>CM031569.1:4415748-4909838 GCA_018467065.1 Ephestia elutella
AGCTGCTGCCCTGCGGCTTCGCCCGCGTGAGTTTCCTTAGATGAAAAATCTTTTTGTGTTCCAAACTGTAGTAACCTAAACTCCAGTACTCAAAATTTCAGCTATTTGGTTATCCCGTGTCCCGCGGGAATATATTAGGTACTCATAGTATAGTCGCGGTGTTAAAATGAATCAAAAGTGATATTTCATTCAATAAACGATCTTCGTCTGCTCGTTATCTACAATTTTCCGTGTACCACCACTCCCACCCCGAGTCCCTCTTTATCCTATCCCGTGTGCTGTATATTTATACGTCAGTAGAAAATGCTTATCAGATTGAACGACTTTTGTTAAGGCCCCATTTCCATTTTTTATAGAGTAGCTGGTCTCTTGGAGTTCTTCATCAGATGTTGCATAAACTTAAATTTTTATACGTCAGCAGAAAATGCTCATCAGGTTAAACGACTTTTGCTAAGGCGCCATTTTCATATATGTAATAGTGTAGCTGGTCCCTTGGAATTCTTCATCAGATGATCCTGATCTTCGATTTTTATACGTCAACAGAAAATGCTCGTTAGATTGATAAACTTTTCCAAAGGTACGATTTCCATATTTCTTATAGTTTAGCTGTTCTGTTAAGGTTCTTCATCAGGTGTTCCAGTTTTCAAAATCACTTATAGCCTATATGTTGCCCAGGCTTAATAGCTATACAACAAAAAAAGTCTCATTCAAATCCGTCCAGCAGATATTGCGTGAAACGCGTACATACATATACAGACGGACAGACAGACAGACAGACAAAAAATTCCAAAAAAATGTTTTTGCTTTCTGTTGTTCTTTTTACGTGTCCCTCTATCCATTTCAGTCAAAAATACTAAATGTACTGTACAGACAAAATATCTTTACTGTTTTTTTATTATACCCACGACCCCTTTATGCTGTTAAATAAGCGCGAAGTAGAAATCACCAAAATGGCGCAGCGCCATCTATTAAAAATATTGAGAAATAATTTCAGCTTACATTTCTCATTTTATCAACGCCATCTATTGGATACGATAGGCCATCGAGTGATGAGTGTAGAGGAAGCAAAAGAGATCTGTAAAGATCGTAGCAAGTGGAAATCGCTAGTCTCTGCCTACCCTCACGGGAAAAAGGCGTGATAATATGTATGTATGTATGTATCTATTGGATATTTTTCTTGGCACAATCAGTAGATGACCGGAAATACATTTGCAAATGAATTTATTCGTTTCTTTTCAAAATTAAAAAAAAAGTAAGAAAATAATTCTAGAAAACAAATAAAAAACGAAAACAGAAAATTATTGTTAGTGGCAGGATTCGATCTAGCTACTTCCAGCTACTTTCTTGAAATATTTATTTACTTAAATAATAAAAAAATAAAGAATTCTAAAAAACTAATACAAAACGAAAAAAAAATTGGAAAAAAAGTCACATCTGGCAGGACTCGAACCCTGAAAACCCTCGAAAAATTAATCCGCGGCCTTTACCGATAGGCCAACGAACATTGCTTGTGACTGGCGAAATTTCAAATGGGATTTGTCTAAAGGTACGCAAAATCATTCTTTTTTTGGACTGAAAGGGTTGAAATTGTGAACAACCCTTTCTTATGTGGGCAATATATTGTATAATGAAGACACTAACCAAATTTCACGTTTATAGCTTTTATAGTTTCGGTTTTGTGATGATAAATTAGTTTACCTCCCCTTTTTTACCCCTTTAGAGGTTGAATTTCAAAAAACGCTGAAATACGCCATTGGTTATTTTTTATTGAAAAGCATTCTTGCCAAGTTTCAAGTAAATCAGTGACGATTTTTAATTTTTTTTCATACAATCTTTGCCCTCAATTTCAACCCCCTTAGGGGTCTAATTTTGAAAAATCCTTTCTTATCTGAGCACTACGTATTAACATAAAACTTCGGTCCAAATTTCAAGTTTATAGCTTTTATGGTTTAGGCTGGGCGTTGATTTACCAATCACCCTTGTTCTTTTATATATATAGATATAATACTAGCTTTCGCCCGCGGCTTCGCCCGCATGAATTTCCCACGGGAACAGCGCTTTTTTCCCGGAATGAAAGGTACCCTATGTCCTTCTCCGAACTTCCAGCTATGTGTGTTGTGTATGCGAAATTCCAGGAACATTGGTTCAGTAGATAAAGCGTGAAGACGTCACAAACAAACAAACAAACTCACTTTCGCATTTATAATATTAGTTAGGACTTGCTTTTGCCCGCGGCTTCACCCGCGTGAATTTCCCACAGGAACAGTATTTTTTCCCGGGATGAAAGGTACCTTATGTCCTTCTCAATACTTTTAACTGTGTTTGCGAAATTTCAGGAAGATTGGTTAAGTAGATAAAGCGTGAAGAGGTAACAAACAAACTCTCATTTATAATATTAGTTAGGACTAGCTAGACATGTATCCTTTCCTTTATCTTTATTATATTATATTAATACAGATAGAACAGACAATAATATGTGGTTGACTCGTGTAGAGGGAAAAATGAAATCTGTGTCGGACGCGACTATCGGCACTTTTACCCTTACCCTTATAGAGTTAAGCTGATATGGCAATGTCCCCGGGGATGTCTTGCGTACAGAGATTGAAGATAATATTATGTGCTTTCATGAGCTTGAGACCGTATCTTTAATTTTGTTATTCGTATTAGAAAGCGGTGGTGGCCGAGTGGTAGGGCGCCCGCCTGTGACTGCAAAGGTCCCAGGTTCGAATCCGCCCGTGCTCATTTGTTACCCTAGGCACTACTACATGGCACTATTGGTAGTGTCATGGGAAATTTTATTTTACCACGACACTACCGGTAGTGTCACGGGTAAAAAAGAAGTTCCCGTGGCACAACTGTGGCCCTAGTAGTGTCACGGGAAAATCCCAGGTTCGAATCCTGCCCGGGCTCCATGAGTTTGCATACCAATCTGACTCATGTACCTATGTAACTTTTCATCGACCACCACTTGCTTCCGGTGAAGGAAAACATCGTGAGGAAACCTGCACTCTAGTTGATGGTTATCAGCTAGTGTGTGAAATGGAAAAGGCAATGGCAAACCACTCCATAACATTGCCATAAGAGTCGTTGTGTGTGTTTCATTCCATAAAATGACCACGACTATCAGTCATGAGGAAATACGACTAAAGAGAGAGATTAAAATAATACATTCTTGGTACTACTTTTTATTGACCGTAATCTACAGATTATTAAGACAAACCACCTTTACTACAGCATACATATCGGCTTCATTAACTGACCCGATGGACATTGTCGCCTTGGCTATGATGAAGTAAATATTCATAGTAGTTTTCTGTAAAATATTTTGTAAGAACTTTCTTCAAAGCATTAGATAACTAAATAAAAGGATGAATGAAATCAGTAATGTCGTCTCAAGTTATGGAATGACCACAGTCGTGACTAGGGAAAATAGGGGTTTATTTTTATATCTAAGGAATGTATTATCATCCGATTGCATTTTGCATCCTATGCATGCAAACCATGTTCGTTGCCGAAATTCTATATAGGTATCCGACTGTGTTGAGTCCCAACTATTCGTAATTGCGTGGAGAATGGAAACTATTCGAAACAGTTTCCATTATAACAGATTGCCGACGCTACCCGAGACCGGCCGATAAAACCGAAGTGCCGACTTGACACCGAATGCATTTTATAAGGACCGACATGATATTTTTTTTTAATTTTCGTTCGTAAAATATCAGCCTTGGATGGCATAGGTACACTCCCGTTGGCAAAGCGCAGAATTAATGGTTGATGCATAACTTGAAGCAAGCTTGAGGCAAGCGCCCAGTCGGGCGCCCCAGATATCGCTGGAGAGACTGATCTGCGTGAGCTGGGAGCGGTCAACTGGCAAGCCACCGCTCTGAATAGGAGTCTATGGCGCTCTCTCGTATCGGAGGCCAAGATCCACTTTGAGGTCACTGAGCCAGCGGAGTAAGTAAGTAAGTATAACTTGAAAGTAAGAAGAAAATACACAATACAAAAGAAGAGAGGACAGAACACAAAGGCGGACTTATCCCAATAAGAGATCTTTTCCAGTCGGCCAGATGGTTTGTCGAATTTAATTATTTTCTTCAGATTCTTAAAAAAATAGTTTTAAAAATAGTTTTGAATCTAAAGAAAAAGCTTTATTTGAAGAGCTCTATCTCGATGTTTCTTTCACGTGGGAAATTCGCGATAAAAAGTACCTACCTACATGTGCTATTCTCGGTATTTTTCTACCCGTATAGGTACTCGAGTGACGACCACGAACCGGAAAACGTAGTGTTGGCAGGCCACTCGGTGGACCGACGACCTGGTGAAGGTCGCGGGATGCGCATGGATGCGGGTAGCGCAGGACCAGTCGTTATGGAAATCCTTGGGGGAGGCCTTTATCCAGCAGTGGACGTCTTTTGGCTGAGAGAGAGAGATAGGTACTCGCAATTAAATTTATAAAGTAATTTTGTTTCTCAGATGAATGAAAAAAGAAATAGAAGATCCAAACGATTCTTCGGGTCGTGTGTTGTAAAAATCTTTTTTATCTACATAGTTGGCGAAGGACATCAATGCTCAGCTTGCAAATTGTCCAATCGCAATTTGTGTCAAAGCGAGACATGGCAACATTTGTTGCGATTCTACTTTGAATTCTTTCAACTTTCAATACACTTTTGTCACGCGTATCTTCGATGGTTCTATACAAAAAAAAATAATAATAATAAAAACTATAAGAGTAGATGACGAAAAATTGTTTATATATGTGGTTTTCCTGTCATTTAAATTCATCATCAGACATTTTTTCACGTACGTGTTGTATTTTAAATCATATACTTACTGTAAGTTCTAGAGATATTTTTGATCCTTATACCTAATGTACTCTATCAGTGATGTCATAAAAGTACAGAATGTTTTTATTTCGGATTTTAGTTGGTTCGACGGTTTTGTTACTATCTAAAAATAATAGTAACAAATCTGTTTCCTAATTATAGTTTGCTATCTTGGAATATTTAGTATTCCACTCCATTATGTTTCCACCTCCACGAATCGAACCCCGGACCCCGGAATAGAATGTAAACATTGATCTTCACTGTGTACACGCTTAGTCAATACTTACAGCTTTTGCTTGTTACATGCACAATCACGTTACAATCCCAATAGGTTCTCTAAATATTATTTAATTTAATAAAAGTATATTTAAAAATGTTAATGTAAGTGCTATAATTGCTCTCAATTTCTCTTTTTGAGGCGCATAACCCTTTAAAAAAGACGATTTGGCAACGTCGTATTTTTAGAGTCTGAAAATTATATAAAATTTGTAGATACCTAAATGTCAGAACCTGTCAGAATGAAATATGGAAAAAACAAGAACTTGACTAACCTCTAGCCACATGGAAATGTTCCATGTTCAACCGTTAGTATAATACTTATACTTTTTTACAATACTTCCATGCCGTCAACGTATGATACAAATCCATGGAAGTAGTAAGTACTTAATCAACAAAAAAAAAATATTATGGTCACTTCAGGAACGTCAGTCATGGCATTACTGACACTTGTAATTTCATTATTGTATTGTAGTACATATATTTTGTATTTGAATAATCATGTCTCGAGAGTTTCACCAAAGAAAACCATCTTTGCCACCACCTCCTGGCGGCCCAATAATTAAAGATCCATCAGTGATAGCAGCACCATCAGCGGATGTGGTATATGAACAACCAAAAGTAACTAAAAAAACACAACCTTCGTGTCGTAAAAGATGTTTCAATTATTGTTATAATAAAGATGATAACACCTTTTGCGGGAGAACACCGAAAAGTTGGGTGTGTATCATCGCTTATTCAATTATGTATCTAATATTCCTTTGTACATACACAATGATTTTCTTATACGTGAGCTTATCTATAGTCAAGAAGACCACTGACTATTCTCTATCGGAGAAAATAGATCTTTTTGCATACACACAGAATGGCATCGGGCTGACTGCTACTCCTGTATCTTCATTAGGAGGTTACCCTTTGATTTGGTACAAAAATGGAGAATCTCGACAGTACAAGCGATATGTTGATGCTATCGATAAATTATTGAACAAGTCCGGAAATGGAACTGACTTGGGCCCTTGTGCCAAGCCACCATACGGATACGGGGACAAGCCTTGTGTTATTGTAAGAATAAATAAACAAATAAATTGGTCTGCAAAGCCTCTTGATGCTAAAACAGCTGATGCTAAAAATGCTCCAGTCGAGGTAAAGAATTGGATAAAGACGAAAAAGAATATGTTGTGGCTACATTGTAGTGGATACAATTCTTATGATAAGGAACATATTAGAAGAATACAATACTACCCGGATCCTCCTGGTTTCGACCCGGCAGCATTTCCTATAGAAATGAAAAGTGAATCGCCATTGGTTGCTGTACAAATATCTGATTTCACCTTAGGTTTATCTTTGGCTTTGGAATGTAAACTGTGGTACGAAAATGGAGAGTCGACAGTTGAATTCATGATATATGTGACGCCACAATCCGTTTCACGGAGCTCGTTCGTAGGATTCAACAATAGTGGAATTTGATGTTTGTTAATAAATATATGAAAAATTATTTTTGTTTTGTCAAATGCCTTTAGGTGACTTGAGTAAAGTCTAAAACCAGATTTAGCTACAACACACTTGCAAAAAAAATCTCGAAATATATGATTTGTCAACGAAATTCTTACGGCATCAAACATAATAATTAGCAGTTTAACAAGCCATTTTGTGTTATTTTATTCATCATAAAGTTCCGCTCTTAGGTAAACATTATGTGCTTACAACAACAACATGGAATCCCCATTACGCCCTGTGGTTATTTTCTATTAGGTACCTCTGCGTCTCGAGCATTCGTCGCTAGGGTTGCCAAACATATTGTATTTTCGGAACATACGAATCCTAACTAATACTATAAATATGAAAGTAAATCTGTTTTCTATGGTTGTAACTTCTTTACACTTTATCTACTGAACCAATCTTCCTGGAGTCTTGCATATACTTACATAGTTAGGAGTACTAAGAAGGACATAGACTAATAAACTAACTTTTTAATAAAAATAATACGTAATATAAATTTATACAATATATATATATAAGGTGGACACAAATTAACTACAAATATTTTCAGGGCTAATTACTGATATTATTTAGAAAGTATATCAGTGGTTTTTTCAATTTTCTACACGCTAGTTGTCGAGAAAAATTAACGTTTATGTTTTTTGAAAACCGTAACATTATAACATCCTGTACACAGCTTTGCGTAAAATGACACACACAAACAAAAGCCGCCCCCGCCCACCGGTCGGTCGCTGTCATTTACGTATAATAAATCGCTTGACATCTCTGTCTTTCACGCACTTTTCATAAATAAAGAGGAATACAGCAAATCAATTTCATTCAACTATTAATTGGTGGGAGGAGCTTAAAGAGGTATGAAGTCTACACATTTAACTACAGTATGATACTAAATGTCATCATTTAATAATATTTTTTAGTTAGAAAAAACAAAAAAAAAACTAGCGTATCGATTTTTAAAATTGTATCTCCAATACGTTTATTTAGCCCCCTGGAGCCAGCCCTGAAAATATTTGTAGTTAATTTGAGTCCACCTTATATATATATAATAATACGTAATATATATACGTATTTTTAATAATACGTATTGAGAAAAAAAATCATAAAATTTTAAGAATTCTGTGCCTAAAAATGATTTCCGTAGTAGTTGTAAAAGACGATCTATGGATGGACTTTCCCTCTGATTGAAATGGGTTCTTCCCACTTTTTGGTACAGAAACTTAAAGCTTCGAAATTTCCCCGGAAGATTTCAACCTTTTCATTCAAGTTGGGACGAAAACACATTGTTTGTATGTATGTATGTTTGTTCCGCGATAACTATAATAATAATAACTAGAATATTAAGAATCCGTGTAGCAACTCTGTAAAATAATCCATAGAATTTTTAAGTTCATTACGCAACAAAATCGGTTCAGCCGTTTTTGAGATATAGGTACGCATTTTTATGAAAATAAATATGCTAATAATACAGAATAATCGCGAGGTTTAAGTTCGCGGTGAACCACTAGTAGTAGCATTTATTTAGGCGAAAAAAAATATGACACCAGAAATATAAATTTCTCATTCTTGATAAGAAAAATTTATTGAACACTGACACGGTATTTTGATCGTTTGGAAGTAAATCTACCATTCACTCTTGATCAGATAACAATGTGAATGATTGAACTGCCCACTGGAGTGAATGATTAAAATCGACAAAGAAAGGAAACTCATTAACGCGGGTATCCTGTTAAAGCCAAGATAAGTTTTTTTTATCTTTTTTCCTTGAGGTTATACTTTAATGACTTTCTTTCGGTCTCAACTAGGTTCATTTCTCGGCTCGAGAATTCCCGGAAATCGTTGGGCTTTGTTCCCGGGAAATCAAGCTCGAGAAAAGTCGAGAACTCGAGAAATCATGCACTTATATATAGAAATTAATTTTTAAGGGTTTCGTAGTACCTTAAAAGGCAAAAACGGAACCTTATAAGATAACTTTGTTGTCCGTCTGTCTGTCAACCTTTTTTTCTCAGGAATGCTTAAAGGTATCAAGTTGAAATTAATATCAAATACTCTTTCAGCAAAAAAATAATCAAAATTATACGTCAACGCGATCAGATTTTACCGTAAATGTAGCGATTGTTATTTTGCGATTTCAGACAGCAATCAAAACCTATGGGGTACTTCCCATTGACCTAAAAATTATGAAATTTAGCAAAAGGCAAGGTCTAACAGTACTTATACATAAATAAATCTGAAAATTGTAAATATGTTCTTGGAAGTCTAAAAAAAGTGTTAAAAACTTATTTTTGCGCTCGATGCAGTATGAATTCTAGGTATTGATTTGCAAAGTTTTAATTTGTTTTTGAGACTAGTTGGTCTTTTAGTTAGAGCTATAATGCTAGATGCTTTGCGGTATTTAATCCTCGGTGCGCGAGCTTCACTCGCACTTGGCCGATTTACGTTTTCTTTCACACACAAAAAAAAAACCATTTTTTTGTTTTATAGTTAAGCTATTTTTATTTACAAGGTTTAAGTTGATTTTTTTTCTAAATAACCAGTCAAAAATGGTGCTGTGATTGTAATTTAATATTATCTTTCATGTAGATTTTTTGTTTAGTATAATAGAAGCTACTTCTGTTATAAGTTCTAAATAACCAACCAAAAATGGTACTGCCATTATAATTATGAGTCTAAATAATATTATTTCTGTATTAAAAAAAAATACAGAAATAATAATATGTTATTAGAGAGGAAAACCACACTTTTTTGACGTTATTGGAACCAAATAATATGAAAACGTACGTAAATGTAAATTTCTCGACAACCCGAGAAGTCCCGAGAAATAAGCCTCGAGAATTCTCGAGACCCGAGAAATTGAAAAGCTCGAGAAATTATGAACCCCTAGTCTCAACCACAATGTTCCAAAAGGACATAAAGACGCATAATTTTTAACAGATTCAAAATATGGAAAAGATTTATTTATTTAATCACTTAAATTTAAAATAGAATTCGAAATTGACTTTAATCATAATCATTTATTTGCATAAAATAGGGTAGATATACAATACATAGATGGAGATGCATAAAAAAGTAGCAAGCCTATGTATGTAGCCATTAAAAGCGTGCAAATTTTTCATTACAATGAGGTATAAGTGTTTTAATGCGTCATGGATACAAGTAAAAGTGAGGACGAAATAAAAAGACGTTGCGCGGTGACGAGAGTGGCAGTAGAAGAAGCTCACGAAAATTTGGAAAAGACCGCAGGATAACCAAAAACACAAAGGTTCGTCTGAAGTACTGCTTGGTTTTTCCAATTTTCTTATATGGTGCTGGAAACTTGGACGTTGAGACTGAACGAAAGGAGAAAAATCGACGCCTTGGATATGTGGTGCTGGCGACGTCTTCTTAGAATAAGCTGGACAGCCCACCGTACTAACGTCTCCATCCTGAAAGAATTGCGTATTAAGCAGAGACTATCGTCGATTGTGCAGTTGCGAATCCTGAAATTCTTTGGACACGTCACCCGTAGATATAACGCTATGGAACGTTTGGTAATCCAGGGCCGTATTGAAGGCAAGCGGTCGCGCGGTCGATCTCCTACCAGATGGCTCGACCTCATCAGAAGTGCAACTCAGTGTCCAGCAACAGAATGCTCCAGAAAAGCTACCAATAGAGATAAGTGGAGAGCCATCGCAAGAGCAGCGGCCAAATCCGAGAAGACCGATCCTTAATCACGACCACTCTGTCAAGAGTGAACGACTAAGAAGAAGAAGAGGATACAAGTATTCTCAAATTAAATAGCAGTCGCATTTTAGGGTCGGGATATTATCTTGGGTACTAGAAAATGCGAATTAAGCATCCCCATAATTTTAATTTATTAATATCATACCGTTTTGGCCTCAATGTACGGCCACGACGTTTCATCACAATATTTCGCCTCATTCTAATCTTCCTTCGGCAATAAAAGTCAGACATTGTCATCAAGTAGGACGCCTCCAATTCCGAACACAGCGGGCACTCCGTCCAATTACTTGTGATGTGATGTGACCCCGTGGCTAGATGGTAGGTATTACCGCAGGCGAATGAAGCTCTAATGGAATATGTATAATAACTAGTAGCTCTGTGTGCTGTAGACCTCGCGTACTTATAGACAATGTAAATCGAAGGAACTTTTCACACCATATGTTTTTCTTGAAATATTAAAAGCTTGATCACTCCGCCATTTTTAAAAATTTACAAAAAATGGCTCGACTATGGATTTTCATTTGTTTATCGAACCTGCTCCCAATATTCATCCTTCCTGGAATCGGTTGAGAAATATGACCTCTAGAGGAGGACAAATTTTTGGCCAAGCTGAAACAGAGACCAAGGTCTCTGCGCTCGCGCGGTCAATAAAAAAGCCTTTATTTACCTAGTGACCGTGATATTCATGTACAAATATAACTTAATTTAGCCAGCAATGTCACCTTTATTTTATGCACTGATGGGTATAAGCCTCCCTCTGTCTTCTTCAAGCTTCTCTATCCTGGGCAATCGCAATCGAGTTCTTGCCAGGAATACTCCTTATATCGACCCACCTACAAAATAGTCAACGGATGTCCTACGCTTCGCTTTCCTATAAGAGTTTCACAATCCTTTAGTTTCCGTGGTCTACCTCTTAGGCCACCCAGGTGAACCACGGGATATATATTTATCCGTGGTCCACGTGGTGTACCACGGGGATTTGTTTTTTCCCCGTAGTTCACCTGGATGGACCACGGGAAATATTTATAACCCATGGTCTACCTGACAATTTTCCATCAACGCTTACGACCGTGATAACCTTTTTAAGCAAATCTCTAAGTATCGAGAATATTCATCGGCATCCAGGTTTTGGTCAGGCTGTTCCTTGACATAGGTATTGACTAGAAGTCAATGGGGGAGACTTGAGACTCATTGACTTCTAGTCGTCTCTATAGTGAGCTAATCTTCTCCATTCTTAATAGGAACTTGCTCTTGACTCCAATTTGAGAGAAGGAACTCCCAGTTAATAAAGACCTTTTCCTCGATTGACTTCTACAATCTGCGCGGGTAGAGAAGCAGCTGGTACATTGTATGTTATTTCTTCGCTCCTAGGCCAGCATGAATGTAATTTTCAAAATGGCATTAATACCATCTACCAAGTCTATCAATACCTAATTTTAATCGTACGTTATTAAAATTCGCTCAATGTCCGATAGTTATTCGATTTAAAAAATGCCTGCTTCTTTCTCGAAAGACTAACTGCGACTTTTTCGTGCACGAAACTGGTAGATCAAGATTATTATCTAGATCTACCAGTATCACTATTGTGAGTTAACCAGTCTTAATACATTAATATATACTTACATATGATTAGAAATAAAAAAAATACAAAATTGTTTACGCAATAATTTATTAATACGCTAATAATTCAATGATTACTTCACACTATTTCATTTTTTTACAGTTAAAAGTAGTGAAGACAAAAACACATCGTTGTCCTACCCTCATAACGAAATAGCTACATTTCCGAATGGCAACGTAATATCTCAGGTTTTTTATTTTTTTTTTATTACATCAACATTTGTTCATATTTTAAAGATCATCCGAATATATTACTTTTTTATTTAAATTTACACCTGTTAGTTTCTTATTATGCTTGGAATGTTCAAACAAATAGGGAGAAAAAATAAAGATAAAAGAAAATCTTATGTTTATGATACAAATTTAGATAAGTAATAAATTAATAATTTGATTGAATCATAAAATAACAAAAATGTACAAGAAGCGTGAGCTACGAAATAAAATGAACTATAAAATATAAGTTTAAAAGATTTTAACAATTTAATTTTGGCAAAATTTGTAAATGTAATTCCATTATAAGAACTGCTAGCTTATACTTATTTTGAAGAAAATATCTTACAGCAGGGACTTTTGATTTGATCTATTCCAAATATAATAAGTATAAAGGTCTTTATAATACTCGCTTTTAATCTCTTTTATAATATTGAATGTAAAGTTTCGATCTGTATTCATTAGACTAGGAAATTGGGTTAAAAATAACTTTAATTTCTGTAATTTTAATATCGTAGTTTTGATTTTACAGGTGTTTGTGCCTGTCTCATTTTTTTCCTATGAGTCAACTGATTGACAATATTTTATTAATTTCAATGGTAAAAATAAATAAACCACTTCTTAGGTTGAATTTCCAGATATTTCCAATAATTACCTTTTTTTGGAGAAAATAAATATTAACGCCAAAGACTGTGACGTCGACATATACCTATTTTTGTCTCTTTCTATTCATATAAATTATACTTAGTACCTAGTGAGTAAATAAAAATTCTTTATTGCACCAAACATTATGGTACAAACTTTGTGATTTCAATCGATGATGCGTAAAGATAGGCGGTCTTATCGCTAGATCTCAACCAGGCAACTTTAGTGAAAGGAAATAAATAAA
The DNA here is from genome assembly GCA_018467065.1 of Ephestia elutella. NCBI lineage: Eukaryota > Metazoa > Arthropoda > Insecta > Lepidoptera > Pyralidae > Ephestia > Ephestia elutella. The sequence continues at coordinate 4,428,787 of CM031569.1, forward strand.
TATAAATGGTGGTGCATGAATAGAAAGATATGACAAATTAGTATTAGTAGTAGTAAGAGTTGAAGAAGAAGAAGTAAATGATATAAAAGGAAATCTGAGAATTCTATCTGATATCATAAAAGAGATTATATTCAGCGAGTATAAAGTTGTTATATCTATTCTCTATTTTTATTGGCACTAGCTATATCTATCACAATGGGACCTTGCAAGTAGGTTTAGTAATTTTACAGACGTATGTTACATACTTCTAAGTAACATTAAAAAGCATTTAAAGTTACTAGAGCCATCATTTTAAGCAAAAATATGACGTTGGTTATTAAATAGGAATAAAATATACAAAATAAAGTATGTTTTTTGTATTATCTCTTAGACTGATCAATTATTATGGGAAATTCTAAGCGAAATGATGTAGAAATATTTCTATTGTATTATAAATATTAGGTAAATGTCTATCCTATTGAGTTGAGAATTGACAATGTTCCTTATGCGATATATCTGTATGAGTATATTTTTCACAGAAATCTAAATAATATGAGGGATATAGTGATAGGCAATTATGGTTAGGTTCATCATCATTTCACAAGAAGTCCACTGCTTGACATAAGCTTATCTCATAGCCTATTATGGATCAATTGGAAGAGGCTTGCGTCCAGCGTCTTCCTGCGATCTTGACAACACATCATAAGTGCCTATTGTGCTTAACAATTTTATGCATCTTAAGAATTCGGTAAACAATGGTCGAATGAAAATATCTATGAAATAGTTTAAAAAGTATCTAGAAAAGTCTTTCATATTGAGCCCAAAATGCTAGCGGTAACATTATGACGACAAATAGTAACAAATATCTAATTTATCATAACACCAACAATTCAAAAATTTGATACCTTGGTTGAGTTACATTGGGTAGTGCTCTATTTAGTAGTGAGTCATTTTAAATTTTAGCCGTGTAACATATTAACAAAATAAAAATTGTAAGTATAACTTCACTAACAATTCTATAACTTTTGTTATAATTTGTTGAAAATAAGATAGACAGCAAATAACAACATTTTATAACTGCTGTATTACAATAAATGTTGAGTAATAATATAAACTGTTGCATGGATGCACTTTTAGACATTTTTGGGCCCAACTTAGTTATACAGAAGGACTTTTTTCGTTGACTCTATGTAGCCCTATTTTTATAATTAGTTATTATTAGATGAATGAGAGTCAAAAAGCAGTATTTTAGAGATATTATATTCAACTACTATACAATTCCCGTTCAAGTCTGCAATATCGTCGTAGGCTTTATCAAAAATAGAAGGATTAGAGTAATATATATCACAAAATATATTCATTGTTACAACGACATCCCTTTGTTTTCAATACCAGTCAAACTTAATTAAACATTTTTTTTTATTTAGGAAAAAGGCAAAGAGTAGGTACATATGCATGTCTTTATCAATAATGTCTAAGTATATCAATAAAATAAATTCTTTATATTTTTTTCTTTAAATAAATATTTTACATTTAAATTTACTGTTTTTTTATGGTTTTGATAGATTATTATAATAGACCTTAAGCAACTTGCATGAAATTGGTTGTTATATGAAGGGTTTTTGTACACAAGTTCTGACAAAAACTATTTAATGGCATTGAAAACAAAAGTTAACAATTAGGCCTGACCCCGTATCTGGACCACTGAAGAAGAGGTATTCAATTGAATTCTTTGGAAAATCAATAACCTAGCAAGTGACCTAAAGCATGCTTTGAGAAATAAAATCGAATTATTCAATCATCAACATGCATCTAGTATCACAATTGAATAAAGCAGAATCATTAAAAATATAGTTGATATCAAAATCTGTATAAAACAAAATACAAGAAAAAATAGTACAGCAAAATAAACACTCTAAATAAGCCACATTGGACATCATACTGTACGAACATTTCTTATCAATAACCAGCGGTATAGACCTGAAACACTTAAATTCAGTCGATAAAATTCTATATTAAATTGCACAGGCAACAATAAAGATACATCGGTTTTCAAATTCTATTTATACCAGAAAATCTAATATAAATAGTATAATAAACCGTTTATATATCCTTGTCATCGCTGCATCTACGATGACATATATTACAGCATGCTTTGTAGATATTTTAGCTACTGACACATAGACATATGTAATAAAATATGTTTATCCAACAAGTAACCAGATAGAATTTGTAAACAGCTAAACAATGAAAATAGCCTAATTAGTTATAGGAAAGCGTTTATTAGATAGTCGATTTGAATGTACGCTATGAAAACTGCGCTGATTTTAAAATTTGTACATAGATTATTAAATTCAACCTAGTAAATTCAGAATTGATAACTGTTTGTATGATGTTAAGAATTCAAATATATTAACGATTAATCAAACAAAAACTACATACGAAAACAGTTATAAATGATCTTATTTATCTATACCTATAGTCTTCTAGTACATAAACAAATACACCTATAAATAACATAATTATTCTTAATAATGGACGAACACATATCATTCGAACGAATGCAGTCTACTTAGACGATCATAATTAAGTCATTGCTTTCTTGTGAACTTACATTATACAACGACGTAAATGCAACTTCTAAAACACATTAAGTGCACTTCCACACATAATCTCCACACTACACCCTTACACATACAGAATACACCCTTAATATTGAACATAGAGAATGTCTTAAATGGTTTGACAAGATTACAAAATCATTTTACGTAAGGCAGTGCACAAAATGCGAAGAACTATAAATCAAATCGTAATCTAAACACTCAAAACGGGTCTGCGGGAGCGTAAGGTGCATTATAAGGAAATTAAAATATAAAGTAACATTTTCTGATTCAATCCCATGAGATCACACTTCTGCTTTTCTTTTTAAACGATAAATCACAATTTCGTAGGCTTCTCTAGATTCTATGAAAACACTTACACACAAGTCACTTTTGAACTTTTCCTCTTTGTTATAATTAAACTCCATCCCACTACTTTTCATTAGGTTTTGTCGTATTTATCCAAGATATTTGGCAGATCTATGCCATATACAAATACTTACAACTCTGGTATATTTCTTCCTTTGATATTTCGCTCCTTTTTCATCTCTTGGTCAAATGAGATGTTTATCCCTATATAGTTATGTACATTTTATACATATCGTTATAAATCTATTTGAACGAGCGCTTTCCATTAAGCAAATCTTCTATAGAACTTTTCTGACAATCACATCCAGTTGGTATACCTATATTGAATAGTGATCGTGGAAAAGAATTTAAAAGTTGTATACCCTTGCCAAAATAAGATTAAATTCTTCATATACCCCAAGAAGCCAAAAGAGTCCTCATATATATAGGCACGTTAGAATTGTCATTCCTATGACAATTAAAATGTTGGGGGATCTTAAAAATCCTCGACTCCAACTGCAATCTAGTTCTCTGGATAGAACCTGAAAAAAGTTTTATATTAGATTGATAACGATAAAACACATTTGGTATCACCAAAGAATAAAAGGTTAAAGTAAAAAATAACACACACACACACATTTGGTATCACCAAAGAATAGTAGGTTAAAGTACTTTCATATAGAAATGCGATGCTCAAAAATCCAAAAATAAATAAAAGGTTAGTTATTATATTGTAATGACACTATCCGTTAAATTGAAAATATTGTAAACTTACATCACCAAGTGTTCTATTCTCATAGTAAGGGCAAGTAGCGAATCTGACGTCATCTCTTGTCCCGATGCATTTAAAGGGGTTCTGACATAGATATTGTCTCCTCTTGCGATCCCAAGATTCAATCCATCTAAACAATTATCATAAAGATTTTCAATTATGTGGTTATTTATCAAGGTAATATAATTAAAAATTTCAAATAATATATCTTACCCAATGCCACAGTCGCAATTAAGAGGATTGCCCGCAACTAGTATATCTTCAAGGAACACATTATTTGGGACACCTGGCCAAGGCTTCTGACCAGGGTTGGCAACTTTCGTGATGTAATTGGATCTGACGTCAAGAGTCAGATTCCTCACCCGACCAGGACTCCAGAATACTTCACTAGGTATATCATCTATGCTTGTATTGTAAACTGTGAGTCTTAGATCTTTAGATTGAACTCCCTGCAATGTAACAGATATAATATTAAAATGGGTCACTTCGGACAATATGATGTAAACGATTACATATTTCGAAACATTAAATTCCGAAAAAAACTAAAGTTTTAATTTTAATGTAATTGATGGATTTGATTAGAACTTTGTTTAAATTTTGCATCTTTTGTTCATAACATAAGTATAACAAATTCCCGAAATTCTGTATTGTTTCATAAGTAATAATAGAAATAACTTACAAGTAACAAATAGGGAGCAAGATATCTCAAACTTCGCCCTGTGATAGTGATGTTGTTTAATTTGTTTGGCAGCTGTGCACTCAATTCTCTTCCGAACTCTACTGTAGAACTGTCTACTTCAATGAATAGATTCTCTAAAGCTGCATTATAAGTCAACATCCTTGGTACGTTGAATTCTCTTATGCCGGAGAAAGATGTGACTTTGAGGGTCTTTAGAGCAAACATTTTACTGAAAGCACCATGCTAAAAGAAAATAAAAATATTTTCATTACTGGTACCTTACTAACGATATAAGATAATTTGAATTATTGTTTTTTCTGACATATTATGTTTACCTCTAGAATTCGCAATCTCAAACGAGTTACATCCAAATATTCGAGTTTAGGTGATACTCCGTACATACTTGTGTTCATCAGTGCAGATATAGGATTTCCTGATAGGGAAAGCCATCGAAGTTCATTTAGTGAATGTGTCGCCTGTAAAAACAGAACATACAATTTTTGTGCTTAGCATTATGTTGTTAAAATATCGACGACACTCAAAGGACCTCATGGATCCGTCCATGGAATGAAGACCTTTGAAAACTAAAAAGCGTACAGACTTAAGTATAACATCATTTTAAAACAAGTATTCAATTACTTACCACTGGAACAGTTGACAAGTCATTGTAAGAAAGATCTAAAACTCTCAATCTTGTTAAGTTTGCCATAGAATCTGGAGGAATCGACGGTAAGTTGTTGTATGACATATCCAAACTTCTCAACTTTGGTAGAGGCATTGAAGGCACCTGAGAGTCAAGACGTTCAAAATGAAATAAAATTCTTAATTGACATAAAACTCATAAATATTTATGAATTAAGGAGTACTTACAGATAAAAGGCTGACATTTTTCAGCATCAAATGGAATAGCCTTCTCTCAAGGCCTTTGAACACGCTTATTCCACGCTCACCACTGTTAAATGGTTGATTATTGCTTAGATCAAGCCAACGTAGTCTTGGCAAGGCTGTAAAAGCACCTTCTTCTATACGAACCAAACGATTGTCCGACAAATCCAACCAAGCTAGTGACTGGAAGAATTTAGTAGTAATTTAGTATGTGTAAAATAATTGATAATTTTTGGTGAAAGTGATAGTTTTACAGATGGAATATAAGAAATGTATGACATAATTTACGTGGTAATAAATGAAAGCTATCTAACTGTCACTGATTGTTAAGTAATTCTGATTTATTTTATAGATAAAACTTATAACAGACTGAATATAAAAATATAGCTAGGAATATTACCAAAAAAGTGCAAAGGATAATAATGCTCACACTAACATAACAGATAAATCTACTTGCAATATGAGGTAGATGTACTTAAAAATATCAATGAAAAACAAATCTATCAAATAAATGTGACTGACGATTTTGTTTTTACTATCGAGATTAAGAAATTGAAGCACGTCTACCTCAAACAAACAACAGTACAAAATCATGCGTTCTAAATGCCCATCTACCTTGTACAGTACGTTCTGCGGGTTTTGTTTTTTCTGGTGGTAAACCCTGGTGTTGTCTCGGCTAGCCGTGTGGTACATGTATTCTTCGCTGTAGTCGGTCTCCTCGGGCCAGTATTCGCCCTGGTCGTGACTCTGAACATGCAGGGACAGGACAAAGTTAGCTCTACTCACACAGTAGCATCTACTTTGTTAGTGAGACAATCACAGGGGGCAAATTGACACATTTTACAAGTTCATGCTTGAGCCGCATACAAAATTTATTTATTAAACTTTAGTATGTTTCAACAATCAATTTTAAAGATAGTTTAGGTTTCTTCAAATACTGCAGCTCAAACATTTATTTCAATTTTAGTATTTACAATGTCAAAAACTCAAACTGTTAGTTCAAAAACTATCATATCATCAGTTATCAGTAAAATCTACAGGTTGGCATGTATAGTTACCCTATATCTCTGTACTAAATCCGATATGGGTAGAGCTGGTATAGTGTTACCACTAAGGTCTAATTCCACTAGATTTGCTGCAGCTACTGGAGCTAAAATATTAGTCGGAATTCGAGATAAGTAGTTGTTTGAAAGGTCCAATCTGTAAACAAATATAAAATTATTCGAAATGTTTGATAAAAGTATTAGATTAAAGAGAGTGTAAGTGTTTTAACGTTACCTTTCCAATAGTGACGATATTACCAAATTATCTGGTAAAATTCGTATACGATTGTCAGATAAATCCAAAGCTGCTAGCGATTGCATATCACGGAATATTTCAGGTGGCATGGTCGTCAAATAGTTATGAGATAGATCCAAAATCTAAAAAGGAGATATAGAATATAAATTCATTTGAATATATCAGAACTATGACAATGAATTTGACAATGTATATAAGCTATTGCTCGACGCTTGTGATTGATATTAAATAACTTATCAATAAGTAAGAATTTGGCTCAATTTATTATAAAGTTCAAATGATTGTTATTGTACATTTTATTCAAACAACATTGATGTTGAATTACCTGTAAAGCTTTGACTTTTGCAAAACAATCGAACTCCAAATGGAATATGAAATTGTGAGAAAGGTCTAGATATTGCAGCATCACCATCGATCCAAACACTTCCCGAGTTATGTTTCTGAGCATATTGTGGGACAAGTAAAGTTCCGACAGGGTTAAATCCACGTGTCTGTAAAAATATGAAAAATGATGACATAGAGGTAGAGGATACTTCAAGTTTTGTAGTAAAGAAACAACGTGGTAGTCAAAACTCATTGTTTTTTAAATTAATAAATTTACCTTCCAATGAAAATATTGTGAAAAATAATAACTAGTTGTTCGCCGCGAACATAGACCTCGCGATAGGGTAGACGACAACAAGTCAAATTAGATACTTTTTTCTAAATGTCAAAAACAATAATTTATATGAGACTTGTATGATGGTACTCAACGGTGACGTCACTTTTCATGTAGTCAAAAAGCATTCCCAATATACTTAAATTAGAAGCAAAAAATACTAAACCATGTTATAAATAAAATTGATCAATTAAAGTGGCGTTCAATTATTATGTTTCATTATTTAAATAGCATCATATATTTTATTTTTTAACCAGTCATCATTCCTAAAATATCTCAAAACGGCTGAACCGATTTTGTTGCGCAACGAACTTAAAAATTCTATAGATAGTTGTTACATGTATTCTTAATATCATCGAAATTAATTCAACGGTTCGAGAGTTATAGCGGAACAAACATACATACATACATTCTTACATACATACATCATACAATGTTGTTTTCGCCCCAACTTGAATTATAGCCCTCGCTCGCTTCGCTCGCTCGGCCAATAAAGTACACATAATTAATGATTAAAAGCAAAATTCATACCTAAAGTAAAAAGGAGCGATGTAGGTAATATTGTTGTGAGAGAAATCCAACACTCTGATATTGACAGATACTGTACTCAAACCTGAAACATTTTAAATACAAAGCATTAGTTACTATCATTACCTATAATAGGTACTAAGTAAGTAAAGTTAAATATTTTTCATAAGCAAATACATAGCTAAAAAAACCAGTCACCTTTTTCCGCTTCAAATTCATCCTCAGAAACCATGCCTGTGTTAGAAAGCAAAACAAATAAAAGTATAAAGTGAAATAAATAAACACAAATAAATTAAAAATGAAATTTGATGTTTTTTGCTGCAATGAATGTGTTAAAATTAAAGCACTAATGAATTCTTCACATGTAAGTGAAAATCTACCATCAAATATACACCACAACCAAAAGTAAAAATAACTTGATGATCTACAGTGAACACAACGAAATTAGTCACAACAAAAAACACAAAAAAAAAGAAAGTAATATACCTATACGATCAAAGTAAGGGTTCTTACTCTGAGCCTTGGGGGGATAGAAGTTGTTGGTGAAGAAGTTAGGAGCATTTGAATCGGTAAGAGTCACGATTCTATTGTAAGATGCGTTGACTTTCAAGGAGGTGGCCGAACCTACTTGATCGAAGATGGAGAATTTGAATGTGTCAAGATTGTTGAAGGAGATGTCCAATCTGAAATAAGTGATATTTGCATCAACTGACTTAGTAAATCCAGAAAAAAGATTCTATGGTAAATATAATTTTTAATTAGTAAAACTGATCCTAATGTATTTTTCAATGGGATTCAATTTTTATCTTTTAATATTATACACACGGGACAGGTTAAATGATAGGCGATGAGCGTCAGTGTCCTTTATAGATAAAGGTATATAGTTTCAATAAACAACTTGCTAAGCAAGCAAAACCTTCCATTTTTTGAAAAAATGGGAGGTTTTACCTTCCTTAGCATGTTTTAACCACAGATTTTAACTCACTCTTTAAGAGCCGGTATATTTTGGAACGCCTCCTCACTGATACCGTAGATCCTGTTGCCTCTCAAATTAATCTTTTCAAGGTTATCAAGGCCAGTAAATGCCCTTCTCTGGATTGTCTCAATCAAATTGTCCTCTATTGCGATTTCTTGCAATTCTTTCAAATCTACGAATGTGTGCATTTCAACCTGCCTCATTCTATTGTGAGACAAGCAGATACTTTCAAACTGACCATGGATATCGAACTGAAATAGACATTTATTGTTAGTTAAAATTTAATAAAAAATCATAGATATCATAGAAACGAATTGATAAAATTGAACAAATGTGATCAGAGACAAATTATGAAAGGTAGTAACAACAAAAAACGACAGACTAAAAGGGATTGATTGAAGATTGTTCTACATAGGTATAAAACATATCGTAAATATAAGATAAACAATAATAATAAAAAATGCTTAAAACTAAACATACTTGTAGGGTTCCTTTAGAAAAATGTTCAATATCATTGTCCTGTAGATTCAAGGTCTTCAATTTGAACAAGAAATGGAAGGACGTGTCTGGAACGTTCTTCAGTTTGTTATTGCTGAGGTCCAAGTGCTGGAGCTCTATGAGCGCCTTCAGTGGTTCGAACGGTAGGATCCATACTGTGTCCGCCAGGCCATTCGCCATCTTTAATGTTGTTAGGCTGTGTAACTGGAAAATAAGTTATTTCTTTTAGTTTTATATTGTTGACGTTACAAATATTTATATTTATATGGATATGTTAGGATTATTTAAAACTGTCCTTCTGCGGAAAGTTAATATATAGCATTTTTTACATAATAACACAAGTTTAGTGGATATTATATGTGTATTGCTGAAATATGTAGCTTTAACATTCAAACATTGTCTTACTTCAGCAAAAGCGAACGGGTCGATAAATTCTATATTATTCTCCGATAGATCCAATGACTTGATAGTTCTGACGTGCTGGAAGGCACTGGTATCTATCCTGAGGATAGTGCTTCCGATAATCTTCAATTCTTCTATTTCGGTGCCAAAATCTAAAAAGTCTTCTGCCCTTATGCTTTGCCTGATCAGCTTGCTGAGCGAGAGAACTCGAAGTGATCTCATTCTGAAAATGATAATACTTTTTAGTAAGGATAATGATAAGAAAATAAGAAGTAGGTGTTAAGTTTATTTCGAAATGCTGATGACTTTTGCGACCATTACGGTATCACTTGACTTCTACTAGGGAAAGAATAATTAGATGTTGCTCTTACTCATAATTATTTAAACATGATTAACACAAACGGCACATCGTTCTACAATTGTGGTCAAAATATAAGTACCTTCTGAAATCTTGCAAACTCATTTCCATAGGTGAAGTGCCACTAATATCTAGAGAGAAAAGTTTGTATTGGAAATTATTGAAGCCGGACTGCGAGTACTCTGATGGTATGTTTGATGTCAACAAGTTCACGTCAACCTGAAAACACGTGTAATATTATTAATACATGATTTAGCTGCATTTATAGGTACTCAATACTAAATGTCCAAAGAAATTTTTAATGATTATAAATAGAACTCGATTTGAACTTACTCAGTTCAGTCTTAACATAAAGATAGATTTTTTTTCGTATGTCTTACTACTTCATGAGAAGTACAGACCTTACAAAAAAAAATAAGCGCAAATCGGTACTGCTCAAGTATAAAATTTCATTGAATAATCGACAAACACAAACAGTACACACACTCAACAGTATTCACAGTATTCTTATCCTAAAGACTTACCCTATTTTCTCTCAAATTCAAGAACCTAAGCGAATCCAGTTTGTTCAGCATAAATTTGGATATCGCTGTTAGGTTATTCTCAGACAAGTCAAGGCTCTGAAGGCTGTTCTCGAGACCAGCAAAGGCTGCAGGAGACAGGTCCGACAGACCACAGTCTCGGAGAGACAGGGACTTGATTTTAGCGTTTCTGAATGCATCTTCCTAGAAATTGATTACGAAACTTTAATTTTAATTGTATAATTACATGGAAAGAATTATTGTACAGATAAATAGTTTCCATTTTTCAAACTAGTACATAATTGATTCTTTTGTGTACACGTCCCTATAAGTCGTCGTCAATAAGCTGTACCAAAAACTTCGCAAATACTTCTAAGTACTACACTACTACTACAAATTCATATACTTACTCTTATTGAATAGATGGGATTGCCATCCAAAGTCGTCGAGTTTAGGACGTTGAAGTATTTGAAAGACGTAGGATGGAGTATCCTGATGAGATTGTAGTCTAGTCTGAAATATAAAAATATTATTTTTAGACTAATACAAACAAAGAAACAAAAGTCTTCTTGGATCGAGACATCAGAACAAATAGGTATATAATAAATACTTCTACTATCTTGATTCCAAATAATGAGATAAAGTCAGACAGGTAATGATTATGATGACTTATAAATTCAAAATGCCTTAGAAGTTCACAGACCCCCATGGAATTTCCCTCTACTACTCGTCACCGAATATGACCCCTGAGCCGCCTCTATCCCCTGACAAGCCTAACTCCCCTACTCGTCTTCCATACACACACACACACACACACACACACACACCTTAGTACACATAACCTTCTCACACACTCCTCACAATCTCCTGCCACGCGCACTCCCACTCACTACCATTAAAGCTTACCAATATCATAATTTATATGCTTTCCCACTCGTTCTTACCCATACTTAGGAATAACATTTTATAAGGATTTTTATTTTTACTAATTTTTATCTTAATTAATGTCTTAAAGGATTTTACCAACTTTTGTGTCCACTAAATGGCATCAAAATACCAAATGTAAACCGAGGGAGGGGCCTAGCTACCTGTAGCACAGGTTCCCATAGGAACCTATTTCAGGAGCTAGTCTCTAACAAAGGGTGAACAAGACTGTAATAGGTGAATGTACGCCCTTGTAAGAGAGAAATAAACGATATTATTATTTTATTATTATTAGTTAGAAAGTGATTTGACAAAAATGTTAATGTGATTTATTAATTTAAGATTCTTAATAACGATACACGAACTCACTTTAAGGAATCCAGTGACAGTCTGATCCCGTTCACCTCGTGGACTGGTGGAACTTGCTTGATCACGTTGTTGGATAGATCCAGAAATCTCAACTGGCGTAGGGGCGATAACTCCTCATACGGAATGTATGATAGTTGATTGTCGTTTAGAAGTAACTGGAAATATAAAAATTACCATAATCAGGTACTGAAAATACAAACATCAGATAACGTGATAAAAAGAAATACATCATCAGTACCTCTTTAACATAAAAGAGACACAGAAGTCAATGATTTATCTATCAGTTAGTGTGTGAAATGGAGAAGGCAAAAGGCAAAACCCTGAAGTCGTGTGTGTTACATTTCACGAGGAATGATACTAAACACAAGTGAGAAGTACAATCAGATCAGACGAACCTGACCCTGACTATCTCTCAGAGTCCTACTTTAGTAGGGTCTGGTTTCTCTGCATCTGACTGTACGTTAAAATAGGAAGAAAGAAAAAAGATAAACCTCACAAATTAACTCATAATAATGTTTTAAAATATTTCCAATAATAACTTCGCATAATCTTACCCTGTTGAGCCTCCTCATGCCATCTCTGAACACTCCACCATCAATGATCTGCAGATGGTTCCCATGTAGGTCCAGGGTATCCAACATGGGCAGTCCAGAGAAAGCATCCAGAGGCAGATTCGCTATGGAGTTGTCTCCGAGGAGCAAAACTTGCAAAGTATTCTCCAATCCACTCCAGTTCTCGCCTGTCACTTCTGTTATTTCATTGCCTGGAATCGAAAAATGCCATAATTAAGTATTTTATATTTTGTGGATAAAATAGGCATTCAATGTTATGACAGATTAATCTTCTAGTATAATAATGAAAAAGTTAGCCTTCATGGGATGCCCGGCAGATGTAAAAACATCAGAACATAAAACATCTGAGCATCGATGAAATCAGAAATCAGCAATTCTTTATTGAAACTTGGCCTTCAATGAAGGTTTTTATTTCTATGATCTACGATCACACCATTCTCCTCCACGGCATTTGAGTCTATTTTATTGCCAATATATTTACATCAAAAAGGAAATAATTTGTCGTTGTCTCAAATTCTTTGCATAATCACGCTTTACTCTACGATATATAGTTTCAGCAAACCGTTACCCTAGTGGCGGGTCTTTTAACTTGCCTATTGTTATTCGTATTATAGTGTCTATGAGAATTGTACATTACCTGTCAAATCTAGCGTTCGCAATTTCTGCAAATACCTCAGCGACCTGCTCGGCACAGTCGTCAGCCTGTCCTCCCTCAGTTCCAACTCCCATAGTGACTTCTCCAACCCGTAGAAGGCTTCCTCGTGGATCGTCTCTAAGGGATTCCTGTTTATTGCTAGTCGGTACAGCCCTGGAATTGTATTAAATATTTATTAAGCTTTATATTTAGAGAGGCTTATGTCGTTTATATAATATAAATGACATAAGATAGGCCGTAGATTTCTCATGGTATCATTATTAATCATCAGAAATTGATGTTAAGAGGAATATTTTATTTGGGAAAGAAACATTTCAGTAAGAAATAATTACAACAAATGTTTTTCTAAAATCCACTTATTCTTACCAGTCCTATCATGAAAACAATCTTCACAGTACTTTTTTTTTAATTTTGTTGAAAATAAATCAAATATTAGTTCAAACCTAAACATTCTAAAGTAAAACATTTATTGACCACGAAAGTAATTTCCTAAAAAGTCTTATTTTAATTTATATTGTTGTAAAATCATAAAAAGACATGGTAAGATTGTTTACATGATAGGACTGGTAACAAGCTAATTATTAAAAAATAAAAAAACACGACTGACAACTCACATAGCCTATGTCATTCGGGCTAATGCAAGGAATCTAAAAATACCTCTTACATCAAAATGTGTTAAGTCGTTCAGGACTTATGGTGGAATAAAGAAATTACATACATACATACATACATACATGAACGCTGAAAACATAACACTCCTTTTTTGGTCAGTCGTGTAAAAATGAAAGGAGTTAGACACAAATTTTCGATTCGGTTCAGTCGGTCGCAATTAGACTGTAATATTTATAATTTTAATCAAATTAGAGTTAACATTTTATCATTTACGAATTTGATATTATTTTTTGGTACAGAATTAAACTCCGATATATTTTTTTAACATTTACACTATTGGTAAGTTAAGATATTTATTTTACGCGTAAGACTAATAAAAACTTTTCCTAAAATACACAATGTCACGAAACGTAAATAGTATAAAGTTCCTACACTTTATGATTGAAGAGTTTTCCAAGAAAACTTCCAATGACTTTTCCCTCCTGATTTTCTTTGCGTTACGCAAACATTTCAAGTAAATTCATGTTTGAAATAAATTTGCTTTTGATTAGGCGACTCCATTAATTCCTAGTAAGGTTCTTTGAATTACTTTTCGAAAGAAAAAATAATGTTCAAGAAGTAAATAGAACATTTTTATGATTAAATAATTTCAGCTAGTTATAATTATAAGCAAAGTCAATTATTACTCTTGTATGGTATTGTATGTGTGCTCATAATATTTTCAAAACCCTTACAATAACTCAGTTTAATGATTAAAATATTCTCAATGAATGACCCTAAACTTGAATATTATACTCCTGGCATCAAGTCTGCTTAATTTATAATCTTAACCACAAAGGAAAAAAATCTTATTAGAGTATATTAAAAAATAATATAATTTCTAAATCAGGCTGGCAAATTTTTAGGCTCGCTTACTAAGGATACTCAGATAAGGCTACTCGTGTACTAAGGATATTCTTTTTGAATGTTATTTCTACCTTGTGTAGCTTGAAAGAACTGCGGCTCCAGATCCCTAATCTTGTTCCCTGTGAGCTGCAGCATGTACACCTTGGAGCTGTTGACGGTGGAGGGGATCTTGAGCAGAGGCACGTTGGTGCAGGTCACGATGCCCAGGTCTCCGGCAGGCTTCGAACAGGTGCATAACGCTTGGAACAGGCATGGCGGGTGGCCAGTGTCTACGTGTAGCTGAAGAAAGAAAGAAAAAGTCATACTAATGTTATAAATGCGAAAGTTTGGATGTGATTTTGTGAGGATATTTGTTATTTAATCACGCAAAATTTACTGGATGGATTCGATGAAATTTTGGTATACCTGTAGAAAATACGGGAATAACACATAGCGTACTTTTTAGCCTGAAATTTCCATGGGAGCGAAGCCCTGGGGCGCAGCTAGTACATACATATTATCACGCCTTTTTCCCGTGGATCTACTAGGCAGAGACTAGCGATATCCACTTGCTACGATCCTTATAGATCTCTCTCGTTACCTCTACATTCATCACTCTCTTCATACATACTTGCCGGTTATGGGTGAAGGTCCGCAAATGAAAGATTTTTTTTATTAGAAAAACCACTTATAATACAAAATCTTAACATATAAACTCTTATAAAAATTAAGATGTTCGTCTAAATGACGAACAGCTCAGCCTGGACCCATGAATAATAATATTTATTTATTGTTCAAATTCTGACATAGATTTATTGCGTCATTTATGGAGCTTAAATTAATTTTGTTTTCTATATGCAATTCTTTCTATTCTTTTTTATGAAGTTGTGTGCAAGACCGCAAAAAATGGCGTCATCTCGTGTCGTAGGCCAAGATCCACTTCGGGTCATTGCGCTGTAGTAATAAGTATATGCAATTCTTTGATCATGAGGCACTGATATCTGACCAAATGTATTCTTTTCAATATTGAAGAATTCAATTGCCATAACATAGATAAATGCAATAGTATCATTTTTTTTATCGACTATTGTTTTGCTTTCGTATTGTGATGGTGAGGAATTTAAATAATAACCATTATCTGAAGACAATTGCGATGATAATAAAAAAAGCAACACATATCCAAGAAATTACTTAGATTGAAAATATATACCTATATGTAGTAGCTATTAGAAAATAAGGTCTGCTGGTTTTCAGGCAAAAACATACAATTCACCAACTGCTCAATTTGCTCAACTGAATTGAGCGAGCAGTTAAAGGCAGTGGGGAAAAAGGGAAATGAATCAATAATGATAGTTACACTCATTTTACACAGAATGCTAATTCTATTAGACAGCCAGTTTTAGATAATAGAAAAAAAAAACAAGAATTTCATAATGGTAGATGTAAGAGATGTAAATCCTACTAATATTATTTGTGAGTTCGTGAGGATGTTTGTTACTCAATCACGCAAAATCTATTGGACGGATTTTGACGAAATTTGGTACACGGGTAGAAAAATATCGACAATAGCACACAGGTTACTTTTTATCCCGAAGATCACACGGGAGCGAAGCCCCGGGGCGCGGCTAGTATATAAACAAATCTAATAATTACTTACTTCAATTGCTCTTGACAAGGAAGCCCATATCATCAGCAGGAGAGTGACCACCACCAGCGTGTAGCCAAACTTTATTATTGCCATTAGACTCTGAAACAAATTAAAATATAATAAGTCATTATTATATAATAACTTGCCTAAATGTCGAACGGAGAAGGAAAACATCGTGAGGAAACCTGCACTCTGGTTGATGATGATCAGCTAGTGTGTAAAATGGAGAAGGCAATGGCAAACCACTCCATTAAAAATTGCCAAGAGAGTCGTTGTGTGTGTTTCATTCCATATAATGACCACGACCCTCAGTCATGAGGAAATACGACTAAAAAGAAAAATGTCAAACAATTTTCGTCCGACTGTACTTTATTTGACAATGGGATCTTCGGAAAGAAGAAAATTAAAAAAATATATTCCATTCCGCCAACCATCCCGCAGGATCGTCAAAAGCGGGATCTAACGCGAACTACTCGTCTAATGAACAAATAGAATAAACACATCACAAATGGTCTACCAGAATACGTCACCTCCAGCGGAATCAAGACAGTCTAATGACTGAAATTATTTTCCATATTTTGTTATCAAAAGCAAAATATATTGTTGCGGCATTATTTATTGTTGTTGCATTTAAAGTTCAAGCGCTCTTCATTAAAAACCTTATATACAGGGTTTTAAAAGAAACTTTGGCAAAATTTCTACTAGTGAAATGATATTATGAATATGAGCAACTTTTTGTATGGACCGATTCCGATATCTCAAAACATTTTGGGTGTTATTGTGAAGTAGTTCTTTCAATTCTCTCCCCGCGTCACTATTTCCCGACAAATATAATTTAGGGATTTTCAAGGCAAGAGTGAATAGGCATATTTTGAGTTTGCGTGTATCACCCTAAACCTCATCTTTGCTTCCCATCGGGCAAGATTGAGGTCAAACGCACTCAAATCTCTACTAAAAATAAGTAGTATGGAACAGCTGTTTTCAGAGTCGGTCCCATACAAAAAGCAGAAATTATGCCAATGTTTTTAAATTCAACCTGTATAGTCCTTGGATCTATACTGCAGAAATCATGACCGCATTCTCTGTTTGCACAGTGCAGTAAAAATATGAAATTACGGCCACAATGCATGTGAACCTCGAATTTTCCCTTTATTTTGCATGCAACCGCGGAAAAACACAATGGTGCCTGATTGTTACTCACTATATTTACATCGAACTAGTTGCAACTGTGTTTTGCTTTAATATTATAGTCATTATTGATATGACTTTAGAGTAATAATATAACCTACCTTAGAGTAATACTAACTTTAGGTAATGACTTACTTTGTTCGAAATTTAGTTTTAATTATAGTGATAGTGACTTGATTTCTTCCCTTCGGAAAGATTGAAAATTATTATATTTGGTCAAAATCAAATCAAAATCAAAAATACTTTATTGTAAAAGAAGAAAAGAGCCAATCGCTTTCTCAAAAAGTCGGAAACGCAACAGTGACCTTTTTAGGGTCGTTGGTGTCTATGGACTGCGGTGATTGCTTACCATCAGGCAACCCGCATGCTCGTTTGCCTACTATTTTATAAAAAAAAAAATGGAACATGGCCTCCAAAGAAGGCTCTTTTTCACGTCAAAAACTAATTATATAATCATAGTATATAGATAAATACAATTATTTGTATTATAGAAATCGCTATTCACTATTTCTTCTAACACATTGAGTAATGCTAGGAATTTATTTTTGCAAACAAATTCAAGACAAAATTAAATAGGTAAGGTATCCAGACAAAACTCGAGAAAAAAAAATAGTCTGAAATAGTCTCCCCTAATTTCTCGTCTTCTACCTATATAATTTTTTCTCTCTACCAAAGGAGGAAAATTGCAGCAATGTCGAGTGGTAAGACATGTTTTTTCCCCAGCTAACCACAGAGGCTATTCATTCGCTTTTAAAACGACCTCGCTTTTAAAGGGAGCAACACTTGGTTTTCCTCTATCTAACGTCGAATTGGAACGTCCGTCTCTCCAATAAAAAGTCAATGGAGCCAATCCATGCAATGTTTGAATTCTGGTTCTATTTTTTTTAGATAGCGTTAGTCCATTTTTTTACTTTGCTAGTTTGTGTAGGTGTACGAATTCCAAATTTTATATTTTTGACCCTAAATACAAAACCCTATTCTTGGTCAACAAGTCAATAGTACTCAATAGTCAATATAACCTTCAAATAGACCTTATCAATAACTCAATAGTACTCAATAGTCAGCGAAATTTTCGAAGATGTCTTAGAGTGAAAATTTCAATGTCTCTTACATTAATGAAAATGCACTTTGGTAAACATACAAACAATGGGAACAACGGAAACTATATAAGGTACGGAATCCTAGAAGGTTAAGGGAAAATCCGAATCCAAAATTTTTAAATGTAACTCTTGTAATAACTTTCGAGATTGACTTTGTAAAGATATTAAAGAACATGTCGACTATGTAATATTTACTGCATTCATATCAGGTAAACTCCATTTATTCTTACCAGTCCTATCATGTAAACAATCTTCACAGTACTTTTTGTTGAATTTTGTTGAAAATAAATCAAATATTAGTTCAAACCTAAACATTCTAAAGTAAAACATTTATTAACCACGAAAGTAATTTCCTAAAAAGTCTATTTCAATTTATATTGTTGTAAAATCATAAAAAGACATGGTAAGATTGTTTACATGATAGGACTGGTAAGAATAAATGGAGTTTATGTATAAGTGGCAAAACACGAGATTCTAATAACTTCTTTAAAGCCTTCCTCAGATTTGATTGATCGAAGGCATCCGAGCGAAGCACACGAATGAGGGTGTTTTAATGAGGTTAGGTATTTTCAAGTACACAGTGGTATTACCTATATACTGTTGCTGAATATTGTTAGGTAAGTTAGATCATCTAACTAACGGCGGGTCTTCTCGATGTCATCTGCCACTCGAGATACAGATTAATGCCTAGTTCGATGGTAGTTGGTTGAGCGATGGACCCGCCAGAATGCTACTGTACTATTTTAAGCCTTATTTTTAAAGAATTGGTCAATTAAAACTTTTTTATTTAACTTACCTAATACATGACCCGCCGACCAACTCGTAGTTGGTCCGAAAAGCATAAATAAAAACTAATTTTATCCACGGACAAACTAGTTGGTCTGAGGGTTGGTCAGCAATGAACAATCATTCAGAAGCATCTAAGATGTCGATTGTTAAGTAGATGTAAATTGTAACTCCGATCGAACTACAAGATTGATCTGATTGAAGATCTAGATCTTTGGTAGTATATTTATATATTTAAACTTTATTGTATACACATACAAAAGTATAGTACAAAAGGTGGCCTTAATGCTAAAAGCATTGTCTGACAGTCAAACCTTAGGGTTGAGCAGAGAGTTCATGTGTATAGCCTTGGATCTTGTGGTATACTTGCAAGTAATGTTTGGCATCAATTTTTATGAGAAAATTCGAGTAGGTAGTGGAAAATTGCCTCTACAATGTTACTAAAGATATGATACATTCTAGTAAATTCTGCATAAATGTGCCGACATGTGCACACCAACTGCAACGGATGGGTTCTCATTAAAATCGTATTTCGTTCACATGCTCGTCCCCGACGGGCGAAATGAGATGGAGAATAATGCAATATTGAACTTTATTGCCTAGCTTATAAGGTATGCGGTAAGAATGAATGATGTTACAGGTTGTGTAGGAATTGTGGATGCAGTAAATTCGAGTTTCCCCTCAGGATATTGGGATAAAAGTATGTGGGTTGGAAATTAGGAATTGTGGCAATACTTCGTATGCTGGGGCTATATCATGTAGTCTGTACCATTAAATCTTACTGCTACTAATATTATATGAGAGAACGGAACACACAGAAAAAATACTGTACGGATTTTTGTATAGGAAAATTCCCATATGTGTATATGGGCTTTTCGTATTATGCTTGGATGAGGCTCGAATATATTAAATAAACTAAGTTTGCACTCCATACAAACAACTTAAAAATTCTCAACCCAAAACAAAATGTTTCAAATGCACAGATATCATAAAAAGTTACGAAAATAAAAATCTAAAGTGATTATGCATCTGTTTTGGTCGGTGTTTTATTTATTTAAATTTTATTATACACACATACATAGAAGTACAGTACAAAAGGTGGACTTAATGCTAAAAGCGATGTCTAACAACAGTCAACCTTAGGGTTGAGCAGAGAGTTCATGTGTTGGTGTGTGGAGATGTTGCTTGTTCAATATCTATAATACATATTTATATTTCTATCTTTCGTTTTATCGCTTAATTTTTAACACTCCTTTTTAAAAGTGCTGAAAATAATCTGAAACTTCATATAAAGGATCCGAACGCTACCCACTGTAACGAATCTTTCCACTTTGTATCCCTTTCTGTTACACCTTGTATTGAGTATTTATTAGGATAGAGTACGAATCTAAACTAAGTTACCATCGTATGTAAGAATCAATTTCACATAATTTTCTTATAACATGAGAAATTTCCCCCCGGGTAACCGGATCAGAATAAGTTATTAAGTGAATACGTCTCCCGGAATATTTTATTTATGAACCCAAGACACAATTGTCGTTTTCAATAAAAGGCAATTTTTGTTCATATGATATCAATGGAAATATTGTTAAAAAGATGAAAGTATTTGTTTCTTATTAATTTATCTTGGGTATGTAAAGCTGACTTAGCTCAAAATAAAGAACATTTGGAAAAAAATAAGTATACGTAAATTTACTGATGGAGGAGGACAGAGATGAGTGGAGAGCATTAGGGGAGGCTCTTGCCCAGCAATGGGACATTAATAGATTGATAAAAATAACTTTGAAAAATAAGTTCCTCTTTGTGAGGTGTAAAATGATTCATAAGTTACTTGTTAGATTTCTTGAGGTACCTAATATTAATTCTAATGACACCTCACACTTCTTAATCGGTTAAACCATATAAAAATGGTTATTGTAGATTGAAGATCCCCACAAATACATTAAAACATTACTTAACTATACAATTTTTTTTTCATTTGACTCGAAATTTTACGCTACACGTCGAACACAAAAGCAAACAGAAATTTTCGGCCGAGAAGATCCCGTATCGAAATATGTCAGCTCCCGAATTTTCAATTACTGCCCGTCAGATAATCTTGACATTTCAGAGTCCACGTCGACGGGTATATCGGCTATTGTATCCGAAAGGGTTTATTGATTTTGTCGGATTATTTTCGATACGCCTATCGTAAACTTATGTGGATTTCATTTCTAAACCTTACCTAGTCATAATTAATTAATGCACGGTCTTAGGACTTCATCAGAACAGGAAGGAGTGGAAACATCGGATATCGGAGGCCAAGATCCTCTTTGAGTCGTCAAGCCATCGAAGAAAGTAAGCAGGTAAGTAAGTCATCATTAATTACTAACAATGTCTCGGGGCTCCGCTCTCATGGAAATTTTGGGATACAAATTATCCTATGCAAATAAAAGCTTATATAATTACTTCTATCGTCAAAAGATTGTAAGTAATCATCTAAAAAAAATACACCTATCAAAGTGATAAGTTACTGGTCTATGTAATGTAATGTTAAACTTAAAAATAAAATCTAAAAGGTTAATCAAAAATGCGAAATATAAATCCTTGAAATGAATCTTTTACAAACATTTCAGACGAGCTTCATATTTCCTCGAATGGAAGCCTCCTTCATTTTCAATTTACGTCAAACCAGCGTTCATTATATTTTCAAACGACGTACAGTTAACGACATAAGTGGTTGTTAACTGAATTACAAGTGCTACCAATGGGAAAAGTTGAGTTCCTCTAAACAAAAATGTAGTCTTTATAGATATCTATAGATTTTTTTTAACGTAATGGGAGCTTTGTAAATTATCTCTATTTGGGCAATGATTCTTCTTCTCTACTTCCTTGAAATCCTCTTAAGTTTTGTGTTGGTGCCAATTTATTTCTTAGTGTTATGTTATATTATAAATGAAGCGGTGGTGGCCGAGTGGTAGGGCGCTCCCCTGTGGCCGCAAAGGTCCCAGGTTCGAATCTTGCCCGTGCTATGTAAGTTTGTGTACCAATCTGACTCATGTAAACCTATTTTAGTTTTCATCGACCACCACTTGCTTCCGGTGAAGAAAAACATCGTAAGTAAACCTGCACTCTGGTGAATGATTATCAAATAGTGTGTGAAATGGAGAAGGCAATGGCAAAACCACTCTATTAACATTGCCAAGATAGTCGTTGTGTGTGTTTCATTCCATATAATGACCACGACCCTCAGTCATGAGGAATACTACTAAAGGAGGATGAGGATATTATAAATATTGTAACATTTTCGACAGTGAGTGTATCGGGGATAAACTCCCCTTTATAAGCGTGTATGAATATACACAAATGTATATCGTTATGACAATATATTATACAATCTAAATGTTGATCTGTGCTTCGCTTGTTTCATATTGGATCTATATATGATAGTATATCATGCGGAAGACATACCTATTATCCTCATAATATTGAAAAAAGAGAGACTGGAATAACTTGAGAACTTAGGTTTTTTTTTTTTGTTTTGTTTTATTGTTGTAACAAAAGGACCCAAGGATGCTATATGAAAAAAAAAAATCGTTTATTATCAAAATATGCTACTACAAAAGTATTAAACGTTGGTTCCCAAACTGGGAAAACCCTGTATCTTGGGAACCATTAGGTGTCAAAGTCAATTGTTTTTATTTAAATAGGCTTAAAAATAGCACTTTTAAATCGTCATATTCTTGTTGTTTAGTTAGTTGACGTCATACAATTAGTTAAAGCTAAGGTTACCACCGCCTCCAAAGCGTAAGTGGAGAAAAGGCGGCGCAACAAACTCTACTGAAGCATTTTCTCCAAAGACGTCACTTTACAACATATGTCGTACTACATGAGTAATATATAGTAGAATGTACCTAAGCTTCAGATTGTTACTATACCTAATCGGTGGTAGGTATACCTAAGTCTAACATCTAATTTCAGTCAGCTTAATAGAATTTTTAGACATCACGTCCATATCATGTCGATCAAAATACGAGGATGTTTGGAGTTTTTTTTATCAATCACGGAAAATCAAAGCTCTATAACTTGGAATAGTAGTACTTGGCCTTGGTAGTTTTCTCATAGACCACCACCTGCTTCCGGTGAAGGAAAACATTGTGAGGAAACCTGCACATTGGCTGACTATTTAGTTTACTATTGTGTATACGGCTACTGCCACTAGATATCGATAGTCGTAAAAATCAGATGCCTTTAGGCGACTTGAATAAAATCTGACACCAGTGTTAGTAATAACACACTCGATAAGAAAGAAAGAAAGACTTAGAATAGCTCATAATATGGTACTTTTTATGCCGAAATTTTCACAGAAGCCGAGTTCCGGGGCGCAGCAAGTATATTTATAATATATATAGTATGTTCACATGTATAGTTTCTAATCCCTAAACCAACCCGAACTGCGTAACAAATCAATTAGATTTAGATACTAAAAGGCAAACCTCGCGGGACTCCCCGCATGAAGAGTTAATTTAAATGAAGAATTGGTTAATTAATTAACATTCAGCAGAAAACCTTTATTTATTTAACTGTAAATATTTGAATAGAATTGTTTATTCGCATAAAATTTGGTTTGAAATTTTATAACTAGATTTACCCTCATGGGAATTCCCAAATTTTCTCTGCGAAGAATAGTATCACTCCAACAAATATTAGCAAAAATTTAGCCTGTAAATGTTAATATAACGTTAAATGTCAAAAAAGAGAGTTATGTTCCTGGCTTTTTCTTGTACCTTTACTATTCACATTTACCTTAACAAGTTTCATTAAATGCCGGTAATAATAAATTATAATATTTACAAAAGTTCAATGTTCCAAACATAGTTCAATCCAATGTTCCTTTGTACAATAAAATTGACTTTGAGTTCAATAGTTCGGTCGGCCTAGCTATTTCACTAAGCACTGAAAAACATTTTTTTACATACAAGTATGTTTTTATTTTTTTATGAAAGGCGGAATATCTCTAAAAATTAATTAGTTGTCAGTAATTTTCTTGTACAAATAATGCTTTATGTACTTTTTGTGCATTATTTACTTTTTTTTACATTACACAATATTTATATTTTTAATATTTAAAAATAATAGTGCCATGTGTTTAGATGGTATAAGTGCCATCATTATCGTTCCACGTGAAAAGGCATTGAAGTCAACAAAATTATGTTGTTTGCATGGTGTATGAACAGCGAGCATGACAATGGCATCTGGCCCATTTCTGCTGTCGGTGGCCGAAAAATTTAGTTATTTCTAGTTTGTTTTTATCACTTTGTACCGTTATACAGATATGCATCATAAGCCTATTTTTAAACGACTGACCAAAAAAGGAGTGTTATGTTTTCAGGGTTCATGTATGTATGTATGTAAGTTTCTTTATTCCACCATAAGTCCTGAACGGCTTAACAGATTTTGATGTGAGAGGTATTATTAGATTCTTTGCATTCCTCCGAGTGACATAGGCTATATGACGTCATCATACAAACAAAATGGCGGATTATATATGCGATAAATAGCAGACCAAAAAAATAAAATTTGATCAATCTTATCGAGTGGGGTATCAAATTAAAGGGCTTTAAAAGGCGATTTCAAAAATGTATATAACTTATATGTTTATATGTATTTTTTTAAGTAAAAACTTGTCAGTCGTGTTTTTTATTTTTAATAATTAGCTGTTCACATACTACTTTACTACTAAGTTTTTACTTACAAAAAAATATTTTTATAACTGGCTGGTGCCCGCTGCTTCGCTCGCGTTAATCCTTTCTTAGCGGATGCCTACGTCATAACATCTACCTGCATGCCAAATTTCAGCCCGAACCGTCCAGTGGTTTGGGCTTGCGTTGATAGATCACTATGTCAGTCAGTCAGTCAGTCACCTTTGAGTTATATATATATATAGATATCGATCAGGTTATTTTTTATTTCTCAAATATTTATTTTTGATTTGAGTATTTTCATTATATTTTTATGGGTCCGGGTTCCGTGGAAATTTCGGAAAATCTTCTCTTAGTGCTCCCCTAGTTTTGGTTATGCGTTGTCTGTCCGTCAATCAGTATTGGTAGAATTTTATATAGGTACTCATATATAGATTTATTGATTTATGTTATGTATTTACGAGTAACTACCTATATTAGGAAAACTTAATGTTCCCACTTAATGTTCTCTGCATGACCCTAAGGTAGACTGGTAGAATGCTTTTCCATTGTACTTTATACATGTATTTTGTGCAATAAAGTTTAAATAAATAATAATAAATAAACATGTAAAAGTTTTTAACAAGTAAAGAATTTGATTCAAAGCCACTCTCTCTCTCTCAGCCGAAAGACGTCCACTGCTGGACAAAGGCCTCCCCCAAGGATTTCCACAACGACCGGTCCTGCGCTGCCCGCATCCATGCGCATCCCGCGACCACAGCCACTAAATACAGTCAATTTTTGCTATTATAGTGAAAGAATTCCAGTTTATTGACCTTATACAAGTAAGTGGAGAATTACGTACAAAATATAGAAAAATATTTATAATGTGTGGGTGTAGGGCATTCCAAGTTATAACATATTTATAGAGTTCAATGTCAAACGGGGTGAACAACCTTCGGGAAAAATTAATGAGTGCGTGTTTGAAAACGAATATACTCGTAGTTTCGTGTATTCATTGGAAATGCTAACAATATACAGGTTACTTGTAAAACATCAATAACCTCTCTAGGGGTGAAAGTACTCATGAATATGAGCATCTTTTTGTATGGGACTACTCTAAAATCTCCAAAAAATCAGCTGTTCCATACATTTTACAATACCTACTCGGCCAAAATGTATGGAACAGCTGATTTTTTTTTTGAGATTTCAGAGTCGGTCCCATACAAAAAGTTGCTCATATTCATGAGTACTTTCACCCCTAGAGAGGTCATTGATGTTTTACAAGTAACCCTGTATATAAGGTCAAACTTACAGCCTATATGTACGATGATATGTCGCATATTTTGAAATATTCGCTAATGTTATCAATATAACTGCCCGTTAACCTACTCAAATAACCTATTCAATGTCTTATATCATCAGTTTCTAAAGAGCAAAATCCTAAAACCCAAATTAAAGTAACGAAGGAAAGGTAAAAGGAAAAAGAGCAGTGATCTGACAGAGAAACAGAAAAGGAAGCAAATAAAAAAATGTGCGTCGAAAAGAGTCAACAATGGTAAGAGAAAAATGGAAGGAACTCTACCGACAAGAGCCTCGCTGTTTTTGATTTTGATTTTTTTATTAGCCTGTTGGTGCATCACACTGCTGGGCAAAAGGTTTTCCCTTTTTTCTCCCATATATCTCTATCGACTGTAATATGTCGCCAACCACATAGAAACTTCTCAAAATTAACCCGCCATTTTGTTCGCGGTCCCGCCGCCATCTTGTTGATGACCATTACGTCTTCTATTTCAGTTACTATTAGCGAATCCATTCGCAAAGCACTGAAAGCTTCAGCAAATCGTAACCACACATACTCACCATGATTCGTGTAAGTGCTGCTCTCCATAAAACCCTAGCATTTGGGTCACCGGCTCTCTACGCTGTGACGTAATCTGGAAAGATACAATGTATTTATTGATATTTTATTAGATACTCTAAAATAAACTTATGAGGTGTTGATGGTTCAATCGTAAATATATTAAGTAAGTAAGTAAAGATTCTTTATTGCACCAAAAAATTAAGGATTGTAACATTGTGACCATACATAGGTAATGTATTATTATGTGTATTGGTTTGAAATCCTGTAAAAGTGTGTAATAATGAACAATTTTCCATTTCATTAGTAAGTATTTATAATCTTTTAAGCTACGAATATTAATAGGTAGTTATTACTTATTCATAGCTTCCAAGACTTGAAAGCTACTTGAAATTGTGTCTAAATAAACTGTTTAGGTACGTCAAGTAAGCCCCTCTTTTATTTGTTTTAGTTAACATGATAGGGAACTGTTTTGTAAGCACACAAAAAGCAATGACGATAGATAATAATAACGTATTATAGTAATAACTACTTATGTATTATGAATAAAGGTGCGTATCTCGACCTCGACCATAATTTTTTGTTTTTTTTCTCTGTCTTTGATCTTGAAGAAAACCACTTTATAATGAAAAATGTTTTTCTGAATATAAGAGAAAATTATTTATTCATAAATAAATGAGTACAATTTCTTTATTCCGATGAGTACACGACCTTTGTGAGAGGCAATTAACTTGGGGTATTCCTTTTATTTCGGGGAATTTATTTTTGAACCGCTGATTTTGACGAAAATATTGAAGAAAGGAAAATATCCTGTTCTTTGCTGGGTATTAAGATGGGTATGGTACTTAATTAAAAATTAGAGCGTTCTTTAGATATTTGGATGACATGTTTCCAATCGTGTCCATATTTTTGAAATATTGAGGTAAGTAAAATTAATGTTTGATGTACAGTGAGAAACGAGGCCGACCTATCCCACCGAACCCTATCTCATGGGGTATGGTTTTTTGCAGCTGACTGTACTCAGACCAAACGGTAATTCATGAACTTGAAATCACACTTCATACAAATAAATACAAAGATTTTGATGTAAGTTAGTTCGTATTTTTGATCTTGAAGAAAACCACTTTATAATGAAAAATGTTTTTCTGAATATAAGAGAAAATTATTTATTCATAAATAAATGAGTACAATTTCTTTATTCCGATGAGTACACGACCTTGTGAGAGGCAATTAACTTGGGGTATTCCTTTTATTTCGGGGAATTTATTTTTGAACCGCTGATTTTGACGAAAATATTGAAGAAAGGAAAATATCCTGTTCTTTGCTGGGTATTAAGATGGGTATGGTACTTAATTAAAAATTAGAGCGTTCTTTAGATATTTGGATGACATGTTTCCAATCGTGTCCATATTTTTTGAAATATTGAGGTAAGTAAAATTAATGTTTGATGTACAGTGAGAAACGAGGCCGACCTATCCCACCGAACCCTATCTCATGGGGTATGGTTTTTGCAGCTGACTGTACTCAGACCAAACGGTAATTCATGAACTTGAAATCACACTTCATACAAATAAATACAAAGATTTTGATGTAAGTTAGTTCGTATTTTTGTTACGCAATAACGCAAAATCTCGTGGACTGATTTCGATGTAATTTGGTACACGGGTAGAAAAATAATGGTGGATGTATGTGTATTGTATAAGTACACAAAGTGTCGGGTGAAATTTTCTAACAATAATACGGTCAATAGTAGTTATCGAAATAAAATTATCTGAAATTAAAAGATAACTTCTAAATATCTCAATAGTGGGTTTATTAAAGACGCGCAGTGTCGGATTATTGGAAAAGCTACCCGAGTCTATTCCGGTTAGCCTTTATAACTCTCAATCTGTTTTAGACAGTTCAGATTCAATATTTCTTTCTGAACTTTTAAAGAAATATCTCTGTAGGTATTTTTAACATAAGATTTTATTTATTTTCAAAGTTAGTATTGGTTTCTATAGTTAACGGTTTATCTCTCTGCTACTCCACTGTTTTATAAAAACTTTTCAGTAGGCGCCACTGTAATTATACTATCCCGGGAAATTGATAAATTTAGATGCAAATCTGCCAACGGCCGGCAGCCGTAAGACTTTCAGTCCCTTTCGACCCTCGTCCTAATGCTTAGATATATTTTAATTTTAAATTTTGCCCCACAGAGTTCTTTAGTTAGTAAGTTTAGTTCTATCAGATCAGTTTTCGCATGGATGCTCTAGTAAGTTCTATGTAGTTTTATTATTCGACGACTTCTGTGGCATTAGGTCAACGGACATCGGCGTTGAATTAATTTATTAGTACTACGTACAGAAAGGAAACTCCCTGCCCCTCCCGCAATATGGCACCCCCGCTCCTTCCGCACTTCTCCCCCGTTCTTGTGTAACCGTGGGACGTTCACATTGAATTATAAAAACGTTCGAACCTATGAAAATGCACACATTGACGTGTTACTGACGTGTTCACAGCAAACCATCATATCAGTTTTATATGTAGTAGTAGTAGGCATATTACTCGACGGCCGTTTCTGATGAAGCGCCCGCCCTGTGTCGGCGGTCCCGGGATCGATCCCCGGTCAGATCGAAATGAAAAATGATGTTTTTCAGATTGACCTGGGTCTTGGATGATTAGGCATAATGCATTTTTTAAAAGTATCGTTGAGTTAGTATCCCAATTTCCACTTTGAGGCTCGCTCAAGCTGTTATTGTGATTTGTCCGTATATACGTATTTATATAATCTCTAATAAAGGCAATGTCTTTAAATAAATATCATATCTATAACTATATTTTTTTATGACTTTTGTAAGTATTTTTTTTGTCAGATTCTTTATTGTGTCCACTTCTTTCGTTAGCATGAATTAAATATTGCGATTTGAGAGAGAATATTTTCGATGAATAATATATTTCTTAGGTTCTGATGCGTACGTTATTGATAGATGGATTACAACATTTAAGATCACGTTCTATTGCAAGATTGCATGTGTGTGTTGTAACCGTGTGTGAGTATGGATCTTATGGAGTATAGATCGTTCTTTGTTACACACTTAAGCACTGCTCATATTCTACCACTGGGCAGTATTTCATGAAATGTTGTAGGTAGATAGAGGTATGCGCCGATAGAGGCATTTTTTATTCCGGTTTTCTCATAGGAGCAAGGTCTCATGATACAACTAGTAATCTATTACATACATACATACATAGAATCATGTCTTGATCCCTTACGAGGTAGACAGAGCCAAGAGTCGTGAGACTCGAAGGCCACGCTTAGCTGAATAGTGGGCTCTCTGATGGAATGGAGATTCAGGTATAGTGACAGGTTGCTAGCCCATCGCCTATGTGGAGGAATCCCCAGTTTGAAGCCCTTTCCCTCGATTGACTTTTACAATTTGCGCGGGAAGAGAAGCAGCTGGCACATTCTATGTTTTTTCTTCGCTCCCAGACCAGCATGGAAGCCGGAAGAAGTTAATCTATTCTTATGCAGAAATCTGTTATCGGCTCAAGACGAGAAAGCAAGCTTTAAGAAATAACAATAGGTATTGCCATTTATTTCACAAGTATTATCTCTGAATATAATCTAATCTGATATTATTTCCTTATTTACTTAGACAGTACCCAGAAATTGATCAACAATATTGGAGCCAAATGAAGACCAACTAACGCAGGATTAGGTGACTAATGAAATTAGGTCGGTAGTACAGTAGGGCTCAAAAGAGGTCGGTAGTATAGCCGAACTTAAAAGCAAACAGCTCATCAAGCTGTGCAAATATTACCCGTATTCAAATTGATATTTTCACACTGTTTATATTTCCTAACGAAGCGGTAAATATACTCATCGCTTATGTATGGTTACATTTAATTTCACATAAAGTACTCTCATATAGAAATTAGATATGGTGAAAAAATTCTATGCGAGCAGGACTTGAACCCGCGACCAGGTCTTTATACGACCTTGCTCTTCCAACTGAGCTACATATCGCATTTCAATCCTGTACATCGAAAATCTTCACCATATCATTTCTATTGAAACTCATTAGGCATGCGTCACCTAACACACTATATATGAGACTGTACATGAGAGTACTTTAGTACTAATTGCATCTGCGATGCTCAAAAATCCAAAAAATAATTTATTATTCTATTGACAAATTTATTAGATAAAAAGAAGAGAAGTCAGCATCCCCCTCGATGGCATCCCCTTAGTCAGCCTTTAGTCGAATTCTTCATGACTGAGGGTCGCGGTCATTATATGAAATGAAAGACACAACGACAATCTTGACAATCTTGGCAATGTTACTCGTAATTGAGTGGTTTTCCATTGCCTCAGCAGAGTACAAGTTCCTCACCATATTTTCCTTCACTGGTGTTCGACGAAAACTACCATACATGAGTCAGATTGGTATACAAACTCATATAGCACAGGCAGGATTTAAACCTCAACCTGACTTGACCTGACCGGATCATTGTAACCATAGGCAGGCGCCCTAACCACTCGGTCACTACTGCTAGACGAAGTCAGTATAAACATTTTGAAATTCCTCAACACACTCCGTTAAGTACCGTTGAGTAGCTTCACAAAGACACAATTAGCCTGAAAGGTCCTTTTAAAGGCAGCAACGTGGAAAGCCTTAATGCCTTGCATGTACATTGAAGGGCTTTAGAGCGAGATGAGATGAGAAAGAGCAGAATATTTGGATCAAATACGTGTTTTCATTTTTAATTGTACACGTTTAAAGAAAAATTAAAATGATAATTAGAGAAAAACATTGTTAAAATGCTGATTACTACTAAACAGATTTTCATGAACTATCTAAGAACACTCTCGACACCATTCAAACAATAAAATTAGATCAAAATAGGTCTACAAAAACTAACATTATACCTAAAGCGATAGGTCGCAACGTTGGGCCACGTATAACTACATAGTTATAGACTATATAGTCATATAGAGTATAGTAGTATAGAGTATATATCATTTTAGAGAATAGAGAAAATAGAGAACTACACAACTGTATAGACACATGTCAGTAATATAGATTAAATTATAAATTATATCAATGACTAAACCGTTGTTATCAGATTTGCATATATGCATGCAAAATTTCGGCTAAATCGAACAAAGGGAAGTGGGTCAAATTAATTATTCTAAATTCCAGACAGATACCGGGATAGGCGAAACTAAATAGTAATAAGGTACTAAAAATTACCTTTAAAACCCTAAAATAAGAGGAAAAACCTCTTGACTGAAGAATCTAACAGACTGGTTTCATTTGAGTACCCGGAAGATCTTTCGTGCAGCAGCTTGAAAAGTTAGAATATGAAGGAAGGAAAGGAAGGAACCTTCTTTGAGAAACAGCATCATAAATGTAAGAAGAAGACTTAAAATAAATAGGTATAAGAACTTTGATGCCATAGAGACTATCATCATCTAGTTATTACATTGTAATAACATTTTAAAAAATTGAGGAATTCCTCATACAAATTCATAAAAAAAAAAATGAAAAATATAAATCGGTAAGTGGAATAGGTATGTAGGTGCGATTGAAACCAGGGAATTCAAATCAGTGTTCTGAGAAGCAAGAATAGGTTACCATAAAATTTTAAAGCAATGACTGTAAAATAAGCTTTGATTTCTCTATCCATTTAAGCAAAGTGAATTGTAAGTGCTATATCAATTACAGACGTAATTATGTAAGAAAGAAATCCGCCCGCCCTGACCCCGGGTTTCAAGGCTTTTCCGAATTGCCGAGACTCGCGTGCTTGCCCGGGCGAAATGGAAAGCAAGGCATGTGGACTCGAGAATCGAGTCGGCTGAAATCGATTCAGTTCTCAAATGAAGCTTTTTAATGCGAGATTCCGATTTAATGATCAAGATTTTGCTTGATTTGCGTTTTTCGTAACTTTTTTGAATAAAAATATGTGCTTTTCTTAATGAGCTGAAGTTAACTAAGCAAGAGGATTTAAATTTGGCCTAACCAACACCTATACTGTGAAAGATCTAATGGTGGTCACAAACGACGCTGTTTGATAAATATATTTTTTACAAATTAAACTACGAGACGATGGTGGAAGCGTGGTGGCCGAGTGGTAGGGCGCCCGCCTGTGGATACAAAATCCTAGGTTCGAATCCTGCCCGGGCTCCATGAGTTTGTATACCAATCTGACTCATGTTAGTTTTCATCGACCACCCCTTGCTTCCGGTGAAGGAAAACATCGTGAGGAAACCTGCACTCTAGTTGATGATTATCAGCTAGTGTGTGAAATGGAGAAGGCAATGGCAAACCACTCCATTAAAATTGTCATGAGAGTCGTTACGTGTGTTTCATTCCATATAATGACCACGACCCTCAGTCATGAGGAAATACGACTGAAGAGAGAGAAACTACGAGACATATTTCATACATATTCATGGAAAATATTACTATCATTCGACACTATGTTACTTGAATAACAAAACTAAAATATTTATGGTCAAGGTACATAAAGTAAAAGAAAACAAATAGTAGCATGAATAGCCGTAAATAAGTAAGCTCCTTTCATCAGCAGATTGTCGCTGGTCCTTTGGGAGAGCCCGACCTTCCTGCCTCCAATCAATTTGTTTGTACCAACATGTCTTGCAAAACTTTGAATTGGAATAGTTTTCTATTTTTTTGGTTTGATCCAATGTTTTGGTGTCAAACACTGGTGCCAGAATCAAATGCATTAAAAGGAAAAAAATAAATTGAGTGAGAAATACAAGTTTATAAAATCATTACTTGTATGATAACATCAAAACAACCTTGAACTAAAAAAAAGCTGTTTAGATCCAATGGACGAAGTGATTCGTGAAGAAGATTCATAAATAAAAAAAATGATTAGATGATATTCTCAAGATTACAAGAAGAAAAGATGTTGATAGAAGAGTTGGAATTCTTATGGCTAAACAGAAAAGTTTGACTGTTTGTTTCAACACACTAATCTCTGCAACTACTACTACAACAAAACTGTTGGTAGCTACATTTACAAGGAAAGCTAGAGGCAATTCAGAATCCCGAAATTCCCACTGAAGCGAAACCGCAGGACACAGTTAGTATGATAAAAAATTTGCACGGTCCAAATCCAAACAAACAAGTTGAAGAACATTCAAAGACAACAACTTAAAAGTCTTGACTTACAAACATATGCAAATCTTTTCTACCGCGGTAGCGAAGTGCTACATATACATTCTGCCGTCCTGAACTTTTGCGTCTCGCCAACTTTGCCCCCGTTTGATATTCAAAACTGCGAAGAAAAAAGAAAGAATTCGAAGGTAAAAGTGGCTTGGATTCGCCGATATAAAACGGTAAGAAATTTGCTTCTTCGTGGAAATTCTTTGATAGAAAATATTTGTGTCAAAATTTGTTTTCATTATTATATTTGTTGGATGGCCCTAGAATCTATTCCTATAAAACACAAGTAACTACTTTCTACGTAATGTTTGCATTCTCCATTTTATCCACCAGCTGATAAATTTTCCAACTGGAGCGCTGGTTTCCTTACGATGTTCTCCTTCACATATTGGTTGAAAAAACGGGTGAGTGCCTTTACGCAATACAATATCACATGCTTATCTAATGGTAGAAACACAAAATCTTCAAAAACAATTTTACCATTTTTTGTTCTTATTCAGCGTCAATTTAGCCAGCTAGGTCTCAAAAAATATAATCCAAATGGCTACCGTATAAAAAACCAACTGCAAACAAAGTAGGTCGCGAGAATAATTATAGTGACAGAGCTGGGTGACAATTATATTATTTAAATCCCTGGCGTTTTGTTGGAGGATTTCGTTTGAAGCTCACGGTAAAAAGTTACAGCATTTTTACATTTAGATTCGGATTATATTAAGTAAGTTTTAAGAATTTACTGAAGATTGTCTGTCTACACTTAGAAAAAAGGTAGGTAACATTTTACTAAGTAACATTTTTATCACTTTCGTAGATAGAACCAGACACTATTAATTTTTTGAGTAACATGAATTTGAACAATGGAGTTAAGTAGTTTCACGCACTAGAATCTCTATATATAAAATAGTAACTGGTCTATGTCTGTACTTCTAAGATATTTATTTACATATTATATTATTCTACATTTTAATGCGGTTTTTTATAGTTAGCAATGCAACTATGAATGTAGGTTTCATCTTAGTAACGTCGCATAGAGCCTATTAACAATATTATATAGCATATTAACAATAGTAAATTACACACAGACGAAGTCGCGGGCAAAATACAGTATTATAGTGTTAATTATAAGTGTAGTGCAGGTAGGTAGAATAAATAATCTGCTTGTGCAAAGTTGGCTAAAGCTCTAAAGTACTACATTTGGCCTTGGGCAATTTGTGAGCGGCACTAGGTACGTTCTTTGGCCTGAATTCCCATAAACCTGTTACAAGTATTATGAAGCTTATAATATTAGAAGATTCTAAGCTGTTTATATAGTTAATGAAATACCTCACGACTCTTGGCTCTGTCTACCCCGTAAGGGATAAAGTCGTGATTCTATGTATGAAATACCTAATCATCAGAATATGCCTTTCGCCCCGACGCACATCATCACGGGACGCCCGGCAGATATAAAACATCTGAGCATCGCGGCTTCGTGGCACGACAGCGTTATGCCTGGTCATGCCATTATTGCCGTCACTGCATTTCTACTGTCAAGCCTCGCCAAAAGATGTTTTACATTAAGGGCTCTCAGTAAGTGAAAACGGCAATATTGGCTGTTTTCTATAAGCTGCTGTTTAAAGAATTGAAGAGTTTTCGCCCTGAAATTTCTGATATGTATTTCAGAACGTATGTTTAAAGGGAGGACTGTTTCCAAAACACGATGGGAAAAATTTTGCTCGATAGAAAAAATCCTGAAGTTGCCTCTAAAATTTCATATGAATACAGATAACATCTGTGTTTTATAATAAAAAATGTTTTAAAATCACCAACACAAAGGTATTTTACCTTTTCGATTTCGTGACTGATTTAAATTTTTGAAAAACTAAACATTTCTATTAACTTTTTGATAAAAATGTGAATGCCGTGCAACCGGGACGTCCCCCCCCGCCTCAGCCGCTTCATATGAATTTTCGCTGACCGCCTAACCCCCTTAACAATTTTTTTTGTAAACTTACAAGGTGGTACCTTAGCTTTAAGTAATTTTCTAACGTCAACTAAATACCTATATATGACGATTTAAAAGTGCTATTTTTAAGCCTATTAAAATAAAACAATTTTCATTTCATTTCAAAAACTGTTTAGCTTTTTTATATTAAAGTTTATAGATATTTACTATATTATTTTATAAATTCACCTACATAGTTTTATTCGCTTCAAAGGTTGTGATCGTTGTGATGGTAAAGCTCAAAAGGGAACTGGGTCAAGTTTGCGAAGTACAGTCGTAGCCGAATGTGGATTCAATTTATTCTCCCTTTCGTCGAATAATTCTTTTGGGAAACAGTTTTGAACGTTTTCCCAATAATTTTCCTCAATTTGCTGTCGAATATTTCGATTGTTAATAGAATTATCTCCGCGTTTGCCCGCGACATAACCTGCGTAAATTATACATACCTACCTACACAAACCTAAGCTTTTCGTACATTAACCTTAACCTTACTTATTATCATCGTCATACTGACTATTTGAGGGTATTAACACTTTCAGTGATCATTGGTGGTAAAAAACTACAGAATATTGTCATCAGAACTTTTTTTTGCTATTTTCTTATTCCATGCTCACTAAATTAAAAAAAAACGATAATGTGACACAAAAAATAGAATCACTAACTTCATAACAACATGAGATGCATTTAATGTACAGGGATATAATTAATGAGAGATTTTCAGAGACCCAAATAAAAAAAAAAAGTTCCCGATGACTTCATAGAAAGCGCTTAGTAAATAAAGTCCATACAAAAAGCAAAAATGCACGAGGTTGGCATTTTTTTGCAATAAAACCTAATAAAAAAAAAAAAACATCTAAAAAGTATCAATATTGTGATTTGTGCAACTGTCCAACTGTTAGGTGATTTTTTTCTGCCTCTATGGTTGACAAGAAAAAGCGCACAATATAGGTACAGCCATTATTACTACTCGGCTTTAATAAAACGCCATCTGTTGAGACTTTTTTTTTATTTTATTTATTTAACCTTTATTGTACAAACACAATGTATGGCACAATAGGTGGACTTAATGCAGAAGCATTATCTAACAGTCGACCTTTGGGGTAAACAGAGAACTTAAGTGGGTCTTATAAAGGGATTGGGATTGATTCTTTTTTATATTGTTTTTTTTTTCTTAATTAGCTGTCAGAAAATCGCTCATTGCCCGTAGTACTAGCAGACACATCATCTTCATTTCTATCTTTTAAGTTTTCTTGTCTTTTTCTTTTTAAGTATTTTTATGCCCCTTGCTCATTTCCACTCACCCCAAACTGATATCTTTTCACTCTGCATCACCTCTTATTTGACTGGCAGAAAAATTTACATGTTTTCTGTTATGAAGTTAAATAAATAACTATCTAATTGGTACTACCTAGGACCACTGGCAGTACCACGGGTAGGGTAATCAGCGGTTGAGTCCAATATTGGACTTCATTTGAAACAGATTTTTTTAAATATCACATACAGATGAAATCAATGACTGACATACATTGTGAATGTTTAACGGGCAAGTTTTCCGACTGAGCGAGCAATATGTATCGACGTATCGCGTTTCAAATAAATACCAACTGAACTACGTCACACATCAGAATATCAAATAAAATATTGGAATGAAATGAATACTAAAAGAGGAAAATAAATTTCATTTGTGGCGTGTTTTTAATGCGCCCGAATCGTCGTTCGATTCTTTTCAAATATTTGTTTTTTTTTTTTTTATAACCAGTTTAAAAGAAAAATAACGGCCACGATTTTATTTCTTTTAGACAAATTTATGATTAAGATATTGATTATCTTTTAGTCGTCATAGAACATACGGCAGATGTAAAACAAATAAGTAACGACACATCATGCCATTTCCGTCAAAGCATTCGAATCGATTTTACTGCCAAGCTGCGCCAATAGATGTTTTACATCAAAAATACAATAGATTCCAAATAAAAAAAGGGTTACACAAGTATTTCTTTTCATGATTGTTCTAACACGGAAGTCTGAACTTCAATAGGACTTTTTTCAAAGCTTTTCTCACGAGGCTGTTACAATTTATTTCAAGCTCACTGCATATGAATACAAATAAATATTCAATTTTATGAATAACAGAGAGTTTCAGAGAAATGGGAAGGAATAAATATTACACAAGAAAATTCGGCATTCACTTTTTATTTGATAAAAAGAATTCATATTTATTTTGTTGGTAACTTTGTATTTGAACCACAGACAAAGAAAAAGGTAGAAGTTGATATAAGGATAATGAGTGATGGTAAATTTTTATCATATTAAAAAAAAAACAAAATAAAAGTGATGCGAAAATCCTAACCATAACTAATATTATAAATGCAAAAGTGAGTTCGTTTGTTACCTTGTAACGCGGCGACGCGTTCATCCTCTTTGATCCATTTATGCGTGCGCTGGCACATACATACTTATTTCACCTGTCATAAATTTTAAACTGTATTCATACACATTCGATTCTACATTTTGATATCATTCTTGACTCAGTTTATGTAAATCACTTATCGTCTAACATTGTAAATAAATAATATATCTAAAATATATTTAATATTATATAAAACAACATAGACCCGTCCAGGGTAAGTTTTATTGGTTCTTTCGGAAGTAATTCTAAATTTATAGTGAAGTGTGTCTTGTTATGTTTTCTAACCGTTCTTTATAATTGTTTTAGGTCTTATGTTTTTATCAATAAATTATAATATACAACGACCCTGAAGATTATTATTATTTGGGGCTCACGTACCAACCTCTTCATGCTTTATCTACTGAACCAATCTTCCTGAAATTTTGCATACACATAGTTAGAAGTACGGAGAAGGACATAGGGTACCGTTCATCCCGGGAAAAAGCACTGTTCCCGTGGGAAATTCACGCGGGCGAAGCCGCGGGTAAAAGCTAGTATCAAATAAAGACTAATTTAGATGAAGCTACAGCAATAACCGTCACTCTATGTACCTATGATCATCATTACACATAAAGCCCTTTTGTAGGTATTATACCTCGTGTTGTTGGTATGGTACAATAAAATTTAAATGTCACACTTAAGCTTAAATGCGTCAAAATACACGTGAATAACAATAAAAGGCAATAACGTACGTAACAACGAAACGTTTCTGAACGCACCCCATTTAATTTGTAAGGGAACTTGGGTTTATGACTTTAATTATTTCGACAACGAATATGAGGCATTCGGAACGCACCCGTAACAGGACGTGTTACGTTATGTTGTGATACGCACACCGCTTCTTGTTTATGTTTGAACATGTTTAGGATTAAGGTGGTATTTTGACTGGTATATTTCACTATGTTCAAAAGTGTAGAC
This sequence comes from Ephestia elutella, assembly GCA_018467065.1. NCBI lineage: Eukaryota > Metazoa > Arthropoda > Insecta > Lepidoptera > Pyralidae > Ephestia > Ephestia elutella. The sequence continues at coordinate 4,468,076 of CM031569.1, forward strand.
CTTTTGGTATCTTCATTTCACTTAGGTCCATCCTATATATGACTCATTTCACCCAGAAAATTGCATCATGGCAATGTGGCGCCCCCAACAAGTTAAATTATTGGATAGTCAAGTTAGATAGTACTTTACGTAAACAAAAAGACAAAAAGGCTCCACTTTTTTATTAATTTCCATAAATGTCATAAATCAGTGTATTCTGATGTAGGTATTATATATTATACAAGTTTCATTAAAATTAATCGAAAGGCATCAAAACAATCGGAATTTTTTTTATTTTAAGATCATGACTGCTCTCCAAGACTACACATAGCCTATCATAAGGATTTAAAGGATCTTCTACATAACAGTCTTTTTTGGTAGGTAGCCATGTGTGTGTAGGAGAACTAAAGTAACCGACATAGCCCGCAGAATCGCGAAACTTAAGTGGCAGTGGGCGGGGCACATAGCTCGTAGAACAGATAGCCGTTGGGGCAGAAAAGTTCTCGAGTGGCGACCACGAACCGGAAAACGTAGTGTTGGCAGGCCTCCCACTCGGTGAACCGACGACCTGGTGAAGGTCGCGGGATGCGCATGGATGCGGACAGCGCAGGACCGGTCGTTATGGAAATCCTTGGGGGAGGCCTTTGTCCAGCAGTGGACGTCTTTCGGCTGAGAGAGAGCCATGTGAAAATATATTCCCTACAAAAAATATATCCCGATTTATTCGTCAGAGAAAATTTTCATGCAGCACGTGTACTAACAAGCACGCCACAAAATAAAAAAGAAGGCATTGCTAAGTAGTACCAGATAAAACTAAAAAGCCCATTTTTGTAAGCTAACTGGCAGCTTGTAGAGCTGGAAACTCAAAGTTTCCACTCTCGAATTTAAATTTTTGAAACTACAGCGTTTGAATAAAGAGTAGTGCCAACAGTAGAACTAAAACAAATTGTCTTAATTTCTTTACTGTTAGATTTTGTCTATTTGATTTTGTTTTTATTTTGTAGTTTTGTAATTGTTTTTACATATATCACAACATAAAACTGAGACACAGGAGAAATTTAAGAAAAATGTTTTTATCTATTTGTCTGCACGCATCACGCAAAGACGGTTTAAAAATGCGGTTTTACCGTTTTACTGTTTGTAATACCGAAGGTAACATATACTAATTCAGGTTTCAACTTGAATACATTAAGATTTGAGATATAATTATATTATTATTATATAGTATTTGGATAGTATTATATATAATCTATATATATAAAAGAACAAGGGTGTTTGATAAATCAACGCCCAGCCTAAACTATAAAAGCTATAAACTTGAAATTTGGACCGAAGTTTTATGTTAATACGTAGTGCTCAGATAAGAAAGGATTTTTCAAAATTAGACCCCTAAGGGGGTTAAAATTGAGGGCAAAGTATGTATGAAAAAAAAATTAAATCTTCACTGATTTACTTGAAACTTGGCAAGAATGCTTCTCAACAAAAATAACCAATGGCGTGTTTCAGCGTTTTTTGAAATTCAACCTCTAAAGGGGTAAAAAGGGGGAAGTAAACTAATTTATCATCACAAAACCGAAACTATAAAAGCTATAAACGTGAAATTTGGTTAGTGTCTTCATTATACAATATACTGCCCACAAAAGAAAGGGTTGTTCACAATTTCATCCCTTACAGTCCAAAAAAGGGGTGAATTTGCGTACCATTAGACAAATCCCATTTGAAATTTCGCCAGTCACAAGAAATGCATGTTGGCTTATCGGTAGAGGCCGCGGATTTCTTTTTAAAGTACAGGGTTCGAATCCTGCCAGATGTGACTTTTTTTTCCAATTTTTTTTGCGTTTTGTATTAGTTTTTTAGAATTCTATATTTTTTTAAATATTTTAGTAAAGAAATATTTTAAGAAAGTAGCTGGAAGTAGCTGGATCGAATCCTGCCACTAACAATAATTTTCTGTTTTCGTTTTTTATTACTTTTCTAGAATTAATTTCTTACTTTTTTTTAATTTTGAAAAGAAACGAATAAATTCATTTGCCCATTTATTTCCGGTCATCTACTGATTGTGCCAAGAAAATATCCAATAGATGGCGTTGATAAAATGAGAAATGTAAGCTGAAATTATTTCTCAGTATTTTTAATAGATGGCGCTGCGCAATTTTGGTGATTTCTACTTCGCGCTTATTTAACAGCATAAAGGGATCGTGGGTATAAAATAAAACAGTAAAGATATTTTGTCTGTACAGTACATTTAGTATTTTTGACTGAAATGGATAGAGGGACACTGAAAAAGAATAACAGAAAGCTCTCTCTCTCTCTCTCTCTCAGCCTAAAGACGTCCACTGCTGGACAAAACCCCCCACGGATAAAATCCTTGGGAGGTTTTGCCGTAATCGCCACGCTTGGCAGGCGGGTTGGCGATCGCAGTGTGATGGCATAGTACGCGGAAAGATGTTGCTGCCCATCCTCCGGTGTTTTCAATCCCTTAGTCGCCTCTTACGACACCCACGGGAAGAGATGGGTTGGTGCTATTCTAGGGCCGCAGTTTTTGGTTTCCAGTTTTCAAAATCACTTATAGCTTATATGTTGCCCAGGCTTAATAGCTATACAACAAAAAAAGTTTCATTCAAATCCGTGAAAAAAAGAACAGAAACACAAAGCAAAAACATTTTTTTGGAATCTTTTGTCTGTCTGTCTGTCTGTATATGTATGTACGCGTTTCACGCAATATCTGCTGGACGGATTTGAATGAAACTTTTTTTGTTGTATAGCTATTAAGCCTGGGCAACATATAGGCTATAAGTGATTTTGAAAACTGGAACACCTGATGAAGAACCTTAACAGAACAGCTAAACTATAAGAAATATGGAAATGGTACCTTTGGAAAAGTTTATCAATCTGACGAGCATTTTCTGTTGACGTATAAAAATCGAAGATCAGGATCATCTGATGAAGAATTCCAAGGGACCAGCTACACTATTACATATATGGAAATGGCGCCTTGGCAAAAGTCGTTTAACCTGATGAGCATTTTCTGCTGACGTATAAAAATTTAAGTTTATGCAACATCTGATGAAGAACTCCAAGAGACCAGCTACTCTATAAAAAATGGAAATGGGGCCTTAGCAAAAGTCGTTCAACCTGATGAGCATTTTCTACTGACGTATAAATAGACAGGACACGGGATAGGATAAAGAGGGACTCGGGGTGGGAGTGGTGGTACACGGGAAATTGTAGATAACGAGCAGACGATGATCGTTTATTGAATTAAATATCACTTTTGATTCATTTTAACACCGCGACTGTACTACGAGTACCTAATATATTCCCGCGGGACACGGGATAACCAAATAGCTGAAATTTTGAGTACTGGAGTTTAGGTTACTACAGTTTGGAACACAAAAAGATTTTTCATCTAAGGAAACTCACGCGGGCGAAGCCGCGGGCAACAGCTAGTCTATACATATAATAAGTTGTATTTTTGACTGAAATGGATAGACACTTAAAAAGAATAATAGAAAGCAAAAAATTTTTTTTTAATTTATTGTCTGTGTCTGTATGTGATCACGAAAATACTAAACCGATTTGAATGAATTTTTTTTTTGTATAGCTATTAAGCCTAGGCAACATTTAGGCTATAATTGGTTTTGAAAACTGGAACACCTGATGAAGAACCAAAACAGAACAGTTGAACTATATGAAATATGGAAATGATGCCTTAACAAAAGTCGTTCAATCTGATGAGCATTTTCTGCTAACGTATAAAAATTGAAAATCTGGAACATCTGATGAAGAACAGCAAGAGATCAGCTACACTATAACATATATGGAAATGGCGCCTTAGCAAAACTTGATTAATCTGATGAGCATTTTCTGTAAACGTATAAAAATTGAAGATCCGAAACACTAAAACATTTTGAAAAACAAAAAAATTTCATCTAAGCGAAAATCACGCGGGCGAAGCCGCGGGCAATAGCTAGTCTGTAATAATTGTAAGTACATATAATTTTTCTTTTGATTTTCTCCTATGTACCTACAGACATAGACTAAATTCAATTAACAGGTTAATTAGAGTGCCATAGACGCATAGGTTTTTCCTAAAAATACTTTAGAATATCCAGTCGATAGTACAACAAATCTGAACGTAGCTCCGAGGAAGTAGTATGTCACTCGGCTGCAAGCGGGCCAAGGTTGTCGGATGCAGTGCACACTTGCAACGTTGCAATTCTCAGTCGATCACGAAATACCTATTAGCTCTACGTCGGTAATGGTAACTGTTTGGCAAAGACGGTATAATTTGCATTACCTTATAATGTTTGTTTTATTTTGTCATAGTACCTATTCCAGATTAGGTATATATGTGTAAATCCACGTGAAAAGGTAGCTTATGGTCATTTGTCATTCGTTCATAAAAACAAATCATTAGAGTTTACTTACACTCCAATTATATTAATTTGTATGGATATGGATTCTGTAAGGCCACCTATGCCACAAATTTACATAGGTAGATCTATACTTACTGACCATTGCAATTTTATTTATCATTAAATCAAGAACCAATTCAGTAAATTAGCACAAAACTGCATCAGAATGATCTTCAATAAGGATCCATTCGGTCAGTCCTGACAATAATTAGAACGACCTTGCTTCAAGTGCGTTGCAATTGCCAATGCGGAGATTTTTTTAAAGGCGGAATTTATTAACTGCATTGCATATGGTGGTCAACGCACAGGGTCAATAGAATAAGATTGTTTACTTCATAGATTTGCTTTTAGTTTAGCTATGCCATAGAATTAATATAAGTACTACGCTATGCCCCGAATTTCGAGATAAAAAGAAACTTGACATTTAATATTTAATATTTCAATGTATATTCGTCCACATATACAGTCATTTAATTGTAAAACATATGTTGTAAAGTGACGTCTTTGGAGAAAATGCAGCAGTGGAGTTTGTTGCGCCGCCTCTTCTCCACTTGCGCTTTGGAGGCGGTGGTAACCTTAGCTTTAAGTAATTTTATGACGTCAATTAACTAAAATATAAGAATGTGACGATTTTTAAGTGCTGTTTTTAAGCCAATATGAATAAAAATAATTGACTTTGACTACCTACTTGGAAAACTTACATACATACATAGAATCACGTCTTTATCCCTCACGGGGTAGACAGAGTCAAGAGTCGACAAGAGCGAAGAGTTTGGAAAACTTAATAGGGCCAATTGTACGGAATTTTAATACTTTCCACTCGATTTTCTGTAAACAAATAGCCATAAATCAATCGGCAAATGGCGGCTACTGATATCATATATTTGTTATTTCGGTTTTGGTAGTTGCTTGAGAAAGAAGGACCAGTGTTTTTTTTTTATTTACTTTACAGTTTATTTACACAAAGTAAGACTGAAAATTTTAAATAATAGGAAAATGAACTGAAAATTTTAATTAATAGGAAAGTAAGTACAAAGGCGCTGCTTTTTTCAAATTATTTTTTCCAGCAGACCCATTAGAAGAAAGTTAAAAAAAAGCCAGATAGACAAGCGTGATACAGAAAAAATATACAGAGACATAAGTATTTGAAAAACAAAATAAATTATTTACCAAATTGAATAAACTACTTACAAAAATTACACAGATATACAGTGGTTATTTTGAAATTAATCTAAACTTTTTCGCATTTATAATATGAGTACAAAGGATGATAAATACTTAATAGGTATAAATTTTATTGTTTTCCATTTTACCAATAGTGGTTTTTTATCCAGAACTCATTCATGTACTCGTAGTTGCGGTTTCAAACGTGGTTAACCCAATTTACACGCTTTGTTACCTACGGAAATGAGACGGTATAGTGATAGGATGATAGTTATTTTATTGACTAAAAAATTTACATTAATTAAGTATAAGTAAAACTTTATTGCATCAAACATTATGGACAGAAACTTTGTGACGTAAATTATAAGTGACTAGCTTTTGCCCGCGGCTTCGCCCGCGTGAATTTCCCACGGGAACAGTGTTTTTTCCCGGGATGGAAGGTACCCTATATCCTTCTCCGTACATCTAACTATGTCTATGCAAAATTTCAGGAAGATTGGTTCAGTAGATGAAGCGTGAAGAGGTAACAAACAAACACACTTTCGCATTTGTAATATTAGTTAGGATTAGGATGCGTAACAGGTCAATCCAATTCTATTCAAATAATTTATCGCTTTTCACATTTTACAGTTCATAAATATATATAGGTCGCTAGTGCAATCTAATAAATTATAAAAGTAGGTACTTAAGTTGTAACCCTTTTGGGTGGACACGTTGGGTCCATGGGGTCCATCAGCTTTTTAATTTTATTTCAAAAAGACTGATTAAGGGGAACAAGGGGCTCTTAGCTTTTGACCAGAGGTACAGGGCGGGCGCTTCATAGAAACGGCGCGTCAAATATGCCTACTATTTTTTATACTTGATCGAATCTACTACTACTACAAATGAAACTGTATATCCGTGAACACGTCAGTAACACGTCAATGTGTGCGTTTTCATAGTCGAACGTCCCACAGTTACACAAGAACGGGGGAGAAGTGCGGAAGGAGCGGGGGGGTGCCATATTGCGGGAGGGGCAGGGAGCTTCCTTTCTGTACGTAGTACTAATATTAATTCTTGCCAGAGGCTAAATTTTGACATACAACTTGGCAATGCTGGCAGCCTTTTGGGCACGTTGGCACAGGATAATGTTCTTGAGGGGCTTTATAAATATGATTCATCAAGAAAAATTATAGGCAAGAAAAAAGTATTTTAAAGATTTTCTGTCCTAAGTCAAAAGTGGTCAAAAGAATTGCTTTTTCGGAATTTTATTAGAGTTAATTTTATAATAGAGAGCTGTTGTGGACGGGAAAATATCAGATTGTGATCTTATACCGATTTGTTAGAGATCTAATCTAGTTTGACCTATATCTTCAAGTGGTAGGTTATATAGCGTAAGTGAGCATTAAGGAACGGATTTTGGAAAGATTTCGCGTAGTGTATACCTTATTCTGTGGCCAAGATTGTCCAATGCCGAGAGTAAAGTGTAGTGTTTTATATACAGGATGTTTGGATAAACACCTGCATCCTCTCTAGGGGTGAAAGTACTCATACATTTTACAATACCTACTCGCCCAAAATGTATGGAACAGCTGAATTTTTTTTGAGATTTCAGATTCGGTCCCATACAAAAAGTTGCTCATATTCATGAGTACTTTCACCCCTAGAGAGGATGCAGGTGTTTACCCAAACAGAACACCCTGTATAACAAGTTAATAACAAGTATACTAGGAGTCACCTTGTAAAGATGCAAGGTGACTCCTAGTATATTAAATGAATAAGCTTAAAAAATCGAAAAACAATAACAAAAACGCTGGTCGTTTTTCTGGCAGCTTTGTCCTTTGCAACGTTATTATACTAATTTTATTTGAGCTATTATAGTGTGGGAACTATTCTGAGAGGTCACATTAGCACATTACAGCCTAGTTACGTGTGTCATAAAACTGATGGCGTCTTACGAAGTCACCCATTGTCCTAGGTAAGCGTCGTAAGCAACAAGGCAGAGCTGCGGCGGCGCTACGAGATAGGATATCAAATCAATGTACCTGTTTGTGCTTGTCAGCGTTGTTTTTAGCGTTGCAGACTATCTATGGTTAACCTTGAAAATAGTTATACTATCGATAGGCCTATCGATAGAACCGATAGCCAATAGTTTGCAATACTATTGATGATAACCAAGTAAGTAATATCGCTTAAATCGCAGTAATCTACTACATTACTGCGATTTTAGCGAGTAAGTCATATCGATAGTATTGATAGTATCAATACCATCGGTAGGCCTATCGATAGTGTGACTATTTTTCAAGGTCACAATACTATTGACAATACTATCGACAGTCAACACTACTGCTGCAACTCTAGTTGTCGTGTGTAATATTGCCTTGTAGCACAGCATCGCATCACGTCCCGCAGCGAGCTGTCGCTCACCTAGGACGCCGGACACCTAGGTTACGAGGATATAGTCCCTATATGAGTAATGTGTTGAATGAATGTAGCAGGAAGGAAAAATTAAAGTCGTAAGTCCTTCCTCCATTGAATGATTGTAAAGTAAGTATTAAAGTTTCATTTTTAGTTTTCATTTATTTTGTCGATTCGGATTTTAACCGCACGGAAACGTATACCTCAGAATACCTATATAAAAAATCGGCTTCTTTCTAACTTACCTAAAGTTAGAAAGAAGCCGATTTTTTATATAGGCTATCGGCTTCTTTCTAACTTTAGGTAAGTTAGGAAGAAGCCGATTTTTTCTTTAGATATTTTGAGGTATACGTTTCCGTGCGGTTTAAATCCGAATCGCCATCTAGCGACTGAGTTTTTCCCGAATTTCCCACAAGCAAAGCCCCAGGGTGCTGCTCTTATTAAATAACCCTTTCACTACCTGTAATCTGAAACCACAGTCTAAAATACCGTAATCATAGTCATTACTCCACTGACAACGCTAATTGCGCTAAAATAAATCATTTTTATCGTCAGGCCGTTAGCGCAAGTATTCTTCGGTTCCGTGATTGTGACGTCATAAAGAATTTCCCTTTCCGATTCCTCCCATTTATATTTCGCAAATGCCCTAAATGGCCCGTGATGTTCCACTTTAATTTTGATGTTATTTTTTGTCATTTGGATTTTATATTTATTTGTGTTTTCATTATGTTCAAGTTTAACGATATTTATTACTAGCTTTTGCCCGCGGTTTTGCCCGCGTGAATTTCCACGGGAACAGTGCTTTTTCCCGGGATAAAAGATACCCGATGTCTTTTTCAGCACTTCTAACTATGTGTATGCGAAATTTCAGGTACATTATTTCTGTAGATAAAGCGTGAAGAGGTACCAAACAAACAAATAACAAGCTAATTATTAAAAATAAAAAACACGACTGACAAGTTTTTACTAAAAAAGTACATACAAACATATAAGTTATATACATTTTTGAAATCGCCTTTTAAAGCCCTTCAATTTGATACCCCACTCGATAAGATTGATCAAATTTTATTTTTTTGGTCTGCTATTTATCACATATATAATCCGCCATTTTGTTTTTATGATGACGTCATATAGCCTATGTCACTCGGAGGAATGCAAGGAATCTAAAAATACCTCTCACATCAAAATCTGTTAAGCCGTTCAGGACTTATGGTGGAATAAAGAAACTTACATACATACATACATGAACCCTGAAAACATAACACTCCTTTTTTGGTCAGTCGTGTAAAAAAACAAAGAAACTCACTTTCGCATTTCTAATAATAGTTAGGATTGTTAGGAATATCGTAAGAGCGATTATTAGGTACGTTTATGGTAAAAAAAGAATTTCCTCTCCTCTATTCTTAATCCTTTTCCGTATGATTCGTTAGTAATTAAAGTAGTAGTCGGTAGTAGATAAGTTGCTTCTTGGAAGTTTTGCTGTCATGGGAATTTTCGTACTATAATTATAGTACTTTACACTTGTGCCACAGAAAAAACTTTAATAAAGTTACTTTTTTAACGCCCTGTTTTCTGGCTCTAATAGAGAACTTGAACAAATTAAATCCTAAGTAAAAAGATAGATTCTTCAACAGGTCCTAATAAAACCTTTAATAGGTACCTAACTTATATCAGTTATCTATCAGTAAATCGAACGGCTGATACATTTCCGTGGTCCCTGATAGCCCACGTCAGATGCTCGTTAACCGGCAAATATCATTTAACCTTTAACCGTTACTTTTACGGTGATCGTAAATTGACCGGTTGATGAAGTCGTTTCGTTAATATGATACTGGCAATATATATATAACGCGTTACTACACGGGACATGTATGATATAGGAAATACAGGCCATACGATGCGTTACTATAGGGAAGGCACATGTTTGATACAGGCAATACAGACCATGCAATGGGTTTACTATAGAGAAGCGACATGTATGATTCAGGCAATACAGGCCATACGATGCGTTACTATAGGGAAGGGACATGTCTGATACAGGCAATACAGACCATGCAATCGGTTTACTATAAAGAAGCGACATGTATGATTCAGGCAATACAGGCCATACGATGCGTTACTATAGGGAAGGGACATGTATGATACAGGCAATACAGACCATGCAATCGGTTTACTATAGAGAAGCGACATGTATGATTCAGGCAATACAGGCCATATGATGCGTTACTAAAAGGAAGGGACATGTATGATACAGGAAATACAGGCCAAACGATGCGTTACTATAGGGAAGGGACAATATGATACACCTATCATATATGTCCCGGCGGTGCCGGTGCCGCCGCCGGTGTCCAGGCGATACAGACCATACAATGGATTACTATGATAAGGAGGCGACATCTATGAATCAGGCAATACAGGCCGTTAGTACGATGTGTTACTATAGGGAAAGGACATGAGGCATGCCGCATGTATGATCAATATAGACAATTCATTCAATTCAGACCATACTATGCGAAAATATAGGGAAGGGACATGTATGATACAGGCAATATAAATCATACTATGCATTACTATAGGAAAAGGACATGTATAATACATGCAATACAGACTATACGATGCGTTACTATAGGGAAGGGACATATATGATAGGTGTATCATACATGTCCCTTCCGTTCGTGGCCTATAGTAACGCATAGTATGGTGATACTATGCATTACTATAGGGAAGGGACAATACAGGCCATATAATGTGTTACTATAGGGACATGTCAGTCTTAAGTTTTTTTCTGAGTGAGGTGAGTGATTGAGTGAGTCTATAAAAAAATTAAATTAAATAGGTACCTAATAAGTAGTATACGTGGCCGTTAACGTTTAGTTCAATGATCATCCTGAAAATTTTCCATTTTCCTTTTCCTAAAATAGCTAGGTACCTATAAAAACATTTTTGCACTATCTCGCCATACTACAGATATAGTGAACAACCATAATGTCAAACAATACTGTGACCCTGTTTTGCATACCGTACCTTATGTAATATTGAGGTCAATGCGCGGTACGGTCAGGTAAACAAATTGAATCAACCTGCAATAACGGTTTTATTTGGTTGGTATTTGATGCTAATATAGGATGATGTGTATTTTACGTTTATAACAGAATTGAGTATATTTTTGTGTCATTTAATTATTCTGGTAATATTTTGAATAGTCTAATATCTTCATAGTATCTATTAAGCGAATAAGTGGGTATATTTTTTGATGTATTCTATTTCTGTATGTAAACATGGTTTTATTTTTTAACTCGGGGAGTAAAAAAAAGGTAAAATTAAAGAATCCAGAATGGAACCTTCAGGAAATATTTTGGGATGTTTATTGTTTTTTCAAGTAAAACAATTGTAGAAAAAAGTTATTACAATGCGTGTCTAGAATGCATTTATATAACTTGAAAAAGTAAAAAATCCATTCAATTAAAATCACCTGATGATTGATGTGTTGTGAACATCTATTGTATGAAAGGTGTTACGTAACGCACGATTTATTCATTCATTCAATTATTCCGCTTTGGTCTCTCACGAAACTAAACTCTTTCGCCTACATCAAGTACATCAATTTAACAGGTACATGCAAAACCAGTCTGTTCAAAAGTCGATCTTAATGCTATGATTTTAAAGAATACATTAGTATTAATTTTTGGTCGTATTTTTAATTTGCATATCGAAGTGGCTCTGCCTATTGTTTACAAATTTAGCGATGTTTTTGTTGTTAACAAAATTGGACTACTTTCTCTTTGTTCAAGTTGAAATTCATTGATTGGGATAGAGTTTATTTTGGTTGAAAAAAAAAAACAAATAGAGACAATTTATGTTCTGAAACTTGCGAAACTGTCACGAAGCGAGAATAATGCACTTCGAGCTTGACAGCTCGTTGTGCAATTAAATGGTATTCAAAATATGTGAATAGAATTTTTTACATTGTATTTTTTTTCAGAATGCATAGTCGAAGTTTAGCGTTTGATAAACTGCTGTTTTAACTATTACTGCATGAGACACATTTGCTAAATAATAAGGTCAATAAGGACCATAATATTTCAACGTTATTACTCATGATGAGGTGAGGTAAGTGGTTTTACGCAATAAATGCGTAATTTTATGGCTTGTGACACGCCGACACGCTATATAGTTTGTGAGTGTGTAGTATTTTCCGACTTGAAAAGCTTGAAAACAAAACTTCATTTATGTTTATAATAATCAAAGAAATAACAAATACACACACACTATTTCAACTTCACTTATTATCACTATATCCGTGGTATCTTTTAGCAAGGAATTTGTTTTATAAGTAATATAAAGAAAAGACGGAAAGAAAGGAATAATAAATGATACTGCACGTTGTGAGTTCAAAAGACCGACTACTTTATTTTTAAACCACAGAGCAAACACAGCTAAATAGGTAGGTACATACCGTACATAGACTTAAGAAATGGCTAACACAGATAAAATAGACAATTATATTTGTTCCTGTTTGTATCAATAGATGGCACTACATGTCCTTTATTTGATGTAATAATATTTAATCTTGACAATAAGGAATTCACTATTTTGCCTCTGATTATATACAGACACCATCTTTTATATCTTCAAAATTAAATGTCTTCACAACATTTTTTGGAATTGATTCCAAAAAATGTTGTGAAGACATTTAATTTTGACATTTTGAGAAAGGGACATTGGACCTAAACGATAATTTACAAAGAAAAAAAAACCTGTTAACTTTTTAAATTAACTGAATCACACTATGCAAATCTACGTGTGAGTCACCTTGTTGATTTCTTACAGACCATTAGTACGTCACACATATACAAGGTATTTATTGATGACTCAACTGGTGACACCGATTATACCAATCACTTCTAGCTTCTAGCCGTTCAAGGACGCAAAGAAACTGGAATTTCATTTACTAAAGTAAATAAATGAATACGGACAAATCACACACACATAGCTGGCCCCAAAATAAGTTCGGGACTTGTGTTATGGGATCCTAACTAAACGATACTATATTTTATAAAAAATACATATAAGTAGATAAACATCCAAAATTCTCGTCCAAAATACCGCAGTGTCTCAAGACTAAGGTCTTTGATCAGTGTGTGTTGCCAGTAATGACATACGGAACATAGACGTGGTCGTTTACTATGGGCTTCATAAGAAGGCTCAAGGTCACCCAAAGGGCGATGGAGCGCGCTATGCTCGGAGTTTCCCTGCGTGATCGAATCAGAAATGAGGAGATCCGTAGGAGAACTAAAGTAACCGACATAGCCCGCAGAATCGCCAAACTCAAGTGGCAGTGGGCGGGGCACATAGCTCGTAGAACAGATAGCCGTTGGGGCAGAAAAGTTCTCGAGTGGCGACCACGAACCGGAAAACGTAGTGTTGGCAGGCCTCCCACTCGGTGGACCGACGACCTGGTGAAGGTCGCGGGATGCGCATGGATGCGGGCAGCGCAGGACCGGTCGTCGTGGAAATCCTTGGGGGAGGCCTTTGTCCAGCACTGGACGTCTTTCGGCTGAGCGAGATGGTAAATGGAAGGCTATAATCTCTTCACGGAAATTAAAAAAGAGAGATGCATGCTGTTTATAATCAGTGACAGTTGAAAGAGCCATCATTTTTATCTATTCTGTAAGTGTGTGAATTCTTCGAAGATGTAACCGATATTGATTCTCCCACTGATGATGCAACAACAACAACATGGATCTCACACAACTGCATTACAATTCATCATAATAAGGAAAATATCACTGCAAAACATCTTTCTTAGCTACACTAAATTAACTCCAACGGTGACACGAAAATGCCAGCCGAGGTTTACGCAAAAATAGTAAAAAATACTCCATTTCCCGTTACAATTATGCAACTTTATCGTATGGGAATAGTGCTCATTTTGCAATGAAGTTGAACTGCACGGTGATTACGTATTTTCATTAAACTAGTCCCTATAACCGCCGCATAGAGTCCCTATTACTGCTACAGAGGTCCAAGGAAGGCACCGCACAAACAAGTCGACCTCACATTACGTAATACCAATACCTGGGTCTGTAGTGGTTTTATGCAATGCAAGTGTGTCGAATCAATTTTATTGTTTGTCTCGTACGTACAGTCTGGATTTCTACGTTATACAATATGGAACTGTATTCGGGTGTAATAGAAACGAATTCGCTATGAATTTGAGTAATTTGATGCGTTGTCTTGAAGTTCGTTAAATATCAGATTGTAAAAAACTGATCATTCCAGTTTTTTATGAGATAAATAAACAGGTAAATCCGGTAAATCACAATAATATTTCTTAAGACCTAAACATAAACTATTGTTGTCTGCTAAGTTTTCTTGTATCACTAAAGGTTTGCCTAAATAGTCCAGTAGTTAGGAGACCGCATAATTAATCCGAAGGTTTTTGGGTTAATTTCATATAATATGACACCGTAGTGAGAGGACCGTTCGAAGGGTCCTCTAGTGAATCACATCATAGGTCAAACTACATCGTCAATGCTTGACTGCACTAATTGACTCTTTGTTACAAAATGCACAAGTCACTGCGTCCTGTCTTGGTCTCTCTAAAATGACATTTATATTGTAACTTTGAATCGTGTATCACTATTTCACACAAACAAACATGACCTAGTTCACACTAATTCACAGATAAAATTTTTGGTACCTTTTCGGGTTAATTTTTGAAATTTAAAGCCAGACCACAGACAAGTGTATTTTTTCTTTGCTATAGATAAGTTGGAAAAACATAAACTATTATGACGTCAAGAGTAACTTGTTTTCATGGAACTAATAACAAGTCTGATCAAAGTTCTTATTTTTTCCATGCTAGTGTTTCACTCATTCTGTAAGCCTCTCCATGTGTCTTGTCTACTCATTTAGCTAATAGTAATTTATGTAGGTATGTTTGTCTATACAAGTATATATTAATCAAAATGTTATTCACTTTTATGCTGATTTATTGATCTATTATTGATTTTGTAATCTTAAAGTAAAATAGATCCTATGCTATTTTGATTATATCTGTTCTCAAATTGTGGTCTAGTATTATCTTCACCGTCACTCATCACTAACCATTTTCCATTTCCTAACAACTTTATAATACTTTCATCTTTCAACTCCTCATTATTATCTACTAGTGTATGAACTAACTCGATGCGTTTGATGGTTTTGATCCACATTATAAAAATAGCTAGGTAATTAGGACGTTGTTGGTTGCAATACAATTTATACGAACATACGAATACAAAGCAAAGACTACAGAATTATAGTCGTTTCATAATTATAGTACGGTAAGTATATCGCTTTCCATTTATCGCTTTAATCATAATGATTTGTCTATATTATGGACGTTCAAATTCGGATAATTTGCTAACACCTTTAGGTGAATGTCGTATTTTACTCCCAAAGGGGTGTAATTTTGAAATTTTCTATATTTACTCACTCGCGCCCTTCGAGCAACAAGGACTTCCGCGCGAGGAGTCCGTGTTGCTTTCGCCATAAAATATCTGTCTACCATCTGTCTACTTTCAAGTTTCTACGTTCAACTGTTTTGGCTCTGCTGCATGAATCATAATATATACTACAGAATGTAGATTTTATCTATCAAACCTCATATACCACAATACAACTAGGTGTCTTTAAAAAAAATTACTTTATTGAAAAAAATGTTTTATCTATTTGCCTTATCTTTCTGTGCCTTATTATTTTGTATCGTTGACTAGATTGTCCGAGTAATTGGAACCGTATATTTTTATAACGTGATGCAGTTTCGCTACAAATAACGTGTTATCGAGTTGGTTATAAAAAATGCGTTTCATTTTATCCCGAGGGAGTAAAGTTAAACTTCGTTAGGTTGGCTGATATGAATTGGGATTGTAAATTGTTCAACGTGATGGAATTAAGGTAAGTATTACATTTTGGTCAAAATTGTAACTCATCTATTCTAACTTGGTCCTAACAATCCATCTCTACCCTTATACAATTTACAAATACGAAGCAATCCACCATTTGTCTTCTTGATCGATCGCAATTGAATTTTTCAATTGTGTAGATGTACATTTATCCTTACTTCAATGACTTAATATTGAAAGAGGTACTTGTCCTTGTTACTAGAGCAAATTAATTTGTGATAAAGTGCCTTTTTAATATTTAGCCAATTATTTATTTTAAATGTTTGCTTTTCTTAATTTCTTTCTTATCTTCTATATTATATACTAGCTGCGCCCCGAGGTTTTGCTCCCGTGGGAATTTCGGGATAAAAAGTACCCTATGCGCTAGTTATTCTACCCGTATACCAAATTTCATCGAAATCCGTCCAGTAGATTTTTGGATAATTGATACATATCCTTGCTTCTAAGTTTCTAATTGTTTTTTTTTTCATTTATAGAGAAAATCATAACAACTTTATGCTCTTATTGGTGTCATCACGTGAAATCACACATACACGTTTTTACATGTGTTTTTTGTCACGATCATATCGTATTGTTTTCAATAAGACAAACACTGAGTATATAACAAATGCTGCTGATACTACATGTACAATTTTGACTAAATTAAATATAACAAAGAGCGGTGATTTCAAAATTAATGATCCTTATTTAGTTTTATCATTAAAACTCACAATAACATTAACCAACCACGGGCACAAGATGCACTCCCCGTCCAATCTAAGCCAATTAAGTACATAATTTCATAAGGAAGCTGTTGACTGCGCGGCGCTTGGCAATTGGCCGTGTAATGAATCGTGGGCGAGGAGTCATAGCCATAGCAGGTGCGACCGGCAATTAAAAGGAATAAGTTGGTGCGACCTAATAGCCACTACAGCTGCTATCACAGGAATCGGAACAGATGTTAATTCCCTATAGAACAACTGATAGAAAGAAAAACAGTTTTTTTTCTTCCCCTTCAGGGAAGCTGTTTTTTCCTTTCAGGGAATAACAATTCCCCAAGGCACTACTGGTGTAGAGCATGTATGAAGAGAGTGATGAGTGTAGAGGAAGCAAGAGAGATCTGTAAGGATCGTAGCAGGTGAAAATCGCTAGTCTCTGCCTACCCCCACGGGAAAAAGGCGTGATAATATGTATGTATGTACTACTGGTGGGGTGCCCTTTGTTTCGCTTAAAATTTTTGTCTCTAATTTCACTTCGCCGAACCTTATTGGCCTAAACATGTTATGCACAATTATTGTCTCGCCTAATTGATGTTTTTGCACAATAATAATTTAGCCTAACAATTATTAGATGCAATTTTTGAGTCTCTATTATTAGATGTTCTAAAATCGTTTGGCTTTTAATTTTTTACACGTAACGATATCCTCGTATAAATTTGTTTGAGACAATTATTACTTACTGTAATAATCACTTCTTATAATTATAACTAATTGAATAAGTATTAGTAAATTTAATTATTACTAAGTATTAGCTATTTCTCACCGGCATGGGTACTGTGACATGTCTATCACAACAGTGCCGGAGATAAGAACAGTCCAGTCTGTCGTCAATCATTTTCAGAATGATGTTAGTAATGCACTACTAATAATAATTCCTAAAAATCTTGATAAGTCACAGATCCGACTTAGAGCACCCCGACTCCACGTGGCTCAAGTTTGCCCTATACTAGAGTGTTATTCCTTCGCGCGGAACCAGAAGCTCGCGAAGGAGGTCCTGAGAGAAATGAGGGCACGAGGCCGAACCGCAGCGAGGGGGGGAGGTGGCGAGCGAAGCGAGCCGGCGACCTCTCGAGCGTAGCGAGGTCGAGTGCACGAATGAATCGAAGGGCCGACGGAGCGAGTCTTCTGGTGGAGCCACCCAGAAATACTTGCATGCTGCATGCTTGCTTGCTTGCTGCATGCCTGCTTGCATGCTGCATGCTTGCTTGCATGCTGCATGCTGCATGCTTGCTTGCATGCGGCATGCTTGCTTGCATGCTGCAGGCTTTCTTGCATGCTGTATGCTTGCTTGCATGCTGCACGCTTTAGTTCACATGCCTAATGTAACTTTCTTTTACTTCTCGACATTTATCAAACACAAATCCATCAATGTTTAATTTTAGCCCCCCCCCCTATTAGATTTAAATACTTTGTAATAATTATCAGAAATTATTATAACAGAAATAATTAGGTATTACAATTTTGTGCTTAATTGCTTTGTACGAAATATTAATTAGTATTTGTGAATATTAGAAATAATCAATTATTAGGCCTAATGACTTATTTGAAAAGTAAATATACGGCGATAAAAACTTAGGCGAATCAAAAATAGGCTAAACTAAATTAGAATTCATAATAATGTACGAAACAATGTTGTACTAAAAGTTTGTGCACCAAACTACATTAGGAGTACAAAAAATTAGGGGAAACAATAGAGACCCACTACTGGTGCCATGCGGTTGTGCTACGGGTAAGAAACGGTCTAATTATTCAGATTTCTGTTGATCTTCTGATCAATCAGAAGAGATTCACGTCAATCCATCTCAGCCACAAAAAACCCGCAGACGGACAAAGCCCTCAACTATACATATACATATCGACCATTGGAAACAACCTGCACAAGTGCACATAGCAAGCGCAGTCGTAGAACATACACCAATTTTTAAATGGTCTGAGAATATGGACAAAGTTACAGAAATCTCATCTAGTAAATATTAACATACACACAAGATTATGGGATATTTAAAACATCCAGGCTCTGCTCTCCTCTCGCTGAAAGTATACTCCTAGGAGGTGGACCCAGCCTAAACTCTTGCAGTTTAACCACTGACTGCTTAACAGAGGCTGGCTGGAGAGCACAGAATAGAACAGACACACAAGACTATGGGATATTTCAGATAATCAGATACTATGTTCAGTTCATTGATTTTAATTATCAATAAGAACTAAGCAAGACTGCAGTTGCAGTTATGATTTTATTTAGAAAATGTGTAAAGGTGTATCTATTTCAATAGTTACATTAAGTATTTTTTTATTACCCACTAAAAGGACATAAATTAACTTTTGTTTTTGGTGAAAAGGGTGAAATCTAAGGGTGAAAGAGTTCCGACCTGCGCATCATGATTAATGAAAAGTGGCCTACCAAGCAAAAGGACAAATTTGAGCTTAAATCTTTGGTGCTTAGCCGAGACTCAAAGATTAATGGCACGATATAAATGATGAAATAGCTGATTAATTGTTTAAATACTTGGTAAACCATTATTGCAAGTAATCTTTAAAGATATTACAGGTTGACTATTTTAACCATAAAGTTTTGGTTATTAGTAGTGGTGTAGTTAAAAATAATTTAGATAGCCATACTCGTATAAGAAAAAATGTCAATGGGCTCAAGGAACACTCAATTTGTTTTTAGCAAGTAAACGTTATTTAGATAAGTATTTTTTCGCTATAAATTTCTAGTTTCATAGACATGAAAAATTTGATTGTCATCTAAAAAGTCGCCATGTATCGTTAAAAATATCTGAGTAAAGGTGAGATAGATTATAATCTGAAAAGCAACAAGACTGGAGCCCCAAAAATCAATAACATCCTACGGGTCATTACAACTAATGGCCTCCAATTTGGACCTGCTCGTTACCTTGGAAGGAAAGTTCTGAATTGTTTGAGATTTACTCGCATTTTCCGACCACAAATTGATAAAATAAATGAACATTTTTACTATGAAATGACTACATGGCAAAGAAAAAAAAATAGAGTACTGGATGGATGGATTTGATGTCTGTATAGAAGTGCCCAGTTCTAATAAGATCACAGAGCTAATTTTTAGATCCCTTGATTAGCACTTTCAAGCGACCTAACATGAATTATATTCAGAGTCTTAACTGTTACAACCATAGTTCCTAAAACTCCCGGCCTCATCTATAAAACTTCTATTGCAGCTAATCAAAGCAATACTGCACTGTAATGTTGGTCTTTTCAAACTCAACTAAAGCTATTTCAGGCTATTTCATGTGCTTTACGATCTATTTAGCCGTACGATCGGTCGTTTGTTTGGTGGAATTGAATTTTACTTTAGTTAGTCTAAGGAACCTATTTCTCTTATGTAGATGCTATCTACATCGACCAAAGAAATACACTATATAGTTCAATTTTGTTCAGTTTGTTGTTGTTTACAGTTTGTTCGACATTCGGAACCTTCAAAAACGAGTCTACATCTTCTTGAAAGGCCGGCAACACTCTTGTGATACCCTGGTGTTGCAGTAGTCCATGCGGGTAACAGTGATCGCTTACCGTCAGGTGACCCGCTTGCTCGTTTGCCGCCCTATGTTATAAAAAAGAAAAAAACTTTTCGCAGTAGAATTTTTTCAGCTCTTGTATTACAATGTGGTAACAGAGCTATAAAATGGATAAACATTGCAAGCAAGTGAGAGAACACTATGATCAGGCCCAAAAATCTGAATAATAGTGAATTAGACAGACCTGTAAAATTCGCAGCGTAATGTCTGACCTATAAAACGCGAGAAGATCGAGCTATAATCAAGACTGCTCTGTCAAAAATAAAAGCAACAAGAACTTAAGAAGAAATTAAGTATGTACTGATTTATTTGGCTCTAGATCAGGTAGTGATAGATGACCACATAATGTAGTGGTGGAAATTGATGGTGAAAGGAAATAGTTAACTAGTCTGCTAGTCAGTTATCATTGTTTCGCTGAGGGGAAAGTATCGGATGAGACCACGGCAGGATTGAATAAAATTACACAAAGAAAATATTTACAGATTGGTTACTCTACAAGAGTTATTTGCTCTTCTGATCAGATTTTGTCTTGTAGTGTAAATACAGCTATTGCTTTAGTATCGATCATGAAATACAATGTCATTGGGAGTTGCACAATGCCACAGATTACTTAAAATACCCTTTTAACTACTTTGTGACAATGCTATAAGTGATCCATGACCGACACAAAAGTTATTCAACGAGCGAACGGGCGAATTTTATAACAACAATTCCAAAGTTTGTTATTTCCCAAATTATGTTTACTTTGTCAACTTTTTGCATTTTTATTCCGTTTAACTTGACGGATTTCATTACAGACTGTGATCAAAACTTGCCCATCAAGCTCACTTCTCAGTTTCCAATAGACCTTATATTTCGAGTAACATTGTAATATCAAAATGATATGTATGGCAGCTTATCCGAAGATGTAGGTAGTCCAAAAGAAGTAGTTTTATAAGTAACCATCACTTAGATTAAAAATAAAGATAATAGAATAATACACGATGTCTCCGTGTACACGATTTCACTAACAAATAGAATATTCCAAATTAGTAAGAATTCGTCGAGCAATATTGGCGTTTCGTGTTCTCGCTATAACAACCGGTCGACCTACACCTACTACGGGCCCATAGTACCGACCCCACCCTAGTGAAAGTGAGGTATGGACAGTGGATCATCACTCGTGCGCCGAAATTTTGGTAATGTCATTGACTCCTAAATAGTATTGAAGTGGCATGGTAAAATCTTTGAAATAAAGGCTACATATTATATTCTACAAATCCCAAACTTACACTAATATACTTATTATAAATACGGAAGTTCGAATGTATGTGAGTGAGTCAGTGAGTATGTTACTTAATCACTCAACAGGAAACCTATTTTTCCATAGGAATTTAAACTAAATACAATAATATCTAGATCGAGTTGACCAAGCAACTAAACAACATCACGAACTACATTCCGTGGGGATATTATGTAATTACCTTGATAATAAATGTAGTATTCCACGAGCAACAATAACAATGAACCAGTTTGATGAATAATGCAGTTCCAAGAGAACCGTGAACGAGGAAGAGGTAAATCTCTGCTGGCAAATAGTAAATAGGTAGCCAAAAAGGCAGTGTGATATATAAGCTTTTCTTCTAAAGAGTTAAGAAGAATAAAGAGTATTTATGATTAAAAAGCACTGGACGGACAAATTGATCGTTCGTTTATTTATTCCAAACACGTTGTCATGTTTATAGGTGTAAATAGTGCCCCATAGTGCACATAGACCACATCCATACAAAGTGCAGGCGTGGCACTTATACAATAGAAACATTGTATGTCATCGGATGGGCCCGACCGCTTTTGTTTTTGCTTCCATTACTTTCCACGATTCCACTACGGTCTGCGAGTATGGTCAACTGCACACAACTACATTGCAAACTCGCTTTTATTACCACCGCTTAGAGCTCCATGCAAGGTGATTTGATGTGCAATTGACGCACTGTGATTGAATTTTTAAAGGACGTTGTCTGCATACTAACTGTCATTAAAAATGGATGGTGTATTGACAATGTGGAGAGATTTTATTCCTTCATGCTACCTTATATGGTCTCTGTTTATTTTTGCATTCCCAAAACTGGTTAGTAAGATTAGGTTTTCTCTTTGTAAAACCACAAATTTTTACACCCATGTTTTTGTGCCAATAAATCCATAGGAAATTGTTTCCTTTGTTATTAAGTATTATGAAAATTTCGAACATTTGATTATTTGCATGTTAGTTACTATATCATGCCTCAGCAAAAGAAGGGACTTTAATTAAATTTGGGAAAGTCCTAAGACTAAGCTAATTAGATTAGCCTTAGCAGCCTACCATAATATAATAACAGTAATAGAGGTACAACATTTCGACCAGATTGCGGACCTCCTTAAAAAGGGGGGATTTTAGGAGCACCCATAACCAGAAAGCATGTATGAAGAGAGTGATGAGTGTAGCGGAAGCAAGAGAGATCTGTAAGGATCGTAGCGCGTGGAAATTGCTAGTCTCTGCCTACCCCTACGGGAAAAAGGCGTGATATGTATGTATGTATTATAGAGGTATACTCAACGCCGACTTTTTCTGGAGCCTTCTTATGTAGGCAGACTTAAAGTTTATGTATATCTCAGTCGTCTTACTACACCCAGGGGAAGTACTAAGGCGGTCTTATTCTTTCGAAGAAAACCACTCGTATTATGTCTGTCTAGGTAATGGCTAAACCAAAAGTTCCCATAATTTTAGCTACCTTGTTACGTTCCGACGTAAATGTATCCATTTCCACAAAGACTAATGTTTGATCATCTGTATTTTGTTAAAGGTACGTTGTGTTGTGAATATAAAGTAACCCTAATAAATATCCTGGTTGGACAAGGGCGTGTCTTGTCATAACAGTTCTTTTTAATTTAGTCCAATGTTTTGCAAATTTTACATCATCATCATTATTTACGAATAAGTAGACTTTTTAGTCCTACTGGGTATGGGATAGCTATGTTTGTAGTCGCATCAGAAATGAAAATAACATAACACTAGCTACGTCCCTGGGCTTCGCTCCCATAGGAATTCTGGGATAAAAGTGCCATATGTGCTATATCTAAATGCCGTTCAACTAGAGGCTGAATATCATTCAGGCCTATAGAGCAACACGGTCTTCCGTTCCGCGCGCGGAAGTTCTTGTTGCTTGAAGTTCAGGCCGCTAGTTAATCGGCGCCGATGACACTACCTTTTCGAACAGTGGCATAAAAATATGGCTTTACGTGATATAATCATCATCACATATTTAAGAACTATGTTTTTATCGGTGGAGCATCCTCCACTTGCATCTATCTTCCGCCATCGATTTAACTTCCCTATACGACACAACCCGTGATATAATCATAGATATGGAAAAAACATTACAATGAATTAAAAAAAAACCCTGAAATTTTTTTCTAACTTTACGGTTATAATAGAATAGCTTAAAAATAAACAAGTAAAAAACATACAACTAGAATGATATCTATTAGATCCGCAATCCGCAAGTGCTTGCAAGTTACGTAAAGGCCCAGTTACACGTACCGAGTAAACAGGCGAGACAGTTAATTGCCGAGTGAACGCTACTCGGCCGAGACAGTGAGATAAGCGAGTAGCTGTTTACACGCATCTAGCATTTAGGACAGACAGTGCAGTTTTATCGAGCGAGGCTACAGTGCGGACGTGAAATACTGCGCGGCAGTGGCGTTATGACGGGCATAACCGAGTGGCGAGTGGCGAGACAGTCCGTTTACACGCGCCGAGTGAGCGCGCGAGACAGTGCGGGGAAGCGGGAGGAGGTCACTCGCCGTTCACTCGGCCTAGTAAGTAGAACAGGGTCCGAGCTACTGTCTCGCCCATTTGCTCGGCGAAACGCTCGGCGGCGCACTCGGCGTAGTGTTCAGACGCACCGAGTACTAGGATTTCACTCGGCGACTTACTGTCTCGCCGGTTTACTCGGTACGTGTAACTGGGGTATAAGCATCGTTTTCTACGCGCTGCGTATGCGCCGACGCTGTTCATTCATTTGCATTCTAGTCTTATGTTGTACGTATTTTGGGTCAACTTCGCCGAAGCCTTACTATGGAATCTCGTGTCAATGCCAGACTAATGATGTCTTATGTTTGTTTTAGAACTAAGAATTCACATTTTATGAAACATAATGGCACGTTTTGGATAATAATTTAATTTATTTAAATTTAATCATACCCTTAGGTTGGTTTTTGGGTTAGTTTAGTTTGTTTAAAAAAATTTAGGGTGATTTTTTTATTTTTCACTATTCCACAGTTAAATCGGGTTACTAACTGCGGAATAATTTATTTAATTTTTATTAGGTACTAGTTTTCGCACGCGGCTTCGCCCGCGTGAATTTCCCACGGGAACAGTGCCTTTACCCGGGATGAAAGGTACCCTTTGTCCTTCTTCGTACTTTTAGCTATGTGTATGCGAAATTTCAGGAAGATTGGTTCAGTAGATAAAGCGTGAAAAGGTAACAAACAAATAAACTTACTTTCGCATTTAAAATATTAGTTAGGATTAAATTGGTTTAACTTTCGATCAATATTTAGATTTTCGCTGTGCTATGAAATGTATCTATAAGTGTATAAAATACCATTAACTCTTCATTGCATATTGCGAAGGCAAAATACAATACAATAACATCACGATTTTATATGACTGTACTTAGCTAGAACTACAACTTAGCAATACCTGTAACAGGTATACTATGCATCATTAAAATAATCACTGCGATGTCATTAGCGCACTATTGTATCTGGTAATCATTGCTAACATTCAATAATCAACCTTTTGACTCCGGATTACAGTTGAATGTACTAAAGGATTAATTGTAAGCTGACGTCATATTACATTAAATAGGCAGGCCCATTACGGCTCAACATGATTGCAGCGGTGCAGTTTGGGAATTATTAATTGATATGATTATTTGATTACTGGATATATATTCAGGGATAATTACGAATAATAAATTAAATGAACAGGCTGGTAAGTTAAAAGACTACATTTACTGCTTACTATACACTTATTTACTAAAATTCTAGTCTGTATAAAGAGGAAAATACTGTAAGGTCACTTGTCTTAGTAAGAAATTTATTAAGTATACTTAAAAAACAGAAATGCTTTTATTGAAAACATATTTGCCAATCAATCAAACCTATTCAGATGTATTTCGCTATGCAATTAAATGTTTCTAAATTAATTATTTATTCCTAATTTACTAAAAAGACTTTTACAAGGGTAAGGTTAAATTATACACATTTATGATAACGATAAATACATCATTTTTATAGTCTACTAGCTGTTGCCCGCGGCTTCGTCCGCATGAGTTTCGCTTAGATGAAAAGTCTTTTTGTGTTCCAAACTGTTTCAGATATTTCGGATCTTCGATTTTTATACGTCTACAGAAAATGCTCATCAGATTAATCAAGTTTTGCTAAGGTGCCATTTCCATATAAGTTATAGTGTAGCTGGTCTCTTGGAGCTTTTCATCAGATGTTCCAGATTTGCAATTTTTATACGTCAGCAGAAAATGCTTATCAGGTTGAACGACTTTTGTTAAGGCACCATTTCCATATTTCTTATAGTTTAGCTGTTCTGTTATGGTTCTTCATCAGGTGTACCAGTTTTAAAAATCAATAATTATAGCCTATATGTTGCCCAGACTTAATAGCTATACAACAAAAAAAGTTTCATTCAAATCCGTCCAGTAGTTTTTGCGTGAAACGCGTACATACATACAGACAAACAGACAGACAAGAAATTCCAAAAATTTTTTTTTGCTTTCTATTGTTCTTTTTAAATGTCCCTCTATCCATTTTAGTCAAAAATACTAAATGTACAGACAAAATATTTTTACTGTTTTATTATAAGTAACTATTAGCGCAGTAAATAGACGAGAATCAAATTACAAACGGTCCAGTAATTGTGAATTTTTTGAAATGTTGTGTAGGATTATTGTGAGTATTCAAAATAAAAAGGGCACAATTGCCAAGTTTCAGCGTCCGTAGTAATCTTAAAAAAACTAAAAAAAAAAAAAACTTTTTTCAGATTTAGGCTCATATTTTCGTTTAGATGCATTTTTGCTAGGAAAGTGTTCTACAAAATCTTGTAGATAATCAAATTTCCTATTATTTACATTTTACATTTTGTATCTAGGACTGATAGTTACCGAGATGTGTGCTTATAAAAAAAATTAAAAAAATCTTCTTTTTCTAAAATTTGTCAAACTTTTCACTTCAAAACGCTGTAATCTAGTTATAGCATATTTTAGGAGAATAAGTATTGGAATAAAATTTGTAGGGAATTTAATTACCTACAAAACGCATTTGCATTTTTCTTAACCAACCCTGCAGAATGGGGAGTAAAACTCAATATTAAAACTACGGAATATTGCTTTTTTTGTTATAATATTTTATTTTCTGCTAACTGCGCCTCGGGTCTTCGCTCCCATAGGAATTTCAGGATATAAAGTAACCTATGTACTATTTCTGGTATTTTTCTACTAGTATACCAAATTTAATACAAATCCGTCCATAGTTCATCGAATAAAGACCAAAATAGAGCTAAGGGTAGGGTTTACTTACAAATGGTTCAATAGTTCTGAATTTTTGATATGTTATTTAGGATGGTTAGTAAGTGTTTAATATGCAAGAGGCACAATTTCTCCCCCATTCCACGCCCGCCATATGTTGGAAAAACAAAAAAAAAATGCCACTTTATTCAGATTTGCGCTCTCACCTTCGTTTAGATGCATTTTAGCTACATTAGAGTTCTACACAATGTTGTAAAAATAAATTTCCTATAATGTACATTTTATATTTTGTTTCTAGGACTAATAGATAAGGAGATGTGCACTTTTGATCGCATTGCATTTTTGATCGCATTTGGAAATATGTCAAACTTTTTACTTCAGAGCGCTGTAATTCATTTATGGCCTACTCTAGGAAAATATATATTGGAATAAAATTTGAAGGAAATTTAATTACCTACAAAACACATGTAATTTTTTTTAACCAACCCTACGGAGTAGGGAGTAAAAGTAAAAGTTAAAATATTACGTTTTTGATATCATATTTTATTGTCTACTAGCTGCACCCGGGGGCTTTACTCCCATAGGAATATTGGGATACAAAGTACCTTATGTTCTAGCCCTGATATTTTTCTACTAGAATACCAAATTTTATCGAAATCCGTCCAGTAGATTTTTTAAGAGTGAGCAAGAAATATCACATCCAAACTTTTTCATTTTAAAATCGGGTTTCTTTCTCAATCTTTATTGATCAATCATAAAATATTATCTTATATCTGTACTTGATAATGTCCACAGACACTTTTACAGTGTCTCGATCAGGTACCGGTTACTCACCTGCAATGAATCACACTATAAATGGGAAAGTTTGGATGTGATATTTGTTGCTTAATCACACAAAATCTACTAGACGGATTTCGATTAAATTTGGTATACTAGTAGAAAAATATCAGGACTAGCACATAAGGTACTTTATATCCCGAAATTTCCATGGGAGCGAGGTTCAGTTAGTAAAAAGTAAAATATTAGAGCAAAAAACAATTTCCGTTGTTTTATCATTTAGTTTTTACTCTCCACCTTGCAGGGTTGGTTAAGAAATATGCAATTGCGTTTTGCAGGTAATTAAATTCCCTACGATGTTTGTTCTGCTACTTTTTCTCCTAGAATAGGTCATGACTGGATTACATCGTTCTAAATTAAAAAAGATTGACGAATGTTTGAAAAATGAGATTTTTTTAAGGCAAAAGATTTTTTTTTTCTCGGAAACTATCAGTCCTAGAAACAAAAGATAAAATGTAAATAACGGCAAATTTAATTTTCTACAACATTGTGTAGAACACTTTTCCAGCGAAAATGCACTTAAAAGAAAATATAAGCGAAAAACCGAACAAAGTGGTGATTTTTTTTTTATTTTTCCAATTTGGCGGCGAGTGCAAAAGCTATTCAATTGTGCCATATTTATTTTAAATACTTACAACCATCCTAAACAATAATATAAAAAAAATTGAGTTACTGGACCGCACGTAATTAACCCCTAGGGAAGGTTCGCTCTATTTACTGCGCTATATGTATAGATTTATTTTTATGGAAAATGGATACTACAAAAAAGTAAATTTATTATGTCACTATTTGCTCTACAAAATCATACGTGCATCTAACAACAACAAAAAATTGCATTTTGCGACAATTCCATAGTAACCTTGACATTTTAACTGGAGCGAGAACCGAACGAGTACCCGTGGTAGCGTTCTCCCACCACTAGACCGTCGGGCAATGTCAACATAGCTTACGCAAGAAGGCCTCGCGAAGAAAAATCTACCTTTTCTAAAACCTGTTCTTGATGCACTCTATATTTATGACAATAAGGTTTAAATTAGACTATTTTTTTGGTTTTGAGGTTGCACCGCTAATTTCGTAATACGTATGGGAAGTTTAACGGCAGATTTGTTGATAGTAAAAGTGGTTTGGAGCTTTTTGAGAGTGAAACCGCATAGTTAGAGGTTTGCGGAGAAATTCTGTTTGAAATCCTTTTATGATCTTTTGGAAAGCGGAAAATGGTGATGCGTTTACAATTTTTTTGTTTAATACTTTTAGGGATATTTTTATATATTAAAAGTAACCTACCAACGTTATTTTGGTAGACATTGTTTCCAAATTTCGAGGAAATCAACGAGGCAGTTAGAGAGAAAAAGTTGAATTATATTTATAAGAAAAATAATTCTAAAATAATAGGTATGTATTTAATTGATTTCTAAATAATGTAGGTCAATACGCAAAGAAAGCAAAATATAAGCAGAAATATAATCTATACATATAATAAAACAGTAAAAATATTTTGTCTGTACATTTAATATTTTTGACTGAAATGGATAGAGGGAGACCTAAAAAGAACAATAGAAAGCAAAAAAATTTTTTTGGAATTTCTTGTCTGTCTGTCTGTCTGTCTGTCTGTCTGTCTGTCTGTCTGTATGTATGTACGCGTTTCACGCAAAAACTACTGGACGGATTTGAATGAAACTTTTTTTGTTGAATAGCTATTAAGCCTGGGCAACATATAGGCTATAATTCATTTTGAAAACTGGAACACCTGATGAAGAACCATAAGGGAACAGCTAAACTATAAGTAATATGGAAATGGTGCCTTAACAAAAATCGTTCAACCTGATGAGCATTTTCTGCCGACGTATAAAAATTAAAGATCTGGAACATCTGATGAAAAGCTCCAAGAGACCAGCTACACTATAACATATATGGAAATGGCGCCTTAGCAAAAATCGTTCAACCTGATGAGCATTTTCTGCTGACGTATAAAAATTGAAGATCTGGAACATCTGATGAAAAGCTCCAAGAGAGATTTTTCATCTAAGCGAAACTCACGCGGGCGAAGCCGCGGGCGACAGCTAGTTATGTAATATACGAGGTAATACCTAAAGTCTGTATTCATAAAATAATGCACATTAACAATTAAATCTAACTAAACATAATGGCTACACTACACTAATTACTATTAAAACATGTTTACTTACTGTCAAAGAAATAGCTGGAATCCGCACTATTCAGATGCGCACAGTCAGATGAAACAGAAACTATTCATTATTGAACAAAAATGCACCAACCGCCCGTGAACTTGACGTCATTCGTTGCTATAGCAATGCTCTCCCAGGGAATCCAACCCCCAGAGACTCCAACCCCTAGGCTTTTCAGTCTCCACTTTAACAAAACTCCAGAAAAATAAACACGAAATTAAAAAAATAAAAACACTGGCACCTTTTAATTTTTTTAGAGAAAAATAACGACTCACGATTATTATTTTCGATTTTCGAACGCTATATTTTTAAATGAGCGTCTCGAACGCGCGTCTACGCGGCTGTACGGAGCGCACTACGTAAATGTCAGAGCCATCGGCACATGTGCGGGGCGAACTAAGGCCGCGTGCAGATTGTGGACGATTTTTCCAACGACTTTTCCTTGCATTGAACATTGTGTTACATCGAAGTCAAAATGTTAAAAGTTATTAATTTAATGAAGAAATAAACAAAAATATAGGTTGGTAGATATTTTATGAAAAAAATATCTTAGTTTCAACCAATTTTTACTCAAACTTGAATGTTGAGATAGAAGTCCTGGGGTTCTAAAATGGCCACGTTGACGAATCGGAATATGATCCATTTCTGATTTTCTAAATATTTAACAATAAACCTTATTAAACCACTAATAAGGTTCATTTATAATTTTTTAGGAAATGAGAAATGGATCATATTCCGATTCGTCAAAGTGGCCGTTTTAGACCTCCTGTTTTTTATATTGCTAAAAAACAAGTAAATAACCCTAATTTTGTTTGAATTTGAAAGTAAACTGCATCAAATAGTTTCTAGGTAAAGTTAATAATTAATTCATAAATAATTAATTTGTAAATATGTTTTCAATATATCAATAATTATCTCTACTAATAATATCTCTCTTTAGTCGTATTTCCTCATGACTGAGGGTCGTGGTCATTATATGGAATGAAACACACACAACGACTCTCTTGGCAATCTTAATGGAGTGGTTTGCCATTGCCTTCTCCATTTCACACACTAGCTGATGATCATCAACACAGAGTGCAGGTTTCCTCAAGATGTTTTCCTTCACCGGAAGCAAGTGGTGGTCGATGAAAACTAACATGAGTCAGATTGGTATACAAACTCATGTAGCCCGGGCAAGATTCGAACCTGGGATTTTGTATCCACAGGCGGGCGCCCTACCATTCGGCCACCACCGCTTCACTAATAATATAAATATTTCTAAATATAAAAAAGGTAAAGTTTAAAATTCTAATATCTTTACTATTGACGTAGGTACTAACTACTCCTATTGTAACAGAAATAAACAGGTTTAATATTGATTTCAAGTGAAATCAGTAGTATTTATTTATGATTGAAATTAAAGACCCGATATGGTAATCTTAATAAAAAAATAACGAGCTCTATCTTTTCGTTACAAACAAAGCTGTCACATAGTTCATACTACTTGACAGGGAGATAAAAATGAAAAACGTTCCCACGATTCTATCATCAAATCACGCTTTGAACAAACCAGTCGAGTCGTCGGAAAATCTACTCCACCGTAACTACACCCTAAAATCGTGCGAGCGAGACAGCAAGAAACCGGGGTTGTACATCCGCTTTTCTCCGCGTTATATAAGCTCGCCCCTGGAGCCTGGCGACAGCCCCCGCCCCGGCACCCCCCACCCCTCACACACCCTAGCTGTAAGCCCCTTGCAAAACTACGCGAACCCACAGCGTTCAAGACAGTAATTTCTAAATAAATCTGAGATATCTTTGCACTGAGTTAGTTTTTTTTAGGGAAAATCTTGAGATAAATATGTCACAGTGTGAATCAAACTTTCCGCTAAAACAGAGGGAAATTTTGATACAATGTTAAGAAATATTTGAAGGAAAATGTGATGTTTTGCTCTGTCCGGGCTAGCTGGTTTCCGAGCTGGCTACCGGAATTTGGACCTCAAAATGTGCACAATTAAAACACATTAAGTCGTTGATTTGCTTAAATTTTATTTCAATGGATTTGTTTTGTCTTGTTATTTCAATTTCTATTGTTTTAAATAGAAAGTCATCCTACCAAAACATTTTTCTAAACATTGCCAAGAGATCATATACTCGTAGATCCCACTATCCAAAATGTATGAGAACTCATGTAGAGCCAAGTTTCTAACTGAATAACTCTACATTGTAAAGTTTGGGCGTTATTGAGAGTACATTTGTAGAGCCTTCACAAACTCTACTCTTTAGTCAAAATATGTGGCTTGGCCTTTACTCTACCATGATATGGGCATAAGATGAAAAATTTATTCACTGTTAATTACTTTTCTGTTATACTACTCGTAAATAGTTCTTTAGTAACGAAACACCACAGCTACATATTTTATTTATTTATTTATTTAAAACTTTATTGCACAAAATTTAAAAAAAATATGTACAAATGGTGGACTTAACGCCATAAGGCATTCTCTACCAGTCAACCATTAGACCAAACAGAGAGTAGTAAGGTGGTGTGACCAAGGTGTACAGTTTAAAGTAAGGGCTTGTAGAATTAGGGTCTGTAGAGTCAGAAGCTTGGCATTTAGAGTCAGAATCTGATAAATTTTTGATCGTGCGAGCCATATACTATCTCCTGTTGGCAACATTTTACAAAAAAATATTCTAGTAGGATTTCTAATTAATTAAAATGAAATGAACAAAATAATCTGATGTAAGTCCCAAATGGTTATAAAGTATCTTAAACTATTGATTTTGAAATCTAAGCAAAACCGTCGGCCTGTCAGACTCCTTTATCCAACTTCTATAACATTATTACACCGTACCTCACCGACTTCGTAGAAATTTTGAACAAGTTGTTACTTAGATGGGGAACTGACAAGCTTCATAATGAACCTAGCTGCGCACCGGGGCTCCGCTCCCGTGGGAATTCGATACACACCACTATACACTTCAATCAATATACATAGGTATATAAAATTCTTCCGTTACTGAGTGACTGACAGACACCGCACAGCCAAAACTAATTGTGATTTGGAATGTAAATACCTTAGGGAGTACTAATAGAGGATTTCTCGAAATTCCCGCGGAAACAAAATCCAGGGTACATGCTAGTCAATAAATATAAAATTCTTCCGTTAATGACAGCCACCGCATAGCCAAAACTACTGGGCGTAGGAAACTGAAGGCATGTAGGTTCCTTAGGGAGTGTAGAGATTTTTCGAAATTCCCACGGAACCGATGTCTTAGGCCTATTCTAGTACTAATATGATAATGTTTGCTCTATATTTGATTGTTTGTTTGAATTCTGCCAATATCTGCAACTATACCACTTTTTTAATTAGAATTTTAAATTCATGAGGAAGTCTATTCAAAAATATTAACTTTATGATGAAAATGATTTGCTGAACTAAAATATCGATATTGTTCCATCCCTACGATACAGCGGGGCGTCGAGGTCTATCTGCCATATAATGTTTCATCCCGAATTAAGTTGTAAAATTACGCTTTGAAATTAATTGGATCGGATTCTGTTTTTGGGGGACGGGGATTTGTTACTCAAATCCCTTGCATTGCAGATTATTTTTTTTAAGATTTTTTTTTTTAAAGTAACGCAGATTGACCTCGAATCTGTAACTATATCTCTACCAAATTTCATCTTAATTGGTCCACCTTTTAAGCCGTTAAAGCTGACGAATTGCTATTATTAGCTGACTTTCATTTATAATTTACTCGCTTTTGCTCGCGGCTTCGTCGCATGAATTTCCCACGGGAACAGTGCTTTTTCCCGGGACGAAAGTTATCTTACGTCCTTCTCCGTACTTCTAACTATGTGAATGCAAAATTTTAGGAAGAATGGTTCAGTAGATAAAGCGCGAAGAGGTAACAAACAAACAAAAAAACTCACTTTCGCATTTACCTATAATATTAGTTAGGATTAGGATGGTTAAGCAGAAGGAACAATGGATATGAATAAATATCACATTTTCTCTGTACGGGCCTTTAGTAGGTAGTAGGTACTGTGACACGGAATATCTAAATAATAACCGGATTCACATTTGTAATAAATGAACGCAAAAGCAACACAGCTAGAAGGATACATTATCATTCCTTGAATATCCGATCTTTACTACTCTTTTGGCAAATTCTATCATTTTAATAATCTTTTCTTTAATATTAAAATTTCGAAAAAGAATAAAAGGGAGATA
Source organism: Ephestia elutella (assembly GCA_018467065.1). NCBI lineage: Eukaryota > Metazoa > Arthropoda > Insecta > Lepidoptera > Pyralidae > Ephestia > Ephestia elutella. The sequence continues at coordinate 4,502,098 of CM031569.1, forward strand.
TTAGGAGCACCCATAACCGGAGAGCACGTATGAAGAGAGTGATGAGTGTAGAGGAAGCAAGAGAGATCTATAAGGATCGTAGCAAGTGAAAATCGATATAGTCTCTGCCTACCCCCACGGGAAAAAGGCGTGATAATATGTATGTATATAAAATTTCGAAATTCCAATCCAAAGAGATCGGATTCCCCATGTTATAGTTCTTAAGTTTAGTACCTTTAGTACTTACACGTCATAGATAATAGAGATTAACATATCATAGATAGTGGAACGAGCTAGTGTAATTCCTACATACCTGACCCTGACATGTCCGTGTAATAAGTTGCGAAATTCCCGATGGGATTCCAAATTAAATTGACGATCGTCACAGTGTCGGAGAAGGATATGTGTAGAATGTGATAGAAATAGTCTTCGACTATGTACATACGTAGAATCACGTCTTTATCCCTTGGGGTAGACAGAGTCAAGAGTCTTGGGACTCGAACGCCACGCTTAGCGACTACGACTATGTAGTTTAGGAAAAAAATAAAAAAATGGGTCGTATACTCAGTAGGGTAAATTCGTTAGAGATGGCCGTATGGGAGAGTTGGCCAATTCCAATATTTCACAGAATAATCGCTAGATGGCGTTACGTTAAATTTAGTCCACTGCGGCTGACGCTCGAGAGCAACGCACGTAAGCGATCTCCGCAGTAAATAAACCGAAAAGTGAGTAAATAAGCTTTGTTTTTATACAGTACTGCAAAAATTTTTTAGTTGGTTTACCTACCATTGTAAAACACATATTTGTTTTTCTTGTATATTGATGTTTTGTGAGTTTAATGTCATAACACGTTTCTAGCTGTATTCTAACCTCAAAATTGTATCCTATTTGCACTTCGAACTTTTGAATTTCGTATGGCTATCTCTCCCGGACAAAAAAAGGAGAGATGGCCATAAAGTTTCAGGTATAGATAAATACAGTAAGGAAAAGAAAAGCTATCCGGCAAGATTCCGTTAGTAGTTCGGAAGAAGAGGAACCATTACTTTGTGATACTTCATTGGAAGAAATAGCAGATGAGGCTGATAACTGCGCTGGATGCGCCGAAAATTACTATGAAACCCGCTTAATTGAAGATTGGCTTCAATGTGTCATTTGTAACTTATGGGTATATGAAAACTGTACCGCATTTGATAATATGTGTGCCAAATGTGGGCAGAAGCAAAACACTGAACAAAGTAATGCAACAACATCTAAAAAGGGAAAGGGAAAAGGCAAGAAGAGTAGTGGCCATCTGTCCCGTACGACTATGGCCAACACACACTGATATATGAGGGAGAGATAGCCAGTCCTATATTTGTTTTTTTAATATGTCTTTTCATGTTTTATAATGATACGTATCATTTGTTGCTGATTTTTGAAAGGTTAAACACAAAAGATTATTACGACAATAAATATTTGATTATATTCTTTTTTTTTATATCCCACCAACAAAACTATGGCCATCTCTAACGAATTTACCCTAGTTTTCTAAGTTTTCGTGGTATAGGTACCTATATTTACACGATTATGTATTGTTCAATTGTCATGCATTAAGATCCTTTCATTGAAAGTTAATAACATAGTTTGCATTTTTTTTTGGTAAAATAAATTTTCTATGAGTCTTTTTCGTGCTTCAAACTTATTAGTCCCGACCGGGGATCGAACCCTCCGGTGTGATGACCGTTGGGCCACAGAGGTCATTAGATAATAATTAATAATTTATTTAATAACAATAAGTTTTTTTTTATAAAACATATAAATATGAAGGACCTTTATTTAGGTATAAATAGTTACAACCTAAAATTGTTTTAGCAGCAAGTAGCAATAATCAAACCCACTTTTTTAAAATTCTAGGTAACGCTCTTATGTTTAAGATATAATAAGAAACGGTCATTTCTAATACAAAGTTCATCTAAGGAGTATTGTATGATACGATTCGTATCTCAACTATATCAGAATAACACTCACTGCACTTCAGCCGACCGCTCTCCATATTGACCACGCTCGAGTTTGCTTACTCTACCTGAGCAAATACTATCCAACTACGTCTATTTACTAAACTACTTATTACTCTCTAGTATATATTTGCCTAACTACTACTTCTACTAATAATACGATACCGTTTTTCCAACCGATTATTCCAGAAATTAAGATTAAAAAAATGGACGAGAGGTCTTTATAACAGAAGCCAAAATGATAATTTTTACAATTTTTGTCTGTCTGTATATTTGTCCGCGCATCATGCATAAACAACTGGATGAAATTTGATGCGGTTTTTACCATTAAATGGCTGAAAATCTAAATTTAAATCTAGCGCATCTGGTTTTGTCATGATGCGCCGCGCCGCTTACAACCTGACCTTAATATGTAGGTACTATTAACACTAAATTCCGCGCAGATGAAGTCAGGAGTAAAGCCAGTGATAGTGTAAATAAATACACCAATCTTTTAGCTATATATCGAGTCTTGGAAGAAGGAGGGAGAGGCCTTAACCCAGTCTGGACCATTGACTTGACTTACTTGACTTATGGTCCTAAGGGCCCCAGGTGGGACAGAGGGCGTTCATAGTGCTTCTCCATTGGGATATGTATACTATTGTTATTATTATATTACATTACACAAACACACACAAATACATACAACACAATTAAATTAAATATCTGATACACTGAGCTTTTAAGTTTTTTTTATTATATTCAAAAATTGTTATTAGTTACCTATATTATTGACTATTTGTTAAGTATGCTAACTGTGTAAGAGCGGACTCTCCAAACACAAGTATTTTATACTTAAATGGAGATTCCAATCATACACTGATAATGTAAACGAAGTTACTAAATAAAGAATTTATTATTATTATATGTCCTGGGCAATGCGCTTCGCCTCCGACCAGATGAGACTGACTGCCCAACTCCGCTGCAATGGGACATTGACGGCTTTTAAATAAATAATTAAATAATAATCTATTAATAACAGTTAACTTTGCGCAGACGAAGTCAGGTGCAAAGATAGTGATAGTATAAATAAATACAACCTATACCAAATGCAGGTGCATACAGAATAACAACACTAGTATGAGTTGCAACTTGGAGACGGTAGCATAATGAAGTTGCACAAACTTTCCCACTTCCCGTTCCATTTCACGTAATAAGGTATGCCTTGTTGGGAAATTGAGATTTCCTCCAAATACGACGGAATCTGAACTAGAATTTCTATTTAACACAATTATTTTTCTTTGATTTTCCAAGCTTTAAACCTATATATTAAGTCTCAATATGTATCGTTTACTTAATTTGGTGCAATAAAGTACCAATTTTCACTTACTAAAACAATAGAATATTTACCAATAAATAGGTAGGATAGGTAGGCCTTGTTTCTTGCAAGATTCTAGTCAATATAACCGAAATGTATAAACGGCTACAGCAGTTATAATTAAAACAATTAATCTTATTTTGTGTCTAGTGTCAATAGAGTCTTCTTCCAAAACTCTACAGACTGTAAAGATAAAGGTTCAATGTAAGAAAAAAACAGTTCTTTTTTCTTAAGTAGTGTTGGCTGTGAGCCTACTGGTCTGCAGTGAATACGTGTTATTTTGTTACTGAAGTATTTAATGCTGCCAAAACAAATTCTAAGATGTGTCTGAACATTGAAGATAAAGGTATCTTGAACTAAATCAAAATCAAATCAAATCATTTATTTGCAGTAAATAGGGTTACAAAAGCTGTAACAGATAGAGTATCCTTATACCTATTTAACTATGGTTAGCATGGAAATTTTAAATAATAAATTATCAAATATATCTAGCTATAGTTGTCGTCAATTAATACAGCTTATAGCATAGCATAGCTTAGCAAAGGAGCAATATCCTTAATCTTTTAATGTTGAATGAAATCGCTCTACAGAGTTCGAATCCACTGAAATTAAGACATACGAGTATACTTAGTGATATATTATTCGGAATCCGATTTCAGTGTTGGAATCAGACGAACGTAAAATCCTTTCCGTTTTCTTAATTAAACTTTAAGCTACGTTTATATGAAGATTATTGGCTAAATCATAGATCAGCTATCTAAATAGATAGTATTTTTTGCGAAAATTAGGTAACCTACCTATTACAAAGTTAGTGTCTATATTTGAAGGCGAGTGATTTATTATTTGATTCAGACATGTAGCTGTCTCTAATCAAATTGCTAGTCGGTATTAAATCTTTTTTCTCTTTTATTAGGTACTTTACTATTATTTTATTTTCTGGCAAATAAATAAATATGAAATATTATTATATATAACTGTTTTTTTTTTCATATAAGAATGTAGGTATAATCCATGCAATTTATCTAAAAGTGAAAGATTTGATTTAATAGGCAAACACCGATTTTATACTGAAGTGGAATTATAAATATTTGATGAATAAATTATTAGTAAAAAAAATTAAAAAAAAGCTTTCATTGTTACTCTCAACAAACCCTTTTATTTGATACCCATATTGTAGAAATGCATTTAAGGGCTCTTAGTAAGTGAAAACGGCAATATTGGCTGTTTTCTATAAGCTGCTGTTTAAAGAATTGAAGAGTTTTCGCCCTGAAATTTCTGATATGTATTGTAGAACGTATGTTTAAAGGGAGGACTGTTTCCAAAACACGATGGGAAAAATTTTGCTCGATAGAAAAAAATCCTGAAGTTACCTCTAAAATTTCATATGAATACAGATAACATCTGTGTTTTATAATAAAAAATGTTTTAAAATCACCAACACAAAGGTATTTTACCTTTTCGATTTCGTGACTGATTTAAATTTTTGAAAAACTAAACATTTCTATTAACTTTTTGATAAAAATGTGAATGGCGCGCAACCGGGACGTCCCCCCCCTCCTCAGCCGCTTCGTATGAATTTTCGCTGACCGCCTAACCCCCCTTAAGTACAAATAACTATTCCGCCATTTTTGATAATCCGCCATATTGGATTAAGAATGACGTCACATATCTTATCATGCATCCAAACTAAACGTGTGTACAACATTTCAGCTCAATCGGTTCAGGCTCAATATCTGCCTCAAAATTGAGTTCTAAGATTTCACCCAAACGAACTTACTTACATACATTGCAAGTTAAATAAAAGCTTTAAAAAAAATGTAGCATTATCTATTTCCGTCAATGTCTTTGGCTCCACGCTAACTTTAATTGCATTGCTGCAGTTTCAATTTCCGTCTGATCCGATTTGAATCCAGGTTTACGATAACTTCTACAATGTTCTCGAAGAAATAGGTACCTACTTATTGATTTTCGATCTCAGGTGTTGGTTCTTGATAGGACAAAGACACACTTAACATTTTCTCTATTTTCACTATATAAGTATTGTAGTGTACTACCTACATTAAGTAGTAAAGTAATAAAAAGCAATGTTATGGCTAGAGATCAGATATTCGGATGCATATTAACGCAAAGTTTTTTTTCAGTAAGATATTATGGAAGCACTTTCTTCACTTCACTCCACTTTCTTGGTACTAACATAAAATTAGTAAACGTTTAAACTGAATGCTTCAAGGTACTTTTTGTACGTCATAAGAAGAAAGAAAATATGCAGTAATTTTTGATATAAGAGTATAGAGTAGAGAGAATGTACTACTAGTGGTTCTGTCAGAACAGTAGACCTCGCGAGTTCTTCCACGAAATAACCGATATTTTACCGTAAACCAACCTACCAATGTGAAAAGAAAGTAAAAAGTTCTCATATTTTACCCATAAGCCCAAACATGTTTTTGTGGTTGTTCAATTCCACTAAAAAAATTACTGACACCTGCCTTTTTTGCCTCAAATAATATAAATAATAATAATAATAAATATAGACGGACAAATCACACAGATTGAGTTAGCCCCAACGTAAGTTCAAGACTTTACGGGATCCTAATTTAACAATACTATATTTTATAATATAATATCTATACATATAATAAAACAGTAAAAATATTTTGTCTGTACATTTAGTATTTTTGACTGAAATGGATAGAGGGAGACCTGAAAAGAACAATAGAAAGCAAAAAAAAATTTTTGGAATTTCTTGTCTGTCTGTCTGTCTGTCTGTATGTATGTACGCGTTTCACGCAAAAACTACTGGACGGATTTGAATGAAACTTTTTTTGTTGTATAGCTATTAAGCCTGGGCAACATATAGGCTATAATTGATTTTGAAAACTGGAACATCTGATGAAGAACCATAACAGAACAGCTAAACTATAAGTAATATGGAAATGGTGCCTTAACAAAAATCGTTCAACCTGATGAGCATTTTCTGCTGACGTATAAAAATTGAAGATCTGGAACATCTGATGAAAAGCTCCAAGAGACCAGCTACACTATAACATATATGGAAATAGCGCCTTAGCAAAAATCGTTCAACCTGATGAGCATTTTCTGCTGACGTATAAAAATTGAAGATCTGGAACATCTGATGAAAAGTTCCAAGAGACCAGCTACACTATAACATATATGGAAATGGCGCCTTAGCAAAAACCGTTCGACCTGATGAGCATTTTCTGCTGACGTATAAAAATTGAAGATCTGGAACATCTGATAAATAACTTCAAGAGACCAGCTACACTATAACATTTACGGAAATGGCGCCTTAGCAAAACTTGGTTAATCTGATGAGCATTTTCTGTAGACGTATAAAAATCGAAGATTGGAACACAGGAAACAGTTTGGAACACAAAAAGACTTTTCATCTAAGCCAAAGTCACGCGGGCGAAGCCGCGGGCAACAGCTAGTATATACATATAGATAAATATCCAAAACCCACGTCAATCTGAAAAAGATTATTTTCCATCTTGACCCGACCGGGGATCGAACCCGGGACCTCTGGTGTGGCCGTCCGGGGCGTGATGACCGTTAGGCCACGGAGGTCGTCAGTCGTCAGAAATGGTACCTATTGGTTATATGTATGCGCAACAAAATTAAAATTCAAAAAAGAAAGTTCAATTTGAAATCGAATCTCTTTGATTAGTAGGTATGTAGGTATTATATATATTACTTTTTTTATATAATAGGATTCTAATCATACAATAAAGTTTTTTGATATCAGATTTATTTCAAGTGTTCAAGATAATTCTACCAATGCAAAGCAATACACAATACAATACCATTAACCAAATATATACACACAATTCAAAGCCAAGCAAGACAAAAAAAAGCCATATGATTTTTAAGAACCATTTAATTTTATTTAATAAATAAATCAAGTCACTCTTGTAAACGTATTAGCGATTTTGCGAGTATTAAAAGCTTTGCTGCGCCATCTATTGATTTTTTTGTGAACTATCGTATGAGAATTTATAACAGATGGATTTATAGCGGTTTTATTGAATTTTACTATGTTGTTCAAACAAAAAAAATGCGTCTTAATAAGAACAACAAAAATGTCTAATGACATTTTTGAATTATTTTTTAAATAGCTGAGATATGAGGTTTTTTTTTATATATTTCGGCCATTTTTTTAAATTTCGAAAAACTGGATCGACTAAAAAATTCTATAAAATTACCGAACCTGCTTACAAAATTTCATGAGAATCGGTTCAGAAATGCGACCAGTAGGCGATAACATCCGGACAGACAAAAGAATTTTCGGCTAGTGGAAACTGAGACGCTTCGCTCGCTGCGCTCGCTCGGTCGATTATTATAAATGCGAAAGTGAGTTTGTTTGTTACCTCTTCACGCTTTATGTACTGAACCAATCTTCCTGAAATTTCGCATGTACTTAGTTAAAAGGACGGAAAAGGAAATAGGGTACATTTCATCCCGGGAAAAAGCACTGTTCCCGCGGAAAATTCACACGGGCAAAAGAGTGCATTCCATAATATCCAAGCAACTCAAGTTTAGGTATTATACATCCGAATATTCGACCTCTAGTCATGACATTCCCTCGGACCTCAAAGTAGGCTATTGTTACTTTTGACATCCTAACCTTCGCACGGCCAAATGCACATAAACCTACCCAAATTCCAAATAGAAGTCCATATTTAGTAATTTGTCATGCAGGTGACTGTACATAAATCGGCAGGTGCAACAAACAATGGGGTAGGTACGTGGTTTGGAGACTGATTGGTCACGTTTCTCGTTTTAGTTGCGTAGTATGAATGGAAAATGTCTGACAGGCAAAAACTAATGGCTAGCAGGTAGATATATGATTTTTTTCATGTAATTTTAACGTCGCCGGAATATCAATAATATAAGAATCAGAGTGATTGGGGAGGATGTTTAGATTCATGAAGAGCTAATTTTTTTTTTGTAGCTATAAAGTGTCCCATTGCTGGGCAAAAGCGTCCCCACTCTCTTTCCATGTGTCCCTATCTCTGGTCTTTTCTATCCACTTTCTGTCGAATGCCCTAAGTTCATCCGACCATCTTGTCTTAGCCCTTCCTCGCTTTCTGTGCCCATCAGCTGGGACCCAGGTGGTAAGTATGTGAGCTCATCTTTCGGTATCCATACGGCCCACGTGACCCGCCCAATTCCACTTCAGCATATCCGCCTTTTCTCCCACATCATTGAGTTTTGTGATGGAGCGCAACGTGGTGTTTCTAACTCGGTCAGTTAGTTTCAAACCCAAGATGCTGCGCTACATGGTTCGCTGGCAAACCTTCAGCCTGAACCGCTGCTCTTGTAATATAAAATAATAAAAAAGAAATGACAAAATCCCATAATTTGCAATACACAGGTTAATTAGAAACAGAGGCCCGAACTGAGCAAGTATATTATCTGTACCTGTGATGACAAACACTGACCATACCAGTTGTGCTCAGTTGTTACACCCGTGTAACTAAACAGTGTACATTCTGGCCTGAAAGGGATTTATCACCTTCTTACCTAGTATGTGAAATGAAAAAGGCAAAATTACACTCAGATATTGCTGCATTGCAATGTCTTTCTGAGGTTCATTCCACATAATGACCCAACAATTTGTCTCGAAACTGCACACGAAATAAATTAGACTCGCAGTAAACAGTTTCCGAAACCACAAACCAGCAGCTAAAACACAAAGGGATTCCATTACAGCCAGCAGTTTTCGACCGTTGATTAGAATTTTAATCGTTATACTATCCATCAATGTATGAGGTTTATTCTAAATCTATTGTCTATGTTTAATTATACAATATAGAAGTATATGCAACATGGAAGTAATAAGTACTTGTTGTACAAAGTATTTATTACTTCCATGTTATACTCTCTCTCAGCCTAAAGACGTCCACTGCTGGACAAAGGCCTCCCCCAAGGATTTTATCCGTGGAGGGTTTTGCCGTAATCGCCACGCTTGGCAGGCGGGTTGGCGATCGCAGTGTGATGGCATAGTACGCGGAAAGATGCTGCTGCCCATCCTCCGGTGTTTTTAATCCCTTAGTCGCCTCTTACGACACCCACGGGAAGAGATGGGTTGGTGCTATTCTAGGGCCACACCACAGGCCATGTTATACAAATCCTACCAATGACATTCTAGTATAATGTCATTAAATCCTACTAATATTATCAATAAAGTTTGGATGTGAGTTTGTGAGGGTGTTTGTTACTCAATCACGCAAAATCTACTGGACGGATTTCGATGAAATTTGGTACACGGGTAGAATACTAGGAATAGCACATAGGGTACTTTTTATCCCGAAATTCCCACGGGAGCGAAGCCCCGGGGCGTGGCTTGTACTATATAAACTCTACGAGTATTATATTATCTGTGACTCTACCAAGTTAGAGTGAGGAATACTTAGTATTTGATTTATGTTTTCAGCAGTCTAAGTGCAGCTGAAGGCTTGCAAGCCTTGCTTGTTACATTAATCAATTAGAGTATCCAGCACTGAATAATGATTTAACTACAATAAATATCTACTAGTGATTTAACTACAATAAATAAACAAAATAAATAAATTTATACGGACAAATCACACAGATTGAGCTAGCTCCAAAGTAAGTGCGAGTCATGTGTTATGGGTATGGGATACTAACTGAACGATTTTATATTTTATAACATACCTACGTATATAGATAAACATCCAAGACCCAGGTCAATCTGAAAAATATCATTTTTAGAGGTGTTATATTAGTGTCTAATATCAGTATATTCATGTTATCGAATATAACGTTTAGTCGGTATTACGTTCCGTTAACGGTTACCAAGGAACCGTCAAGAACCGTCAGCGTATATGTAGCGCATTGCTGGCACGGATCGCTTTAAGAGGCTTGGTTGAGAACTTCCGAATACGATATGAGTTTGCAGCGTTCTTGTTAGGCCGGACAACCGACTAATATATTTAATGCGAGTGATATGTACGTAGGTACCACCCAGCCAACCGAATGGACTGGACTGGACCGAATGGACTGATTGGGCTGGACTGAATGGGCTGAATGGACTGGACTGAATCGTGAGCCACAAAAAGATGATTAGGTAGGTAGGTAAGTAGGTACCTACCTAGGTATATAGATCGCAACCGAATGGACTGATTGGGCTGGACTGAATGGGCCGAATGGACTGGACTGAATCGTGGGCTACAAAAGATGATTAGATCGCATTTCACGAAAGTAGTGTATTTCAGTTCCAAAAAAGAGTACCAGATTACAATCCACAAAAATAGGAACAGATCCCACTTCATATTTCGGAGACGACGACGACGCCGCAAAGTGCGTTTCTAATATCAAATATTCAGTGTTATCGGTATCGTTCTGTATCATAGTAACTCTTATAACTAGGAACGGCTAGAGGTAACCGTTTGAGGTGCCTGATATATAACTGTTACCGGATAACCGATTACTCAGATAGCTAAGAACCTAATATATTCGTATTATGATACCATCTCTAATATCATGTTCTCGATAACGGTTACGATATATTCATAACACCTCTGATCATTTTCCATCTTGACCCGACCGGGGATCGAACCCGGGACCTCCGGTGTGGCAGTCCGGCGTGATGACCGTTAGGCCAGGGAGGTCAATATCTACAGATGATTTAACTACAATGAATATCTATTTCATACTTATTCTTTCTATCATGTCAAGTCTTAGCAAAGAGACAGCAGAGAAAAAGTGACTTACTCTTCCCTCTGGTTTTCAAAAGTGGTTGCAATTTTTCTTGTCACTTTTCTACCATTTGAACGCAGAACGAGCCAAATACTTTGGTTACTGATCATGATCAATGGTACCCCCTAAACAGAAAACGCATCCGGCAGCTAGATGGGTCGACTATTAAGAATATTGACAACTGGAGTAGTATGGCCCAGGTCAGAGAAGGTTGGCAGTGGGACACGGAAGGCTGTTGATGATGGACTCCGCTACGGAATGTCTAAGTACGGACTGTCTATGAACATTAGTTCTTAAGTATTTGAGTGCTATGTACGTTAGTTCTAAATTATCCTAGTTCTACGTATTCTTGTGCTAATAAAGTACCCAAGGTCGAAGTATGCGAGTACCATGATGATGTGATTCTTTCACTGATGTATGTAATATATTTCAAAGAGGCATCAAATTAAAATGTTGTCTGGTCTTCTACTATATAACTAGTTATTTCTTACTTAGTCTAGAAACAGCTAAATAAACCATAAACTCCCAGTATGTGTGAAAATGTAGGTCAGAACCTTAGAGTAACAATATTATCTATAGAGTGGGGACATAACTCATTGTTCTTTGTATAGTAATTTCTCGTAGTATTACTGATTGCATGATTTATTAGTACTGATTTAGGTACCATTGTCTTGTATTTTGTGTAATGTAAGTAAAGTAAAAATCTTATTTATTTTTCTCCAAAACACTTAACATAAAAGTTACAAACAGTTTGAGGTAAGTTATATGTAAAGTTTATAGTAAAGGTGCAATGATACCACTAAGCAGTTATAAAATGTTATTTATAACTCATGTTACAATTTGTTGCCGTTTAGTGTTGTTCATTTATCAATTGCAGCCATTTCCTCACACAATAACAACACTTTATTTGCAGACAAATAATCACATGGTACAGATACATAAAGTTATTTAAATCTAAAAAAAGAGAACATACATACATGGAATGACGTCTTTATCCCTTACGGGGTAGACAGAGCCAAGAGTCGTGAGACTCGAAGGCCACGCTTAGCTGAATAGTGGGCTCTCTAATGGAATGGAGATTCAGGTATAGTGACAGGTTGCTAGCCCATCGCCTATGAGTGGAAGAATCCCCTGTTCAAAGCCCTTTCCCTCGATTGACTTTTACAATCTGCGCGGGAAGAGAGTGACTTCCAACGGCCCCGGCGGGACGGCCCCGGTGACGGGGCCGTTGGAAAAAAATTTTCCAACGGCCCCGGCGGGCCCGGAATTTGCGTAGACGGGGCCGTTGGAAAAAAAAATTTGCCTACGGCCCCGGCGTGTTTTTTAAATGGGACGGATAGCATAATAAATTAATAGCATACGCTCCGGTAGTGTTTAAAGGGGGGGAAATTGTATATTTATATTTATAAATAAATAAATAAATAAATAAAATAAAATAAATATTATTTTGTAGACCTTAAATATGAAATGAAATTAAAAAAGAGTTTCTATGTAACAATCAGTTAATAATACGTTAATTAGTTATAAATACTGTTTACGGAGTAAAAATACAACAGAGACAGTAAGATATTTGGTAGTTGACGGTTTGTTATCTTAATACTTGTACTATTATTTATTCTGTGTCATAATATAATACAAACATCATGTATTTTATTTTATTATATATATGATTGTTGATACCTAGTTGATATTTTTTTTTTTCAACATTGAAAAGTGATTGTTACATAGAAACTCTTTTTTTAATTTCATTTCATATTTAAGGTCTATCATCTAGTTAAGAAGACATTAAATAAGAAGGTGGAGGGCTACAGGGGAAGAGGGAGACCAAAGAAGAGATGGACTCTGTGAGGGACTGTGTGAGGGACGATATGAAGGGGTTGGGAGTGGATGTTGGTATGACGGGAAACAGAGACGTGTGGAAGGATAAGACATATTGCGCCGACCCCAGATGACGGGATAAGGTGAGGAATATGATATGATGATTTAAGGTCTACAAAATAATACACAATTTCCCCCTCTTTAAACGCTACCGGAGCGTATGCTATTAATTTATAATGCTATCCGTCCCATTTAAAAAACACGCCGGGGCCGTTGGCAAAATTTTTTTTCCAACGGCCCCGTCGCCGGGGCCGTCCCGCCGGGGCCGTTGGAAGTCACTCCGGGAAGAGAAGCAGCTGGCACATCTATGTTTTTTCTTCGCTCCCAGACCAGCATAGAAGCAGCATGGAAAAATGAGAAGATTCAAATTCACAATTCTTACTTTTTCTATCTCTCATCTGAGCACTTTCCTGGTTACAACATCAACATACGCGTCGTAGCCCAGGGTTCGCTTATCTACATTAGTTGTTATATCATTGGCACGCATATCTTGACGAAATCAAGCCAGCTCTTCTTGGGTTTTTCCAATCTGCCAAGACCAGGCGGTACACTAAAAAAAAGTTAACCTAACTACTTATACAGCCTTTGCGCTAATTTATGTATTTACTTTTTGTCACTTCTTTGTAAGTTCTTTTCTGTAAATGGTGCAAAATAGTGTTGATCTACCTATCTATCTACTTTGGCTATTTCAGGAATAACCGAAGTTTGACAAAATACTAAAGTTAACTTGGTTTTAACAAAAAGTTAACTGTTATTAGCCAACTGGGATTGGTTACATATTGCAAAAGTATATATACCTAGTCACTTTTTTGTGTTATGGGTTATCGAAAGTTTGGTTGTGTATAAGTAAGTTTTTTTTTGTGGCATGGCAAGACATTTGTTCCCTACATGGCTTACCAGTTACGCAAAATAGAATTTACTATTTAGTCGCGGGCTCTACTACAGACAAAAGTAATATAACCTTTTCGGAACCCTTTCATTTCGCCTGTCGTTCCCTGCGATAATGTAATGGGTCTGTAACTATTTCCCATGGTTTTGGGTAAATAAAACGTATAAGGAAAATGTAAATCTACCTACATTTATTCTAATGACATAGGTTAATACGAAGTCGAATTTGTTGACTCTTTCGTCGTTAGGTATTAAGTATTCAACTTTTTTACTGTAGATATAATTTCCATTTAATAATGTAGCTGTTTTTTCTTAATATAATTAGTTCATGGGCTTGTTTCATATTCCGAATCGAAAGCAAAAAATCTTCTGCATACGGTTTAATTTAAGTACAAACTTTTTTAATATATTGCAAGCGAAGAATATAAAAAAATACATGTTCTTATAAAAATCGACAGCAGTCAGCAATCATAGCAGTCAGACTAAACCAATGGCAGAATTTAAAGTAGAACTCTACAAGAAGCTTATAACCACGATTAGGTTTTAGTTTAAATCAATTCAGAAGCAGAAAACCTTGGAAATATCCTCATCTAACAACAAAAAGGTTGTGTGTTTAAAAATTTTCGTGATCGACTTTCAAAATACTTTTTTTTTTGCCGAATACTTTTTTTGCCGATAAGTAAATTTAAATAAATTCAATTTAAATTTAAATTTTAAATATCATTCTGCCTATTCATTTCAACAGCCCAGTGCCATTTAAAGATCCCACATAGCAGCGAGAGGTGATATTATTGAAGTTTTTTTTTTTATTATTTCTGTAGATAATATGAATTATCATAAGGATTTCAAAAACATATAATATACCCTTAAAATTCACATGCAGGCGGTTTTTTTTAGTTTTAAAATTTATGACTTGATATTCTTTCCATTAGAATGTTTCAATTGATTCCTCCAGGGTCTACTGGTTACAGCTCCTGGTACGTCTGGCTGGGTTAGACCAACCCTCGTTCGGAACCCATACATCGTGCAGGAAACATCGCAAATCGAATTACACGAAGCCTGACATGTGACGGAAGTCGATATAGAAAGAATGGATGTTCTGGTGGCCAACCAAGGCACGTGCCTTAGAGCAAAAAAAACCAGCAAGGAAAAATTTTTGTTATTTAATCAACCACAAATAAATTTACAGCACATCTGAGCGAATAAAAAATATTGTGACTACCTATCTTATGGAATAGGTAGGTATACCTCTCTTAACTATATAACTATAATATTTACTTATTATTTTCTAGATACAGACTCGATAAACAGCCAAAACCTTAGTTTTCTTTCATTTTTATCCTCATAACTGGGAACCGAACGCTGTACTTTAAAGATCTTTGATGTGAGAGAAGCAGCTACTAAGTACGTACATACTATGTCTTTGCATGCACACTAGCCTAGGGAAGGAAGACGTAACAAATTTAGAATCACTTTCCGCATGTGAGTTTTTAATGGTTAATAGAATAACCGTTAGCCACTAGAATTCAAACGAAATGACTTCTTTCATAGGCATTCTTCTACATTCTAAAAATACAATTAGTAAAAAGAAACTTCAATACTAACGATTTGAAGAGTCCCTTCCAGCACAGACATTACAATGCCCATAATAGGTGTCAGATTATGGTCGGTTTCGCAACGCATTGAGGACTATAAGTATAGATGGTTATGCAAGGGTTTGGAAGCCGTAGTCGCCATTATGTCTAATCGCAAACTGAGTATCATTTATTATTTCGCTAAATACAGGTAGATACTTAGAGGAAGTTCTGTGTTAGATATATAGGTAGGCATAAAATGTCGAAAAAACATATGCAAAATTACCACATTATACAAATATACGATTTGAGTTTGAGTTTGAAAGAGAAAAAATAATAATATACGTACATAAAATACAAAAAGTGGAAATGAGTTTCTTTTGGCATTTCTTCTCCGTAGAATGCAGCGCAGGACCGGTCGTTGTGGAAATCCTTGGGGGAGGCCTTTGTCCAGCAGTGGACGTCTTTCGGCTGAGAGAGAGAGAGAGAGAATGAAGAATAAAGATAATAATGAATAAGAAAATTGATGGGGAAATGTGCTTAGTAACGGTTGGATTTCTGGCCTAAACATTTATATTATTTCTCATTCTGTTCAATATTATCCAAAGTTATGTCCGGCCTAAAATAGAATTAATTTGTAAGTTTCCGTGGATATCGCACAAATTGACTAATGGAAATATTGATAATCTTGCCAAAAGGAAACCTCTTATCATTTTTAGCTGCCTAAAAAGGAATTTCGTTTCAGTCAAAATTAGGTGACAGATTAGTATGTAGTTTAAAAAAAACTCCAAGGGATACAGGTCGCCGTAATTAACGTCCAATCCATAAAAATATACACGATTCACACGAGTATACAACAATTAAAGGACTATTAAGTTATTTAGCCAGCGGAACTGCATTATACTATTATGTCCATTATCCACTTGTGTAATTTGCTGAGGTCGGAGGTGATAGTGAGCTGATTGGTGAGCTCTTTGGTGATATCCTCGTTTTGACTCACAAACAAAAGAGCATCTGCTAAGATCATAGAGATACACGGAGCTCCCGCACGGAAGTCCTTGTTGCTCGAAGGCTAAGATACTCAGGAACCTCATTTCCATAGGGTAGGTATTTTATGGGCACGTGCCCAGGGCCCCGGGTAAGATGAAGCCCCCTTCAAACGCCTTCGCAAACGCAACGCCACCACTAAAAATATAGAAGTAGAAAGTCTGAATTATTTTGTAGGTACTAACTGAGCCCCGGGGCAACATGAAAAAATAAGGATAGAAAGTAACCTGGGTATACCTATAGATATAATACTAAATTGTTGTGCTCTATACCAGTGTACCAGTGGTTTGAGTAACAAACATCCACATACATATTTTCGCATTTATATTATGAACAGTAACTGCGCTTCGGGGCTTCGCTCCCGTCGTGGTAATTTTGAGATAAAAGTACCCAATTTTCTAAACGTGTACCTAATTATCTACTACATCAAAGATCGTTCAATATATGCGTGAATAAGTAACAAACATACTTGCTCTCAAACGCACATCCAATCTTTCGCGTTTATAACATTAGTAGGATTATATTATATATATATATATATATATATATATATATATATATATATATAAACACTACTTTGGGCCCTTTGTTGATCCAGCAGTGCGCTGAGAACATTATCGACTCCACCTTTAACCCGCAATAACTTGGCTCCTCTTGTTGCTATCTCGCTCGGAATCGAATATATCTCATCTACGGATTGTGACGGACCGATATATTCGTTAATATACCTTTCTACTCCATAAAAAATTTTGCTCGAATTTCGAAAAAAATTTGCTCCGTAACGGTCAATTTTCTCAAACTCAAAATCACTTTGTGACTCCAAGATTTTTTAAAACTTGAAATTTATTGACTCCGATATATATTCACTGACATATATTTACCTAAATTTCGGAACATTATTAGATCCGTAACGAACGCTTTTTTTTTAATTCCTTGGCACATTCTGGCTCCGCGCTTTAATCAGAACTTTGTACTTTGATGACTCCTTTTTATATTCAATGATATATTGAATTAGTATGGGATTGCTCTTAAAATGCCAACATTTGTTAATCCGGCTGATTTTATATTCGTAAAAATGGTAACTTATAAGATCCACTTCGTACGCGGGGTGAGGGCGGGGGCTGGTGCGCGGGATCGGAGAGGGCAGTTTCGTTCCGCGCTACCACAGATTACTTAAAACTATATTAACAACTTTGTGGCGTTACTGTCGGTCGACCGATCCGATACAGACCGCTCGGCAGTGTTGCCAACTTAGGAACTTTATAGCTAGATCCAGCAATTTTTTGATATTGGTCAGCAACAATTTCATGAAACTTGTAGCAATTTTTTTTGGCTACTTTTTCTAGCAACTTTTCATTTCATTAACTTTTTTTTTAAATACTTACTCAACCAAAGAAAATACTGAACGACCCCAGCCATGGACATCTTCCTCTTAAACTAAGATAGATATTTCTAATACCTACTCTCTGTTTTAAAAATATGTTTATTTTTTAACGATACTTATTTTCTTAAAAAAATAAAAATATACTGTTGACTGTTAGAATTTGTCATTTCATTGTATTCTACATACTGTATCACACATATTTATTAATATGATTTAGTGTACCTATGTATGTAATAATAGTTTATGAACATTATATTTTTGCACCCTCATAGCATTCTCTATCTCTGTATGGGAATCTAGCCAAGATGTCATAGGTATTTTTTGCGACCTTTCAAAAGCCTTTGACTGCGTGGATCATAATATACTAAAAAACAAGCTTAAATTTTATGGTGTTACTGGGACGGCCCTTGAGGTACTAGCTTCTTACCTGGACAACATAACTCAGAAAGTAGAAGTTAACAGAGCTGCTTCCAGCAGCGCGGCGGTACACATGGGCGTGCCTCAAGGCTCCATAATCGGTCCTTTTCTATTCCTTGTTTACATAAATGACCTTCCATGTCTTGCCCAACAATTGTGTGAAGTTGTTTTATTTGCGGACGACACATCATTACTATTTAAAGTCAACAGAAATAGTCAAAATTATGACGATGTAAGTAATACTATGACACTTGTACTTGACTGGTTTACAAGCATAATGTCATACGGATTATTGATATGGGGAAATGCAGCCGAGATAGGGAAAATATTTGTATTACAGAAAAGAGCAATTCGTTTTATGTACGGGCTAAAACGACGCGATTCTCTACGAGAGCTCTTTAAATCAATAAAAATTCTTACTGTTGCATCTCAATACATCTTCAATGTACTTATTTTTGTTAAATCCAATTTAAACCTCTTTAAAAAAATCTGCGATGTACATAGTATAAACACCCGCAATAAGAATAAACTTTATACGCCCTGCTTTAGGCTTAAAAAGGTTCGGCGGTCTTTCGTGGGTCAAAGTGTAAAAATGTTTAACAAGCTCCCTGACGAGGCTATAAATTTACCGATGCAAAAATTTAAAACATATCTTAAAAATACTTTGATGAATAAAGCGTATTACACAATAAGTGATTATTTGAACGATAAAAAAGTTTGGTCTCTCCCTACAACTTCGCCACTCCACACTTGATTACATTCTTTTGATATTGTGAAAAAATAACCTTACCTTTCTTTTTTAAATTTAATAACATTGACATTTAATTGTTAAACATGTACGTGTATTGTGATCTTCAAGTGACTGAAAGTATTTATTTTTCTAAAATGTTCAAACTTGTGAACGGGTGTTGCCAGGGGATCCTGCTTCGATCCTGATTCGAATTCTATTTTTATTTTTTGTTCTTAACCAATTCATTGTGGTTACTTGATCACAAACATAACATGTTTTATTATATTATTATTATTTTTTTTACTTATATTTTATTTTATTTTTGACTGTACACAATCTAGTGTATGTATAAAGTTAATGAATAGCCCCTCTGGCATGCTAGGCGACCAAGACTGTTTCATGAGTTTCTTTCGGCATTTCTTCTCAGCAGTGGTCGTTCCGAAATGCTAGTAGTTTGTAGCTTTGAGACATAAAATATTATGATTAAATAATTAGTTATCGACGTGAAAAAGAGCCTTCTTTGAAGGCCAAGTTTCAATAAAAAATTTTGACTTTGACTTTGACTTTGACTTTGTATGACCAAAAGGTAGACTGTTAGATCAAAGCTGTTAGATAATGCTTTTGGCATGAAGTTCGTCTATTCTTTTACTTTTTTTTCAAATAAAGATAAAAAAATCATTTAGCTAATTCTAGTAGTACAGCTCCTTGTCCTAACAAAAATCGATTTTATGGTCCTTGGAAACTTGGCATGAATGTAGCTTTCATATATGTACTTTAATATTGATATAATGAATGTTTCCCCCCCTTTCCCTCCCTTTTATGTCCCAAATCGTGTTTTTCTAATTTTTTATGAAAACGGTAAGAGCTACACAAAAACTGTCAAAAAAAACAATATGTTCTTTATTAAATTATCTATAATAACACCATTGGATGTATGTTGATAGGACTTATAGTTTACAAAATATGCCCATGTTACTAGGACGGTCATGGTAGAATTTCGTATTTAATATCATGGATAGCTTTCGACTTCAGAAATACATTGTAGTGGTCCCACACTTCGTGTAGACATGTTACCATCAACAACAAAGTACCTCTTCCTATTGGGGGGAGGGGGAGGAGTGCATCCCGCGCGCTACAAGCGAAGAACTACTGCGTATTTCTGTTCAAACATTATATCGTGTCTGGTATCGTTTTCGTATAAAACAAGCACCAGGCATTCATTTTTGATAATAACTTGGCAGCATTTCATAGAAAAATATCGATACTTTTCCTAAAAAATGAACAAAAAATTCTTAATTTAATTGTCTGTTCAGAGCACGTTCGAATTGCTTTAAGATATAATAACAAGGGTAAATCTGAGTAAAATAAATTCTGATGGTAAGTACGGATATTCTAGTTTATAAAAATATATATTTTAAATAATATTTTAGTTTAACTTCCATTCGAAAAAAATGTGAAAATATAAAAGCCCGTGCGTGAAAACGTGCTTCTAGCTAAGTCTATGAGTTTTTCCTATATCGTCCTTAGAAACAGTTCCAATTTGGATGATAAATTTCTGTAAATATTTGTTTTAAACAAGTAAAAACAAATTATTTATTTATTGAAACTGTTTCTAAGGACTTTCTAGGCAAAACAAATTGACGAGATTTAAGTATGTTCTGAATTTTAAGCCGCACAGGCTTTAAAATTTTTTTTGGAATGTAAGTTCAACTAGAATGTTATCTAAAATGTATATTTTTATGAACTAGAATATACATGCTTACTATTTTACTCAGATTTAGCCATGCTATAAAATCTTGAAGCGCTTTGAATGTGCTCTGAACAAAAAATTAAATTAAGAATTATTTTTTTACTTTTTAGCAAAAATATCGATATTTTTGTATGAAATGATGCCAAGTTATTATCAAAAATGAATTCATGATGCTTGATTTATATGATAACGATACCAGACACTATATAATGTTTTAACAGAATAGGCAGGAGTTCTTCGCTTGTAGCGCGCGGGGTGCACTCCTCCTAGGAAGAGGTACTTTGTTGATGATGGTAACATGTCTACACGAAGCGTGGGACCACTACAATGTATTTCTGAAGTCGAAAGCTATCCATGATATTAAATACGAAATTCTACCATGACCGTCCTAGTAACATGGGCATATTTTGTAAACTATAAGTTCTATCAACATACAGCCAATGGCGTTATTATAGAGAATTTAATAAAAAACATATTTGTCTTTGACAGTTTTTGCGTAGCTCTTACCGTTTTAATAAAAAATGAGAAAAACCACGATTTGGGACATAAAAGGGGGGGAAACATTTTTATTACTCAAAGTGTTTCTACATCAATATTAAAATAGATATATGAAAGCTACAAATCTACAGATCTAAAATAGTAAAATTATGATTTTACAAAGAATGACATGAATATAGTCATGTAATTGGGAGGAAGGCCTTTGTCCAGCAGTGGACGTCTTTCGGCTGAGAGAAGAGAAGAAGAGAAGTTATGTAAATTGCTTCGTAAAATCATTATTTTATCTGATTAGGTACATGAGTACCTAGAGTATGAACTCTATGGGAATACAGAGTTTCTTTTAGTAATAGTGCTACACATCGGTAATTCAGAGTGCCGATTAGTAACAGCAAATACTATATAAACTCTAGCGAGTTAATACGCACAGCTCTTGACATTTCCCATACATTGGTTTGGCAACTAGCCATCTGGTGGCAGGAGGTGACCTAACACAGTTTATTTGCACTTTAACATGTTATATGTTGGTCCTTTAATATTTAAAAAATACAACTATGTTATATATGTGTAATTCCATTTAAATTTGTGAAATACACTGTGTTACAACAAAATAAATTCGCGAAATTTAACAGTTTCATCAAACAACCACTTCGTCCAGGAAGAGGCGCTTGTGTCGCATAAGTTGCCAATTTCTAGCCGGAGCTGCGCGTATTAACTCGCTAGAGTTTATATAGTATTTGGTAACAGACACGTTAGGAAAACCTCAGTTGCAATGTTTAACACTGTTATACATTGATACATTTTATCCCGTTGTGTCTCAGTGTGACAAATCTTGGTATGACTCATCGGGAATAATTATCATCCATTTCCGAGGCCTGGATACCATGTAGCACAATAGTGCTTGCCAACAAGACAAAACAAATGAGCCTAAAATTGACGAGGCAAAACTTGCGTGCGCCTAATATTGTGTATCTACTTGCCGTAAGTAGCAATCAGAAGCCAATCACAGTTTGCGACAGGAATGATGTGCTCTGATTGGCTCTGGCGAAAAAGGTGGAATTGTATAAAACAGGCGTAATTATTATTATTAGTCGCCCTGACACTTATGGCTCCGACCGGAGCCAGTTTTGCAAAGGAAAACAGCAATGGAATCAGAAAATCAAGCCGGATCAACAAACGAAAAAGGATCAACAAAGTGCTGCTCGTATGGCACGATTGAGCCACTAAGTGCCCGTGGGGATATCTATATATATATATATATATATATATATATATAATATATACTGGCCTGTGGTGTGGCCCTAGAATAGCACCAACCCATCTCTTCCCGTGGGTGTCGTAAGAGGCGACTAAGGGATTAAAAACACCGGAGGATGGGCAGCAGCATCTTTCCGCGTACTATGCCATCACACTGCGATCGCCAACCCGCCTGCCAAGCGTGGCGATTACGGCAAAACCCCCCACGGATAAAATCCTTGGGGGAGGCCTTTGTCCAGCAGTGGACGTCTTTAGGCTGAGAGAGAGAGGATTATATTATAAAGAGAAAATGTAGTTTACAGCTTATATTACATAGTCATAATCTCAAAAGTCAGAAAACCGCGGTGTCTACCTCCTATCTGAGTTAAACCAGTAATGTGGGACATCTCTGCAAGCCCTCCGGTATTAAAATTTATTATTCATGTGGGAACCGCAATGTTACGGGGATCCGATTTGTGGTTGGCGAATCTTTACAGCAATCTTTACAACTTTGCTTCACGACACACTTTTAAAATGTTCATGGTTTTGGGATATTTATACCTAAGTAGTTTTGTGCATTATGTCCTTCACTCTTTGATGCTTGATCTCAGATTTGATCTTTTAATTTTTGGTCTAATTTTCATTTGATTTTTCTTTTTATTCAGGCGCATTTTTTACATTAAAAACATATAATATGCTTAAGATATATATTATTGACATGATATGTTTCTATGGGTTGAAAAGTTTATGAATTTTTAGGGGAAAATTTGGTGGGTATAATAAACAAGCTATGTTATGGCTATGTTAGTGAATTTTACCTTCTGTTAATTTCCTATGTTATTCCTAATCTCATCTCAAGTACTCATGTACCAAATTTCATGGAGTATTTCTAGACAGAATAACAAACATCCATTGTCATTAACGTTCAATCAATCAATCAATTTAAGAACTTCGTTCTTGTCTTCTTTAACGTTCACTTTTACAATATTACTACGATACACTCGTTCCGTCATAGGACACGTCATAAAACGAATAAGAATCCCGTGATCCCGTGCCGGGGTCAGCGTCAATAAAGTCGACAGACTCAACTGATCCCGGGAGGTCAAAGGTGACTCACAATGATTTCGTAATGAAACGGATACCGGATACCTCACCCCGGGAATATTTACTTCATATGGTGACAGATGTTACTTCTTACGTCTTTTGTTTTATTTATTTCTCTTTTATTTTATAAATTTTACGTTGATTGTCAGTGACATTTGCTGTTGAAAGTGGCTTTACCGGTATCATACCACGTCCTGTCGATCTTTCTTTTTTTTGGTCTTAGTCTTCACTCTTTTGAAGAATTCTTCCTTATCCCTTCTTTCTTTTTCTTCTTCCTTACTATTTCCCATTTTATCGGCGCACGTGACTTTTTCCTCCACAACTCTTCAAATCCTGACTTGATTTGCCTTCATTCACCTATTCAGTTGTATGTGAACATAACTTTCAGCCGTGCGAAACCGGGCCGGATAGCTAGTTTGCAATACATATATAACTTGCAAAGCCGGCTTAGGTAGCTAATTTGTAATAAGGAGGTACATAAATTGGTACATAATTTTCTATCTTCATGACATGACCTTTTCCATTACTCCAACTAACAACTATATTATTGAATTTAACTAGGTCAATGAGCGAACTCCGCATTTTTTGTGAAGTCGGCGCCAAATTGATGCTAAATCCGGTTTGCCCTGCTTCCGTCAAGGAAAGCACTTCCTGGGCTTCGTTGAATTCTGTGAACTGCGAAACTTTACATGTAATTTATAGGGGTTGAATAAAAGTTGGAAATGAAGCCCGAGGTACGCTTTGAAGCAATCTATATTTGTTTTTTTTTTTTTATAACATAGGGCGACAAACGAGCAAGCGGATCACCTGATGATAAGTAATCACCGCTGCCCATGCTGCTTGTTTATTTTATTTTGAACTTGCTGTTGCTCGTGACAAAAAATATACCTACTAAATAGGTGTTTTTCTTATTAGCAGATACTTAGAATAATTTTTGAAAAAATCTATACATATAATAAAACAGTAAAAATATTTTGTCTGTACATTTAATATTTTTGACTGAAATGGATAGAGGGAGACCTAAAAAGAACAATAGAAAGCAAAAAAATTTTTTTGGAATTTCTTGTCTGTCTGTCTGTATGTATGTACGCGTTTCACGCAAAAACTACCGGACGGATTTGAATGGAACTTTTTTTGTTGTATAGCTATTAAGCCTGGGCAACATATAGGCTATAATTCATATTGAAAACTGGAACACCTGATGAAGAACCATAACGGAACAGCTAAACTATAAGTAATATGGAAATGGTGCCTTAACAAAAATCGTTCAACCTGATGAGCATTTTCTGCCGACGTATAAAAATTGAAGATCTGGAACATCTGATGAAAAGCTCCAAGAGACCAACTACACTATAACATATATGGAAATGGCGCCTTAGCAAAAATCGTTCAACCTGATGAGCATTTTCTGCTGACGTATAAAATTTGAAGATCTGGAACATCTGATGAAAAGCTCCAAGAGAGATTTTTCATCTAAGCGAAACTTACGCGGGCGAAGCCGCGGGCGACAGCTAGTAAACTATAATATTAACCTGTGTGACCTCAGGATACTATTTATCAAAAGCAACAGTGGAGCGGGTTACCAATAAAATTATACTACTGGTAGGATCACGGTATAGATACCACTATAAGCTTCCTATTGCATGTAGAACCAGGGGACATCACAAAAATAAAAATATTACTTGCCAAAATAAAGGTATATAGATAAGCGTACTTAGATGTTACAGAGCAGCAATGTTCATCATGCCAACTGTTATACCCGTGGTACCAAAAAGATTTTATCGCTTCAATGGCATCGCTTCACTGTACCTAGGTATTATTAATTAATTCGGCAAAACCTAAGTAGTACTTCCTGAATTATTTAAACTTCTACCTAAGGAAGCTAAATGTCTGTTTAATTGCACTCTATCGGAAACTAAGACGGATGTCGTCTAATTGAGGTCAATTTCTATGACAAACGGGGGCCAAGACGGGCACTTGCATTGAGTGGATTCAACTTTGACTTTGCTGCGTCACCAGTGTCCTTTGCCCGTCTATTATGGTGAACAATTTTGGAATTTCCTGAGGGGATAATATAATTATCTAATGACACTTAATTTTAGAGTATCCTCAGTATTATAATTTTTGGTGACTATGGAAACCAGAAGCCAATGTTTAAAGGGTTTACGAAAATGAAAACATCGTGAGGAAACTTGCATTCTAGGATATCGACAAGCACAATAGCATATTGCTCTTTAATTAAAAGTAAGTTTGTACGTGAAGTGTCAAGTGCTTAATTAACATTTTTTAATTATTAGCTTTGTGCTCAGACTTTTTCCAGATTATTTTTACTAAAATATCCTGAAAACAATTCTCAGTTTCAAACAACCGAGATGAAAAACAATACTTCGTTACGTGCAGGAACTAGGCACTATGCAGGGTGGGGAGTTTTAAATTAGAAGTGCCACCGCCATTGCCGTGATGCTAAATGGACGAACTTTTTCTGAAGCTCGAATTCTCAAGCTTACTATATTTTTTTATAAAAAAAATACAGTTTAAGACGCGTTTTGAGGGCAATGCAGTTCGAAGATTTATTTTCAGAATATGTTTACCTAAGTTTAATAACCTAATATTAGTTAATTACCTAATATTATTTTAATAGGTGTGGCTAAATTGATTCGATAAGAAGAAATTAGAGTACACTATCAATCACCACATTGGATCGAATACTTATTGAAAGCATTCGCCGTTAATAAGCGTTGCTACAGACGATTTAGACAATAGGAACAATGCACAAACCACTTACCACGTAGGCAGGCTTCTAGCACGATTCCTCACGAATAGTTCTTCCTTTAGACACCTGGCCGGCCAGCCACACACGATTATAAAGTTCCAAAAAAACTGTTGAGCACTTGAAGTTTTATTAAAAAATAATTGAGTAAAAGGGCTGTAATGTTTGGTGCGCGCGCGCCTTCGCTTTCACGTACAGACACGGAGAGGTTTTACTGGTTCTGCCACCAGCCTTCTGCTACCAGCCTATGGCGTTGATCTCTCAGACACCGGTAGGATCTGCGCATGCGCCAGCGGAAGTCCGGGCGCCCCATTGGCTAAATAGAACTGCAGCACAGCGAATTGTGATGATTGATAAGTGCATCGGTAAGGCGCGCGAAATTCAAATTGAAAGGTAAACAAGATTTGCGTTGAAAACGGAACATTCCGCCCACCAAAATACCAATAGGATTTTCCCAGAGTAAGAATAAGAAACGGTAATTAACGATAAATATGTTTAAGTTATTATTCTAAACTTAAAAGCTAACAAATGATAAGTTGAAACGATTATACGGAGGGTAGAGGACATAGTTTGACCAAAGGTCTCTTAAGCGAGTGATCCCTGGCTGTTCTAACGGTTGCGACTCGAACTACCCCATCAGGGCCAGGATGCAAGGAAACAACTCGTCCTAATGCCCATTGAAGAGGAGGCCGATTGTCCTCTTTTATAAGTACGATTGAGTTTACAATTAACGGTGTTGAGTCCGTGGTCCATTTTGCTCGCCGAGTTAACCCATGTAAATATTCATTTTTCCAGCGTTTCCAAAATTGTTGTTGAAAAGATTGGATAAGTTGCCATCGATTTAGTCGATTGATTTTTACGTCCTTGTAGTCGAAGTCAGGAACTGCTGTAAGAGGTTCCAGCGTTAAAAAATGACCGGGCGTAAGAACGTTCAAATCGTTGGGATCCGAGCTCAATGGACACAAAGGCCGCGAATTTAAAATTGATTCGATCTGAGCGAAGAGTGTGGTAAGCTCTTCAAACGTTAAGACCTGATCGCCAACAATACGGTACAAATGACTCTTTGCGGCTTTGATTTGGATTTCCCACACCCCTCCAAAGTGGGGAGCAGAAGGTACGTTACGTTTAAAATCTATTTTTTCCGCATGAGAGGCTTGTTCGATACCTGACGCTAGTTGTGAACTTGCACCAACGAAATTCGTACCGCAGTCAGAGTGAATAACATTGCAGCGGCCGCGACGAGAAACGAAGCGACGCAATGCCGCGATGAAGCCGTCAGTCGATAAAGTAGAAACCACCTCAAGGTGCACTGCTTTTGTGCTCAAGCATACGAATAAACACAAGTACGCTTTATCGATTTTAGCACCACGATGAAGCCCGAGCTTAATTCGAAAAGGCCCTCCTAGATCGACACCTACGACAGAGAAGGGTTTTGCCTGATTGACACGAAAGGCCGGAAGGTCGCTCATAAAGGGTTGCAAAGGTTTCGGTTTAAGACGGTAGCATCTTATGCATCTTGAAAGATGATGACGTACAGCATGCTTTGCCGCAAGTATCCAAAACTGTTGTAAAATCAGATAGTTGGTTGTGTTCAGACCGGGATGAAAATTGTTTCGATGAATAGATTCGATTACAGCTGCTGTAAGAACACTCTTTTTGGGCAATAATGCGGGATACTTATGTTCGAAGTCAAGATCGGAGCGCGATAGGCGCCCGCCTACTCTGAGTATACCCTGCTCGTCCAAAAACGGGTTTAGTTTACGAAAACTGCGAGGTAACTGTATCTTTGATTGTAATTTGGATATGACATCCAAAAAACAACGATGTTGGAAATGTTTGACGATAATTAGTAACGCACGATGACGCTCAGCGTCCGTTACGAAAAGATTATCTGATCGCGGAACAGTGTTACGCATGTTATTACAAAACCTGCGAACGTAAGCGATAATGCGACAGATTTTATCTAAAGAAGAATATTTTTCGAATAGCCGATCAATTATAGACGTGTGATTAACGCTTTCGATTTGATCCGAAACGAGAACCGTGGTGCGACGCTGCTCAGAGAGCACCGCATTGTCATCGTTTGAACGATTTTTCGATGTATCGATTGGCCACTCAGACTGTGGTTGAGACAACCATTCTGGGCCCGCCCACCATAGGGCATTGTTTAGCAAATCGTGAGGCAATTGCCCACGCGAACAAACATCTGCAGGATTTGTGACAGATGGTACGTGCCTCCAGCACTCGGTCGGTACGATATCTTGAATGTGACTTACGCGGTTTGCAACGAATGTCACCCAGCGAGAAGAAGGAGCTCGCAACCAGGATAAGGTAACGGTGGAATCACACCACAGATAAGTGTCATGGACAGGAATCCGCAGCGTGTCCTTGACAAATTTGATAAGGTCTGTAAGCAAAACTGCACCACACAGCTCTAAGCGAGGTAACGATTGACGTTTTAAAGGAGCTACACGAGCCTTTGCACATACGAGAAAGACGCGAACGGAGCCGTCAGACTCGATAACACGCAGGTATATAACGGCGCCATATGCTGCTTCGGAGCTGTCACAAAATCCATGCAGTTGATATGATTGAGCGCTATCGGTAGCGTATTTACGTGGAATTTTAAGATTCCTAACTTGAGGAAGCTGTTCAGAGAACTTTTCCCATTGAGAGATAATTTCCGGTGGGGGCTTATCATCCCATGAA
This sequence comes from Ephestia elutella, assembly GCA_018467065.1. Classification (NCBI taxonomy): domain Eukaryota; kingdom Metazoa; phylum Arthropoda; class Insecta; order Lepidoptera; family Pyralidae; genus Ephestia; species Ephestia elutella. Next base: position 4,531,150 of record CM031569.1, read on the forward strand.
AGACCTAGAATCCAAAGCTTTTGAATAAGACATTTGGCATGAATTGTCAAAGGAGATAGAAAACCCAGAGGGATCGAAAATTCTGGCAACCTCACTCAAAATCGTTCGCTTGGTGCACGGTTGATTAGATGGATTAACGGTAAAAACGAACGAATCCGAAGCAGGCTCCCACTTAAGGCCCAGAACCTTGATAGTTGTGTCTTCAGTTTCGGTAAAAGTGATTGCTTCTGAAAGACACGCCTCCGCGGGAAGATCGCTAAGTAGCTCGGGTCGGTTACTCACCCATTTTCGGAGCTCAAACGAGCCAAGACCGAAAAGAGCGATGAGTTGAGTTTTGATTTCTCTGGCGTCCTTCAGCGATGAGCTTCCGGATATGACGTCATCAACGTATATGTCGGAAGTTAAAACGGTTTTGGCCTTTGGGTACTTGTGACCCTCATCGTTGGCCAGTTGCTGAATAGAGCGGCACGCCAGGAATGGAGCGGAAGACACTCCGTACGTTACGGTATTTAATACGTACTCTTGAAGAGGCTCATCTTGGTGAGCTCGCCAGAGAATACGTTGATAATCACGATGTTGAGGAGCTAGGTTGATTTGACGGTACATTTGGCGCACGTCTGCCATGAAGACAATTGCGTGCTCACGGAAATGAAGAAGGATCTCTACGATATTTGATTGTAGCTTCGGTCCCGTCAGCAGCGAGTCGTTTAGCGATTTGGAAGTTGCATCTTTAGCCGAGGCGTCGAATACAACGCGAAGCTTCGTTGTAGCGCTGTCGGGACGTAGCACACAATGGTGCGGTATATAATACTTGCCTTGACCCATTTGCTTGGCAGGTACCAGAGTCATGTGACCACTGTCGATATAGTCAGTCATGAACTCCACGTATTGTTGGTTTAAATTGTGATCGCGATACAGACGCCTTTCAATGGCATGAAAGCGTCGTAAGGCTATCTCTCGAGAACCTTCAAAGACTGGCTCCTCGTCGTCCTTGAAGGGGAGACAAACTACATATCTACCTGTCTCGTCACGGTAGTGATTACTGAGAAAACTATTTTCACAGCGTTGCTCTTCTGGGGTCAATCGGGAAGATTGTGGAACGTTATCGATTTCCCAGAAACGTTGAACAATTTTGTTTAAACTATCGTCTACGGTAGAAGGGGCTACTCCTAGTAGACTGGACGATGCGAGTCTGGACTTTCCAAGAAGAAGCCAGCCGAAGACTGAGTTGAAAGCTCGCGGTTGAGAGGCGTTACCCTTCAGACGTTGTTCGAGAAGTGACTCAGCAAAGACGTCGGCACCTAACAAGACGTCGATTGGACCAGGGATGTCAAAACCAGGATCAGCTAGCGGTAGTGTTTTGACCTCCTCCCATCCTTTCGTATTTAGCCTTGCTATCGGTTGATCTCCGCAAATGCTCGGTATGACGAGCATTCCCAGACGAAACTTTACGTTACAGTTGGTGCCAATGTCGCATGTAACAAAGCCACTGACTGAGGCAGGGCTGCCCCCTAACCCATAAACGTTGATATTACCAGTTATAGGTTTTAGATTTAATCGTTGAGCGGCGTGAGCCGTGAGAAAATTGTTTTGACTGCCGGTGTCAAATAACGCACGAAATGTATGAAAATCACCAGAAGCATCACGAATCTGGACGAGAGCTGTTGCCAGTAACACGGTTGTGGTTACGGTTGGATCAGACTGAGTCAACGAATCCTGAGCCACTAAGGTCGCCGAGCTTGCCGCCGACTCCTTATGTAGCAAAGTGTGGTGTTTACGTCTACATTGTCGACATGAAAACATTGATGTGCACTCTCGCACTGAATGGGATGCGTTAAGACAATTGTAGCACCATTTCTTTTCAGTGGCCACAGCCATGCGCTCATCTATTGATTTTGCCAAAAAATCATTACAGGCCGAGATGTGATGTTCATTGCGACAGTAGGCACATTTACGAATCGGAGTGCTCGAATTGTGAGCAGGTTTCGCTTGTTGTTTATCACCAACATTTTTATGAGTAGTGACGGTGGGAGCGACAAGCGAATGCGTGACGTTATGTCGCTTGAACTTCTGTGAAGTTCCCGGTGTGTCCTTTGAAACGTTAGCGGTTTTATTGGTAACATTCGAAAAGTGCGTGTCGCGAATTAATGCTTCACCTTTAGAGTGTAAAAATGCCCTTAAATGGTTATACTGTGGAAGCTCAATATCGGTATGTTTTTCCTCAAACTCGCGTCTTAATTTGGTATCGAGTTTGGCCAGAACATTATAACAAAGAACAAAATCCCATTTATCGGTAGGTAATTTTAAAGTTTTTAAAATTGTTAAGTTCTCATCGATCGTGTCTAAGGCGCGTCGAAAATCTTGAGCGTTCGAAGTCTTTAAACTAACGTCCAAGATATCACGCCAGCACGTAAACGCTAATTCGCGTTTATCTTCATAACGGGACTTGAGAGCCTCGTACGCACTTAAATAATGTTCACTTGCAACAGGAAAAGTTCTAATGAACGATAAAGCATCACCACTTAAAACTGACACGAGATAGTGAAATTTCTCAATATTACATAAGGAGGTAGAATCATGTATCAACGCGTTATAAGTTGCAATGAACTCAGGCCATTCCTTGATAGCACCGGAAAAAGTTGGCAACGAAATTTTTGGTAACCGCATATTTCCACTGTGCGAACCGGTCAATGAATTATGTTTCGAAGTGTCAGCTTGTTGAGATGAACGTTGTTCAAATTTTCGTTGAATTGCCAACACTTGAAAATACAATTCGTCAAATCGATCCTGAAGTTCATCGTCCTCCTCATCGGCATCATCCTTAAGAAGGTCCAAAATAATAAAATGGGAGTCATGAAAACTATCAGCAATCGTTTTTATTTCATGACAATATGAAAGAAATAACCCTACTTGTGATTCATCGGTATTGGCTAAGGTACCTACTTCCAAAGCCTTCGTTAAGCGATTATATGCTATAGTTCGTTTACGTCGCAAACTGGGCAAATTATTAATAGTGTACGTATTTTCGATACCCTTTTTAATAGTAGGTTTAGATTTACGCCTTGATAGTAAAGACATAATTAATATCAAAACAATAAAACCTGATAGCAACAAATATTCGGATTCGATAAAAAAGTTTAGTTGCGAACGTCTTCAGCGAGACCGCGTTCACAAGAATCGACGAGAATCACTGGGGCGGTATTACACGACAACAGGTAATATTGTCACCTCGGTCACCTGAGTTTTAAATTGAAATAAATTAAATTGATAAGGATGAATTAAATGAGCGTTAGGAACACTAAAAACGGTTTGCGATATTCGTTAATGTACGGTAAATAAAAAAATAAAAATCAGTTTTTTTGTAAAAACAAAAAACTATGATTTTTAACCTAAAACGGTAATAATGAAAATGTGAACGCACCAAAATTCGTTGAAAATATGATACGATAAACGATACAACGTCACGATAAAAAATATTTCGTAATTTGAAACGAAATAAATTTTCGATAAATAAATATCAAGAGGAAACGTTGAACGGTTGGAAAAAGTAGTCGAGTTATAACGAACTATCAACATAAAATTATGAGAAGGTGGATTTGCAATATTGTATTATTGCGAACGGTAAAACGGTAGATAATTTTATGCTAATAAGTATAAAACGACAAAAGAATTTATTTTCAACAAATATTCTAGAAACTGATGGAAGCCATCTTAAATCGATAAACGGTAGGTAAGGTACTCAACAAAACAAAATGGAACAAAGACTTGTTTTCCGATTAGTAATTGAAACAAAATGTTATGTTTATTCGTTTTAGCTGTACTAGTAAGTATAATAAGCGTGGAATACGGTAAATGAAGTAGCAATTACTAAATCGAATTGGTATTTGGCGGCAGACTGAAGGTAGGTATCCAAAGTTCCCGGGTTTCGGCACCAAAAAATGTGGCTAAATTGATTCGATAAGAAGAAATTAGAGTACACTATCAATCACCACATTGGATCGAATACTTATTGAAAGCATTCGCCGTTAATAAGCGTTGCTACAGACGATTTAGACAATAGGAACAATGCACAAACCACTTACCACGTAGGCAGGCTTCTAGCACGATTCCTCACGAATAGTTCTTCCTTTAGACACCTGGCCGGCCAGCCACACACGATTATAAAGTTCCAAAAAAACTGTTGAGCACTTGAAGTTTTATTAAAAAATAATTGAGTAAAAGGGCTGTAATGTTTGGTGCGCGCGCGCCTTCGCTTTCACGTACAGACACGGAGAGGTTTTACTGGTTCTGCCACCAGCCTTCTGCTACCAGCCTATGGCGTTGATCTCTCAGACACCGGTAGGATCTGCGCATGCGCCAGCGGAAGTCCGGGCGCCCCATTGGCTAAATAGAACTGCAGCACAGCGAATTGTGATGATTGATAAGTGCATCGGTAAGGCGCGCGAAATTCAAATTGAAAGGTAAACAAGATTTGCGTTGAAAACGGAACAATAGGTATCTATTATTTTTTTCTATTTCTTTTTTCAATCTGTGTGATTTGTCCTTATATATTTATTTATTTATGTAATGAGTAGGTATTTTCGAATAATTTGTTAAATCTATTCAGTGTATTCCAAAATTAAAAATGTTACCTATCAAAAACATTTTTTTTCTGAAAACCTTGTAATAGTAGATTGCTTTTCTAGGGTCGGATGACATCAATAGCATACGAGGTGTTTAGACTATAGGTAGTCCGAGTATGCATTGATGTCATTCAACCGTAGCACAGAATTAATATAAGTACTACTACGTAACCGTAGTAAGCACTCTACTATTCATTTCGAATCTATGGAAAGTAAACAAAAAAACACTATAAGATAGGCTATTGACAATAAAGCCGAGATTTTGGATTTCGATACAGCTTATGAAATAAATATCCGTAGTCTTTTTTTAAATTTTGAACATGGAATCATCAGGCGGCCTGGAGCGAGTTATCGCCGCCGCTTCTACGTTCAAGGATTTTTTTTTACTTTTTAATCTTAGTAGAAAATACACCTAATTCATTAATAATTTACATAATTAAAAAAAAAAATGGATAAAAACGAAGAAAATAAAGAGCAAAATTTTTCTTTCATAAAGAATGATTTTTTTCAATGCTACCGTTGGCTAATGAGCGATTTTCTGGCAGCTAAATTAAGAAAAAAAAAACAGTATAAAAAAGTCAGATAGCGCTTTATGAAAGCCGAGTCGTAATAATGGCTGAACCTATATGGTGCGCTTTTTCTTGTCAACCAGAGGCAGAAAAAAAAAATCACCTAACAGTTTGACAGTTGCACAAATCACAATATTGATACTTTTTAGATGTTTTTTTTTACTAAGTTTTATTTTAAAAAAATGCCAATTCCGTGAAGTTTTTCTTTTTGTATGGAACATTTTCTCTTGCCTTTTACTTAAGCGCCATCTATAAAGTCAACTGGAACTATTTTTTTTTTAATTTGGGTCTCGGAAAATCCCTCATACATGTAGTATTCAAAGACATAGAAAAAAAGAAATGTTTTTTATCGAAGTTCTTTCGAATTTTTTTCAAACTCGGTATTTTTTTCTGTATTTCTGAATTTCTAAGAACCTAGAACAATAGACATAGAAAAAAAAAATGATTCCATAGATTTTTTTTCTCCAAATTATGACAGTGGCTGATTCCTAAAGGAATAGGGATGATGACTGGTAAAAAAATAAAATATATGATGCTATTTAAATAATGAAACATAATAATTGAATGTCACTTTAATTGATCAATTTTATTAATAACATGGTTTACTATTTTTTACTTCTAATTAAAGTATATTGGGAATGCTTTTTGACTAAATTAAAAGTGACGTCACCGTTGAGTACCATCATACAAGTCCTATATAAATTATTGTTTTTGACATTTAAAATAAGTATCTAATTTGACTTGTTGTCATCTACCCTATTTATAATGTTCTGTTTTTAAAATCCATTTCCTCCCTAGGCCACAGTAGGACGACTAGTACTCAAAAATAAAATTTCGACTTACCCAATATTGTACGAAAAAATATTGGAATGTGTTAAGGACATTCCAAAGCATACTATTCAAACAATTTTTTGTAAATTTACCTTCAACAAAATTATATTGAACGCCTCAAAGCTGCGCAAAGATATTGCTGCACTGATTATCAGATTAATTTATTGTTTGTTTGAATCCAGTTTTGAGAAAAATTACTTGTATTTATTATAAACTGTTAATTTTATTAGCAATGGCAGATGTTGGACAAGGTATATGCATAAACAGATTGACTTAATTTGTAATATATTTACCTATACAAATAATAATTGAAAACCATAATATGTTGACCTAATTTAAAAATTCAATTTGACTTTTAAAAAAATGTGAGCACATTTGAGTTCTGTAAATTACTATATTATGTAGTCAAACCCCTCTAGATATAGTATCCATAGAGACATTCTGCCCCAATCTGCCACCTTCATCAATATTGGCTTATTTCAGGTACAGCTCCCTATGTTAAAATAATGGACTTGTTTGAGATATGGTTGAATAGCACTAAGAAAAATAAAATTACTGCAGTGATGGACCATTTAAAAGAGTGCTTGATGCTACACGACTATCGTGGCTATATTTTAAGCTGCCTAAAGCAGTGTAAGAATATTGTGTCTTCAGTTTTCGCCACAAATAGCAAGATTCAAGTTATACACGCATTTGAATGTTTAATAAAAACAAAAAATGGCTAGAGGGTAATTTTATCATCCCGCAGCGAGTCAAACAGTATTTGGAGACCCAAAGAACACCACTTGTATGTTTGTCTTGGCTTGTGGAAAGCCGAATTCTAGAGTTAACACTAATATGAATTTATTGAATGCTTTGTTGATAACGTCAGATCCTTATTTGGTAACAATAATGTATTATAGGTAAAGAAATGATATCATTTCCTATGTCAAACCTTTTTACAGGTCCGTGAAAGTATCATACGTATTCTGGATCCACATCAGTACCCTTTGGGTTCTTCAGATAATCAACAAATTAACGTGACTTCAAATTCAGAGTAATATTAATAAATATTTTATTTACATATTTTTATGTTTAAATATATTACTTTAGGAAAATATGAGCGTGTATATTATTTACACATGTGCTCATAATCTTCTTGTGACCCTAACCAAATAACGCTCATATAAGGAACATTGGTTGCTAGTGTCCGACAAGAACTTGGCCGGGTTTAATTTGAATTTTCGGGTCATAATTCGTAGAACTACGCATATTCATCAACATATGTAAAAATCATAAACCTATCTTTATAGTAGTTAATATAGTTTAGGTTTTATCATTTTTGAACGTCTTTCCATACTAGTCGTCCTACTGTGGCTAGGGTGCGAATGAATTTGTATGAAACATTCTCTCACGCGTGAGGGAAGAAGCATTTTCAACCCAATACAAGGATCAACTATATACTTCTTTCCGAGTATGAGAAATGAAAAATATGTTTTCATTTCTCATACTCGGAAAGAAGTGTATATTTGATCTTAAGTCTAAACACCTCGATGCTATTGATGTCATCCGACCCTAGTAAAGCAATCTACTATTTCAGAAACTTGTCTCTGGTTTTTGTTTTTCTTTATTATATTAGAGATAATGCGTATTACAGGGTGGTAGGTAATTAAAAGTAACCTTGTATTATGAGTAATTACTACCAACTTACATGGTTTCCTGCGGCTTCCTAAGTTACAGCCAATTTGATGGATGAGCGAGTCCCCAGGTTGTGTCAAGGACACCTTATAATTAGGCGTAGACTTCTTATGGAATGGACTTCTTAGTCCATAGATAATAAAGTGCCTACTCATGGAAGTAATAAGTACTTTTGTATAACTTACTACTTCCATGTGCCTACTTCACTCAGAATTTGCAATGTCTAACTTCTATGACTTCCTGTCATGCCAGCTACATAGGGCTTTTTGAATAGGTAATGATGAGTCCTATCTCATAAGTAGCTTGACATCGTGAGTAGCTAAGAACGAAAACGCTTGTGTTTTTTTTTTAAATACCCTGTTAGTAAGTACCTACCTATTAAAAATTAATTAATACATCCGGAAATACCTAGTTCAAAAATATATTATAATTACTTAATAATCTACTACGTATCGGAAAGCAAAATTACATAAAGTCCTTGCTAAGTCAGACTAGGTACCACACAGCGGTGCTGACAGTCATTTTTTGTTCCTTAACTATTTCATCATGATAGTCTTTTACGAAAGATGTTGCATGTTGAGATTTATTCTCAGACCCGTATGGAAAACCAAAATAGATATAAATGGCATATTTACCCGTTCAAAGTTTGAGCTGTGTCAGCACGTGAGAATGTTTGTTTTGAACTTTTGTTGAGCTAATGAGTTCTTGTTTAGGTAATTATCTTGCTCAAAGTAGCTTTGATATCATAAAGTTTGAAAATGCAAGGAGTCTAATAGGTACTCCAAATCAAAGTTTTTTTGACTGTAACAATTATTATAAAATAATGGATTCCCTCCTCCAGCCCCAAAGTAAGTTCGAGTTTTGTGGAAACAAACTAAAGTTAAAATTTAAGTTAAGGTGCACCTTTAGGTACCTACAAAAATTTACCTCAATTTTTGGGACAACATGGCCAGGGTTGGAAAAAAACAGTTTTTTTTTAAGTTTTTGCTTCGCCCTTAAATTTATAATCAACTAGCTTTCGCCCGCGGCTTCGCCCGCGTGAATTTCCCACAAGAACAGTGCTTTTTCCCGGGATGAAAGGTACCCTATGTCCTTCTTCGTACTTCCAGCTATGTGTATGCGAAATTTCAGGAAGATTGGTTCAATAGATGAAGCGTGAAGAGGTAACAAACAAACAAACTCACTTTCACATTTATAATATTAGTTAGGATTAGACCTATATTCATTCTTTCTAGACTAACTATTTTCAAACGCGTAAAATAATAATCAATATTTACAAAAATCGATCAATGGATAGAAGTTAAATTTATGTTGCCGTGCGTATCTCTAATCAGTACTGAACGCGTTACATTCACACTGTATGTTCACTAATGTTCATTTTTAATAGGGGAAACCCCTTTATTTTCAGAGGAATACCCACAAAAACCATTTTATATTAAGGGGAATAACCGGGGTGCGTTTGATTGAAGAAAAGTAGTTTCAAATTTGTTTTTTTTTTTCTTAATGTTTTATACATTGTTTTAAACTTGTTTTAAAATGTGTTTTTAAACATGTGATAAAAACACAGTTTTAATTGAAACTGTTTGAAACACTGTCTTAAACATGTGTTTTAAAACCACTTGTTCTAATCATACCAACCCTGAACATGGCACATTCCTGGATGTTACATTAGACCCTGGCCATGTCTGTACGTACAGTAACTAAATTAAAAAGACGAGCAAGAATGCCTGTTATTATCTCACTGACATGTTTATTTGTACCCACGCTGGACAGACTGTTAAAAAATGCTGTCTTTTTTTCTGAAATTAGACTGATGTAGAATGCATTCATTAGTTCATGTTAAAATCCATAGGTACTATTCATATGTTATACATGTGTAAGGTGTGTTTGTTTTTACGTCAAGAGATCGCGACGAAGTGATAACCTCCTGCTTTTTTAGAAGTCGGTTAAAAAGGGAGCAAGGGATAGATGTGATTTTTTGTGTGGGGATAGTTGACTGGAATTGGACTGACGAGTAACATTCGATAGATACTTATTGCAGCAGGCGAAGCCCCAGGCAAGCACGGCTAAGCATGGGTTTGCCAAGCATTACTAGGCTAGGGATTAGAGATCAGCAGAGATCGGTTATTCCAGTACATATTTACCTAAACTTTGAGGAGTAGGTACGTAAAATAAGTGGATAATACCACCTCCACCTCTAATAAATATTTAACACCGGGATTTAAAAATCATGAATTGTTATTGAATTTTATAGAAATAATATAAATTTAGATACAAATTAACATCGGTGGACCGACGACCTGGTGAAGGTCGCGGGTTGCGCATGGATGCGGGCAGCGCAGGACCGGTCGTCGTTGTGGAAATCCTTGGAGGAGGCCTTTGTCCAGCAGTGGACGTCTTTCGGCTGAAAGAGAGAGAGAGAGAGATACAAATTATTGATTTAACCACAAAACCGAATTATTCTACTTTTGAGAGTTCCGTACTAAATTTGTGTTAAATTAAAATGTTCTTCAAGTGAATAAAATAAAAATAAAAACTTAATATCTTTATTTAATTTAGCTATTTGTTAAATATATCGAAAAATATTATTTAATTTTTTTAGAGGTGGTTTAGCCACTCATGTTACGTAAGTACTCCTCGAAGTTTAGGTAAATATGTACTGGAATATCCGATCTCTGGAGATCACTGTTTTGACACTGATCTGGATCTGAAATGACATACTTAGATAAAGTTTGTCAAGCATGACTGACTAGGCTAGGGATTAGAGATCATTGACAAACTGTATGTGGCTGACCTCATTTCTCAGATTGTATAGCCTGCCCCGGCCGTGCACTTTGCAGAAAACTTTATTAAATTCATACACCTATCAACAAACAAACACATCGTCTTTATTGTCTATTGTTATAATTAAAAACAAATGAATAGGTATATTCCATATACTACGTACGACGTGCATACCTTATGCACTCACGTCCACCAGAAAATAGCTGTTTAGGCATACCTAAGTAACTGATGAAATGTATGTATGGTCGAAGATGAACGGTTAATCCATGGATCTAACGGCCCGACTTGAAAAAAAAATTCCGTTCAGGAAGCTATAGACTGGACCACCAACTTTTTTTGGGTGGGGGGGCACAAGGACCGTGGCCGACTATGCATGTTGGTTGGGGGGGGGGGGGGTGCAACAAATCGACATCCGTCCTGATGTTGTTGAAACGAATCCTAAAGACTTGCTCTTATTACGCCACTGCAGGAGGGCCAGATTTGCAAAAAATCAAGAAATAAACCAGATGAACAGAAAAAAATCTGTTATTTTATACACTGTTATGGAATTTTCTCTCCACAGTAGGTACAAAAAAACAGTCTGGGGGGGGCACGTGCCCCCGTGCCCGTTACGCAGAAGTAGCCTATTCACTCTGGTTTTGAAGAGAGTCAGGTTGTATGTGGCCTCGGCTCAATAATATGCAACTGCAATTGATTGATTTAGATGTTCACCCATCGTCAGACAAAACATTATAAACTGTGTATATAAGAAGCCACGAATAACCGAGTAATAAACGGTAATTAGCGCACGTGGCCCTTGAGTAAACACTGGATTGCCGGGCATCCGAGGTACAGTCGCCGATAAAAGTGGTATCTTTTTTATTACAGTATGTAAAATATAGCTTGACCTTTATGACAGATGTCAAATAGTATTAAAATAATACATCTGTCTTTGTCGCTCTCATTTCGAATGTATCATTCATCCTGCTGTCATAGGGCTCATCCTATATTTTACGAAGTGTAGATTTCTTTAGAGGTGCCTTTGACGAAATGCATTTGATTGTGGAGGTGACGAAAGTGCGGTGGATGTGGAGGAATGCTTGGAAAAATCTCCATCGGTAATGTCACGATAAGACATACTTCCTATCAGTTTTCGTGCCCCCAGCAACGCCAGAACATATTTTTTCAACATTGTAATTTTTTACTATACGTAGTTTAAATAAGCATTAAACTACACGCCACGCCAAAAATAAGATTTAGGTACGAAAATTTTGTACTGTTTTGAGCGTAACAAATTACAGCCTCGCCTACAGCTAACATATTTTGTAGGTTAGTAAACTAATAACTGTCTTTTAGGCAGGGCTTTGTAACCGCTACCAAATTCTCCATATGAACTTCTGAAAAGTACATAAATACCGGTACTTTATATGAGATTTTGGTATCGGTAACTGCCGGTAAAAAGCCCTGCCCTACAAATTATACCTTAAAGGTATAATTTGTTAGCATGGAAATGTATATTGAATACTAGCCGAACCCGGGGCTTCGCTCCCGTGAGAATTTCGGGATAAAAAGTACCCTATGTGCTATTCCCGGTATTTTTCTATCCGTATACCAAATTTCATCGAAATCCTTCCAGTAGATTTTGCGTGATTGAGTGACAAACATTCTCACAAACTCACATATTCACACTCCATACTTTCGCATTTATAATATTACTAGGATTAATTTGTGTTATGTACTCGACAGTACATAACACAAGCGTGGTAAATATTTCCCTGTAAAAGATTCATCATATCGAAGAATGGGATTACCAGGTCAGAGGATGTTTCGCCCAAATTCATGAAAAGTTCAATTTTATGATGCCTTTATTATGATTTAGTGTGTTGCTGCGTTCTGACAAGTACCCTGCCTTCATTCAGATTCGATAATAAATCAGGGGGCATGGCAGTGCCCCCGCCAAGTCGAGCGCGAAGCAAACACTGCCGTACTACCATCCTTTACTGGAACCATTTTGCCGCATTTTTAGGCCTGATAACACCTGGATAAGACCAGAACGCAGAAATTTTCGTCATCCAGTAAGCTATTATCACATACTTAAAATACAAAATTTCAAGACTGTAGGTCATTTAGTTCCGAAGTTAAGCGAAAGCAAAGTTTCGCATTTATGACACTCACTCGTTCATGATCATCAGAATTGAACTAGTACTTCCCATAAACTCAGATAGCTGAAATTTGGTACCGAGTTAGGGTTTAATGGCTACATAAAGGGAAAACTATAAAAACTAGGATAATCGAAGATCTGGAGTACCTGGTGACCCTGATTAGAAAACACAAGAGCCCAACAAAACTATTAGAGATCGACATACCGCCTTTACAAAAAATATTCAACTTGGTGGGCCGCTTTATTTGATGTCAAAAATCGAAGGTCTGAAGTATCTGATGAAGAACCTAATAACCGTCAATTACAATTGACGGTTGTAGGCTTGATAAAGCCACTAACGTAGAAAGAATGTTCAATGGCCAAGTAACACAACATTAACTATAATAATAAAGGAATCGCAGTAAGGAACCTTAGACTTGGCACGACTTTGTCTAGATTTCATTACCTACTTTTTAGAGATAAACAGCTCCATCGAGACTTGGCTAGTTTTTTTACAGAATGTTTTGGTGGGTTTATATACAAGGTGTAACGGAAAGGGTACCTATTATATACAAAGTGGAAAGATTCGTTACCGTGGGTAGATCCTTTATGTGAAGTTTCAGATTATTTTCAGCACTTTTAAAAAGGAGTGTTAAAAAAATGAATGATAATACGAAATCTTTGCCATGTAAACAAACACTGCACATCACTATTCAGGATATTTCAATGTCAAGGTGCCTTTGCACTGCTCACACACATTATCACAACACAAATTATTTCACCTTCTCGGTTACTATGAAATCCTGGTACTTTGAGCAGTATCCGCTTTCGTCAGCTTTTGACAGTTTATACCAATATTTTCACAAAGAAACCGCCTACACGTGCAGAGCGGCGGCGCAGCACAGCCGCGGGAATTCTTCAATTAATTACCTTACTTTAATTTGATTAATCATTGCAAAAAGAACCATTCGCAAGTCACTTTTCATTGTTTTCATCATGTTTTTAATAAGAAATCAAATACAAAATATTTTTCACTTTGACAAGTCAACAACTCAGGCTAATACTGACAGTTACTTTTTAATATTAATGCTGTCCTGCCAGGTACATTTTCGGAAAAAGTCCAGTTCCGTCTTTTATTAGCCAAACTCACACCACCTTTTTGATTCTGCCGTCCTAGTACAAAATAAATAAATATCCTACTTAGAGCAACACGGACCTCTACGAAGTCGGTGTTGCTGATAATTAGGATATTTTTCCGAATGAACCTCCCATTGTTCCATGGATCCCTTGTATTAAACCAATATTTACCTTTAATTTTATTGTCATGAATATTTTTTAAATTTAATTTTTGACCATACTAGGATCACATATCAGCCTAAGAAGGTAGAAGCGACGCCTTATCCAGAGTTCATTTGAAAATTTTGTCAAACCCTTTTTTTTATCTTGTCAGAATGTCAAATATTCAGACATGCTTCAGACATACAGACATTTGCAAAAAAAAGAGTGCGGAACCTCTTTCGCAAATTCTAATTTATTACAATACCAGGCGCCGAATCAAGGAGGTGTGATTTAATTTTGATAGTTGTAGATGATTGACCTTGAATTCAACAGCTGTTTACTGTCATAGTGGTGAATTGGTTTTCTTAAAATTAAAAAATAAATCATAAACATACAAGACTAAAAATGTATGGAACTAGTTTAAAACCATTATCACAGTTAGCACAATCGATATGGATATAGGTATTCCGTTACACCTTGTATACCTGTTAAGAAGATATATTTTGTTATGAAATATTTATATTTATGGTTTTGATTTGAAGTTGTTAGCTCCAAAAATTCATGGGTGCCCTTTGTTTCGCTTAAAATTTTTGTCTCTAATTTCACTTCGCCTTATTGGCCTAAACATGTTATGCACAATTATTGTCTCGCCTAATTGATGTTTTTGCACAATAATAATTTAGCCTAATAATTATTAGATGCAATTTTTGAGTCTTTATTATTAGATGTTCTAAAAACGTTTGGCTTTTAATTTTTTACACGTAACGATATCCTCGTATAAATTTGTTTGAGACAATTATTACTTACTGTAATAATCACTTCTTATAATTATAACTAATTGAATATTAGTAAATTTAATTATTACTATTAGCACTTTCTCACCGGCATGGGTACTGTGACATGTCTATCACAGCAGTGCCGGAGATAAGAACAGTCCAGTCTGTCGTCAATCATTTTCAGAATGATGTTAGTAATGCACTACTAATAATAATTCCTAAAAATCTTGATAAGTCACAGATCCGACTTAGAGCACCCCGACTCCACGTGGCTCAAGTTTGCCCTATACTAGAGTGTTATTCCTTCGCGCGGAACCAGAAGCTCGCGAAGGAGGTCCTGAGAGAAATGAGGGCACGAGGCCGAAGCGCAGCGAGGGGGGGAGGTGGCGAGCGAAGCGAGCCGGCGACCTCTCGAGCGTAGCGAGGTCGAGTGCACGAATGAATCGAAGGGCCGACGGAGCGAGTCTTCTGGTGGAGCCACCCAGAAATACTTGCATGCTGCATGCTTGCTTGCATGCTGCATGCTTGCTTGCATGCTGTATGCTTGCTTGCATGCTGCACGCTTTAGTTCACACGCCTAATGTAACTTTCTTTTACTTCTCGACATTTATCAAACACAAATCCATCAATGTTTAATTTTAGTCCCCCCCCCTATTACATTTAAATACTTTGTAATAATTATCAGAAATTATTATAACAGAAATAATTAGGTGTTACAATTTTGTGCTTAATTGCTTTGTACGAAATATTAATTAGTATTTGTGAATATTAGAAATAATCAATTATTAGGCCTAATGACTTATTTGAAAAGTAAATATACGGCGATAAAAACTTAGGCGAATCAAAAATAGGCTAAACTAAATTAGAATTCATAATAATGTACGAAACAATGTTGTACTAAAAGTTTGTGCACCAAACTACATTAGGAGTACAAAAAATTAGGGGAAACAATAGAGACCCAAAATTCATAGTCGGAGAAATAATATAGGTAGCACTCAACATTTTTGCAATGATATAATTTCCGTGCAATCGTAAAGACAGCACTGTGCGATTATACATTCATCCTAGCCTGTTGCACAATCTAACATTTCTTATTTAATGTTCTTATTTTCAAGTCGGTGTTAGGAAGCGATCACCGCCACAGGTAGATTAATACTCGGTTTATTAACTTCGAGATCAAACGAGTATTTATTTTACGTTACATGCAATATACAGATTGTATATTTGTTCTGTAGTTCCGACGTGTTGCAGTGGCGACCTACTTTTTTATATGATCAAGGTTTGTTAGGTGGTCTAAATTGGGGGTGTTTATTTTTCAGAGATTGTATAACGGATGCAAATATTATGAGGTAATATTTCACGTTCTTGTGATATTAATAACGGTAATATTTCGCCCAATGGAATTTGAAATACACATACATACATACATATTATCACGCCTTTTTCCCGTGGGGGTAGGCAGAGACTAGCGATTTCCACTTGCAACGATCCTTACAGATCTCTCTTGCTTCCTCTACACTCATCACTCTCTTCATACATGCTCTCCGGTTATGGGTGCTCCTAATATCTCCCTTTTTAAGGAGGTCCGCAATCTGGTTGGAGTGCGTTTGAAATTTGCGAGTGAATTTGAAATATTTTATTGATAAACAAGCTTTTGCCCGCGGCTTCGCCCGCGTGAATTTCCCACGGGAACAGTGCTTTTCCCGGGATGAAAGGTAGCCTAAGTCCTTCTCAGTACTTCCATGTGTATGCGAATTTTAGGCAGATTGGTTCAGTAGAAAAAGCGTTAAGAGGTAATAAATAAACAAACAAACTCACTTTCGCATTTATAATATTAGTTAGGATGACGTATAACAGGATGACGTTAAATTTCACAAAACACATGTAATTTAAAAAAATATATATTTAATCTGTATAAAATGTACAAAAATAAGACACGATTGATATAAATTAGGCACTTAAACAAGTTTATTTATCACTCTGTTGGATAAAAATGTGTACTTCGTTATGTGATACTTCAAATCTTCACCCATCGTGGTCACTTCGGCTATTTCCTCTGTGGACGGCTCTGAAAACAGTAAATTAAATCATATTCAAAGACCAATAAAACATAGTTTTGCTTGTCAGAAATATTTTTACATAATTACCATGCCATAAATACCATTCCCATATCTTTAAAATTAAATACATATAATCAAACAAGCATGAGGCCGGGAATTTGTCCTGTGGGAATTTCGTGAAATCCTCTCTTAGTGCTCCCCTACACACCCATGGAACCTACATGCTATATAGTAGCTTCCTACGCCCAGTAGTTTTGGCTGTGCGTTGGCTGTCAGTCACTCAGTCAGTAACGGATGAATTTGATATAAACTTACTGATAAGTTTTGAGTTATTTATTTATTTATAACTTTATTGCACAAAATTACAAAATTATGTACAAATGGTAGACTTGTGAAGGTCGCGGGTTGCGCATGGATGCGGGCAGCGCAGGACCGGTCAACGTGGAAATCCTTGGGGGAGGCCTTTGTCCAGCAGTGGACGTCTTTCGGCTGAGAGAGAGGTAGACTTAACGATATAGCAATTTCTACCAGTCATTCATTAGACCAAACAGAAAGTAGAGTTATCCCTATATTAAAAAAAAGAGTGGTAGGTACCCTCTAGATTGCGTTATAATAACCGCATTCCTTTACTAAGATATAACATATATTACCTAAATTCTGCCACACAGAAGGCGGAAACACCGGTTGTTGGGAGAAAACGTACACAATTTTGCTGTCTCGCTTTAGCCCCTTGTCCGATGCGTTATCTTTCTTGTTTATTTCTACTCTGTACCAGAATGCAGTTTTTCTGAAAATCACAAACTCGCGTTAATATTAAATGACATAGGTATTAAATTTAAAAAGTTCTCCACCATGCAAAAAACGCGAATTCCCTGAATATTAAATGCTCAAAGCATAACAAAAGATCTAACGCCCACTTTTCATGGGTCCAATGAGGTCTGTCATAAGTTGTCAAATTCAAATGATAGTATTATACCATGGATGGGACGCAGAAAACAAGGCAAACCAGCAGGTTAGTTAGTTTAGCCCACAAAAAAAAAAATCTGTGGTTTAGCCAAAGTTTCATTTGATTCGTAGCGATACGATCATGGAAGTAGTAAGTACTACAAAGTACTTATTACTTCCATGGATACGATATCTAAATTCGTAATCGTTTCGACAGATGACAAAAACAATTTTCTTCCGTCGTCAAAGCGAAAGCCAATGTCAAATGTATAAAAGTAAGCGATAACTGTACAAAGTACTTATTACTTCCATGGCGATAAGAGTTCGTTACTCTATGGTTTCGAATCGGTTTCTCTATGAACTTGCGATTATAATGGCGATCGACCACGTGATTTAGCGCGGCCTTATGTCATCCCATACATTTTAGGTTTTCGAACTTCGTTTTCGTTTTCAAATTCTGACTTTGTCTAAAGTTCCAGCTGCCCGTTGGTTCGCGTTAGTGTATTTTTTCTTTGCCGTTGGAGTTAAATCATCGCCAAAGTTGGAGGCCAATTATGGAAAAGGATTGCACAAGATCGAGAAGCTTGGCGTGCATTAGAGGAGGCTTACCTGCAGTGGATCAATTAAGCTGCAAAAGAAGAAGTACCATCTGACAGACCTCACTTACCGGTAGCGCCCACTAGTGAGCGAAGGATTATCCTCAGAAATA
Organism: Ephestia elutella; assembly: GCA_018467065.1. Lineage (NCBI taxonomy): Eukaryota > Metazoa > Arthropoda > Insecta > Lepidoptera > Pyralidae > Ephestia > Ephestia elutella. The sequence continues at coordinate 4,549,520 of CM031569.1, forward strand.
TCGCTCAGTCTAATCAAGACGCAGTGGACGATGTGAAAATTAGATAAATTATTATTTTACTAGGAAATGGTTACGAAGCTATGGTGGCTAAGTGGTAACGACACCCGCCTGAGGTCGGATAGAACCCGGGTTCAAATCCCACCTGTGTCACACGAGTTTGTAGACCAATCTGACTCGTATGGTAGTTATTTCATAGACCACCACCTGCTTCCGGTGAAGGAAAACATCGTGAGGAAACCTGCACATTGGCCGACTGTTCAGTTTACTAGTGTGTATACGGCTACTGCCACTAGATGGCGGTGGTCGTAAAAGTCATGTCAGATCCCTTTAGGCGACTTGAATAAAATCTGACACCAATGTTAGTAAATAACAAACTCGATAAGAAAGAAAGACTAAGAAATCCGTCGTTAAAAAAATACTCACTTCAAATGATCTTGCACAATGATGTTGCTTATAGGCATAGATATCTTCTGTACAGGGTCGCTCATAACTTGTCCCACTGTCTTTATCGGTGATTTCTCGGAAACGTAATATTCTAACAGGTGGCATGCTACCGGCTTTAGGTTTGCTGAAAAAAAAATATACCAATAAGCATGGGCCCCGGGATTTGTTCGTGTAGGAATTTTGGAAAATCCTTTCTTAGGGTTCCCCTACACACCGTAAGGAACCTACATGCCAAATTTCAGCTTCCTACACCCAGTAGTTTTGGCTGTGCGTTGTCTGTCAGTCACTCAGTCAGTAATGAAAAAAAAATCCTTCTAATATTATAAAACGATGGCATTTCTGGTTATAGTATGTAACTAAAATTAAACTTTAGTTAAATAAATTTTATTTTTAGCATTCATCAGGAAAGAGCGGGGAACTCTGGCACAGGCTTTCTGCTTAAAAGAGTTCCCCGGCCTTCTATAACTAAATAACAATGCACGTTTTTTGGAGCAAATAAAGAATTTTTATTTATTTAAAAATTTAAAAAAAATGCAAAAGTGTGGATGTGAGTATGTAAGGATCTTTGTTAGGTACTCAATCACGCAAAATCTACTGGACGGATTTCTATGAAATTTGGTATACGTGTAGACAAATACCAGGAAGAGCACATAGGGTACTTTTTATCCCGAATTTTTTTACGGGAGCGAAGCCCCGGGGCGTGGCTAGTATATTGCTTGATTGATGACATACTAAATTCAATAAATGAAGGAATCTATCTTACAGAATTCTATTTTAGCGTTCAGGTTTCTCTGCATATTATAAAAAATTTCTATAAGTACAGTCTTATAGCAATTTTTTATAACAAAATTATGCGGAATGAAGCCCCAGAGCGTAGCTAGTAGTTTGTAACTTTTTAGGGTTCCGTACAAAAATGAAAAAAACGAAACCCTTATAGGATCACTCGTGCGTCTGTTTTTCGAATTTTCTCCGAATCTACTGGACCATATGAAATTTGGTAGGATAGCGAAATCCTGTGACCCAAATACAGATGTACAAAGTAAATATATATATTTTTTAAATAAGTGTAATTTTCGAGGGACAAATAAAATAAAAAAAAAAAGTTTTGCAAAACTTCTGCGTTATAGTATAAGTATACCTATATCAAATGAAAGGGCTTGTTATGAGGATCTCAAATATATTTTTGTCATTATTGTAAAAAGTTTGATTTTATTCATGAAAGAAAACGAAAATCGACCATTCCCCCCTCCAGATCTCCGAAACTACTGATCCTAAAATTTTGAAAAAAATACAAAATATAGTTTATTTCTTTTTTAGATTACAGGAAAACCTATAAGAATTGGTATTGTACGAAACCCTCTCCACGCGAGTTCAACTCGCACTTGGCCGGTTTTTGTTTTATAGTAAAGTTCTTACCGAAGTCCGCTCTCAGCCATGTCTCAGCCCGGTACAAGTGCTCCAAGCAGACGTGCACCTGAGCGAACCTCATCAGCAGCGTCTTCCACGGACTGATGTCGATCTCGTCCGATATCAGAGGCACCTGGAATGAACAGGAAAATTATACTTTTCATTACTCACACTCTGAAAGTAAGTCTGAAGTTGCCTGAGGAGAATGGAGAAAGTAATACTTTTCAGCCCTAGGGAGAATCGTTTTAAACTGACAGCTGTCAAATTATTTTTTTTAAAAACTAGTCCTATTTTTACACGACTGACCAAAAAAGGAGTGTTATGTTTTCAGGGTTCATGTATGTATGTATGTATGTAATTTCTTTATTCCACCATAAGTCCTGAACGGCTTAACAGATTTTGATGTGAGAGGTATTGTTAGATTCCTTGCATAAGCCCGAATGACATAGGCTATGTAAGTTGTCAGTCGTGTTTTTTATTTTTAAATAATTAGCTTGTTACGTTATTCTATTAAACCATATTCCAACTTTCTATACAGCCATTCAACATCACAGCCTGCATCACACGTTTTTAGCCAAAACAGGCGTTACTGAATTGGTTCTGGTACTAAATCTAGATCATTAATAATAATAAAAATAGTACAATAGGCTTCTCAAATAACTGCTACTACTTGTACGAGACAGAAAAAAATATTTTGCCTGTTATTTTTGCATTTATACCTTCCAGAAAAAACGAAAAACAAGGTTCACGGCTTTAACGAAATCGTTATGTAAAACACAAATCATAATTTCTACATTATGTTAAATCGCGAGTTTATCTAGCTACAAGTTGCTGGTTTTAGATTTTTGAAAAATAACTCTGAAAAAATGTTAAAAATCGTAGCAATTCACAAAGAAATTCCCCATACATTTTTACTATGGCAGCGAAACGCTCAATATATAAGAGTTCCAAGCCCACGAAAAATCAGTCTGCCATAGGAATTCAAAGGGAATCCACGTCGCTCTGCTGCTGGAGAGGCATTTAATTTTCGCGTGTTCATGTATTCGCAGACAGCAGAGAGTAATGTAGATCAGAGTTGCATATTTATTACTTTTAATCTTTTTTAAATTTATATAGGTACCATTTTCATACTCGTGATGGCCGACAATTTTTGATGAAATAGAAATCGTAATAAATCGCAATCATAGAAATCGTAATAAATCGAAATCATAATCATAAAAATCAAAATAAATCCAAATCAAGATCCGAGATGGCGGACAACTTTTTTTTCAATTTTACAATATGGGTATGGTTTTATAAGTTTTTCAGTGCGCTGATTACGAAAATAACATTTATTTTGAGATCCAAGATGGCGGACAACTTTTTTTTAAATTTTACAATATGGGTATGGTTTGGTATGGGCGCCAAACCCCGTCTCGGGGCTTAAAAAGGTAATTTCACCCACTCGTTAACAATGTACTAATACTAGCTTTTGCCTGCGGCTTCGCCCGCGTGAATTTCCCACGGAAACAGAGCTTTTTTCCAAGATGAAAGGTACCCTGGTGCTTGCACCTCGCGCAGCCACCAAAAACTAGTTATTTTTAACAGATATTTTAATTCATTCAACTGCAAATAAATGACTTTCTATCTGTACTGATTTTTAAAAGTACCGCTGATAATGATAGTCATCCTACAAAATTTTATATGAGAAAATTTTCTCATATAAAATTTGTCAGTTCTTTCGGTTCATCATCATAGAATGACTCATAATCTAATGTTCTGACTGAAACTCATAATAATGAATGTTCCGCACTGGATATATCGTTAAAGAGAATTAACAACATACAAACCTCATTGACATCTTTCTTCTCAGTAACCAATCCATGTTTCTTCAGCGAAGCGAAATCATCAACGGTGAGTTCGTTCGGATCATCATCGTAGAACGACTCACAGTCCAGTCGTATGGAATGTTCCGCACTGGATATATTCTCAAAAGGGTTGAGGGTATAGTCTCCTCCCATGGTCATGTCTTGGATAGTCTGGTTTATCTGCTCTATTGAGTCGTGGGATCTGAAAATTGTAATCAATAAATTGAGCATCGAACGGCTTTTGTATGGAGCTGAATATATGGTACATTTATTCATAATTGTCCTATTATGTAAAAATCTTCACAGTACTAAAATAAATCAAATATTAGTTCAAACCTAAACATTCTAAAGTAAAACATTTATTAACCACGAAAGTAATTTCCTAAAAAGTCTATTTTAATTTATATTGTTGTAAAATCATAAAGACATGGTAAGGTTACATAATAGGACAATTATGAATAAATGGACTTTAGATTAATTCATTATTTTTAACTTAACATATCTAGCTTTTGTTAGATAGATTAGCGGCAGATTTTAAGTAAGACATTTTTTTTAAATAGCTAGTCCCACTGCTGGGCTAAAGTCTCCCCCTGCTGGGCTAAAGTTATCTCTCTAACTACCATTATCGCTCGCTAGCTACTGCCACCGCCAATTAAAGGCCGGCAATTCATCGGAGCACCTCGAGTTAGAGCTGCGAAAACTGCATTAATTTTACACTTAGAAAAATACAGATAGACAAAATTAAAAAAAAGTTTTAGTTTCTATTTAGACTCCTTATATTTTTTTTTCTTAAATTCTCATATGTACAGAAATAAACCAGTAACAGTTTTATTATATGCATATAGATTCGTTTTCTATTTTAGTTAATCATTTTTATAGTGAGTGAATTGGAAAAGGCAAATGGCAAAACTACTCTACTATGATTGCCAAGAAAGTCGTTGCGTGTGTTTCATTCCACGTGATGACGACAAGAGCATAGCTTTTTTTGGATTTTTGTGCACTTCAGATGCCGTAAGTACTAAAGTACTCTAATATAGAAATTAGATGTGGTGAAAAAAAATTCCATGCGAGCAGGACTTGAACCCTCGACCAGGTCTTTATACAGCGTTGCTCTTCTCACATGGAATTTTTCACCATATCTTATTTCTATATTAGAGTACTTTAGTACTTACTGCATCTGAGGTGCACAAAAATAAAAAAAAAAACTACCTATGCTCTTGTCGTCATCACGTGGAATGAACACTTAGCTCCAGCTCTTAAATAGGAAGTATTGATAATCACCTGGCATCAGAGGTCCAAATCCCAGCAATATAGAAGGAATGTTCTAGAAGCGCCATGACCTTAGTATACTCCCACATGGTCTTCTCGACCCCCACCTGAGCGACCAATGACAACGTTTGCGCAGGACTTGATACGAGATTCTTGAGCACTTTAGCTGTTTGAGAATGACCCCGCGATAGTTTGAGGACCAGTTTTGAAAGGTAGGTCTTATTGTTGGCATCAATCTGAAATTAAAAGTCATTCTATATACAGGAATTAATTTATATTTGAGTGATTGATAAAGGTAGCACATATTTTTTTTACACAACTGCTAATAACAGGAGAGTCAAGGTTCATTATGTATTCCATACATATTATCACGCCTTTTCCTTTTCAGAGACTAGCGATTTCCACTTGCTACGATCCTGACAAATCTCTCTCTCTTCATATATGCACATACCGGAGTATGTATTAATGTTAGTTTATATACTACACCAAAATTCCTTTATTTCCTTTATCAAATATCTGGCAAGTTGTGCCAAATATTTGATGTGTAAGGTATCCTTAGATTTCTTGCGTTATTTGAACCAGCGCCCTTTTTATCGTAGGTCGAACACCGAGCCGACAGAGCCACCGTTACTTCTCACTTCTAAAATATAAAATGCGTATAAATATACATGCTTTTTAGATATGCAAACAAACTTACAAAAGGACGAATCTTCCCTGAAGATATAAATTTCAGTGCTTGGATTAATAGAGTCACAAGTTCATCGGCAGTTTCACAATCTGAAAAAAAAATTGAAGAACTATACAATACGTTTATAACAATCGTCGCCTGCGGAAGAAGAATACTGTAAATTTTTCCTTACTACGGTTCTTAAAATAGTCTCTTTTCTTCCATCTATATCCACAATGCACATTGGTTTATAAAATACGTGGGCGAAACCGCGGGTAAAAAAGCTAGCAATTAGTAAAAATAAGACAACCTCTCAAAACATCCCACAACTTGTAAGTGAAGTCATTACTGGAGCCATCCCTGTTCATAGCACTCAAACACTGCTTGAGGCTGGATGTGTCCTCTGAGACACAAGTGCAGCCGCCGGCGGGACACTCGGCGGTTTCCGCGTATGTCTTATTTTGGGTAGGTACAGCTAGCAAGTGTTTAAATAAGATTACCTTTCAAAACATCCCACAACTTGTAAGTGAAGTCTTTACTGGAGCCATCCCTGTTCATAGCACTCAAAACTGCTTGAGGCTGGATGTGTCCTCTGAGACACAAGTGCAGCCGCCGGCGGGACACTTACAGCTAGCAAGTATTTAAATATGATTACCTCTCAAAACATCCCACAACTTGTAAGTGAAGTCATTACTGGAGCCATCCCTGTTCATAGCACTCAAACACTGCTTGAGGCTGGATGTGTCCTCTGAGACACAAGTGCAGCCGCCGGCGGGACACTTACAGCTAGCAAATATTTAAATATGATTACCTCTCAAAACATCCCACAACTTGTAAGTGAAGTCATTACTGGAACCATCCCTGTTCATAGCACTCAAACACTGCTTGAGGCTGGATGTGTCCTCTGAGACACAAGTGCAGCCGCCGGCGGGACACTTACAGCTAGCAAATATTTAAATATGATTACCTCTAAAAACATCCCACAACTTGTAAGTGAAGTCATTACTGGAGCCATCCCTGTTCATAGCACTCAAACACTGCTTGAGGCTGGATGTGTCCTCTGAGACACAAGTGCAGCCGCCGGCAAGGACACTTACAGCTAGCAAGTCTTTAAATAAGATTACCTCTCAAAACATCCCACAACTTGTAAGTGAAGTCATTACTGGAGCCATCCCTGTTCATAGCACTCAAACACTGCTTGAGGCTGGATGTGTCCTCTGAGACACAAGTGCAGCCGCCGGCGGGACACTTACAGCTAGCAAATATTTAAATATGATTACCTCTCAAAACATCCCACAACTTGTAAGTGAAGTCATTACTGGAGCCATCCCTGTTCATAGCACTCAAACACTGCTTGAGGCTGGATGTGTCCTCTGAGACACAAGTGCAGCCGCCGGCGGGACGCTTACAGCTAGCAAGTCTTTAAATAAGATTACCTCTCAAAACATCCCACAACTTGTAAGTGAAGTCATTACTGGAGCCATCCCTGTTCATAGCACTCAAACACTGCTTGAGGCTGGATGTGTCCTCTGAGACACAAGTGCAGCCGCCGGCGGGACACTCGGCGGTTTCCGCGTATGTCTTATTTTGGGTAGGTACTGTAACGTTGCGTTTTATTTGTTCTTTTGAGAAGAAACAGAAAGTACTATTTTGTGAATTAGGTCATCTTTTGAAACCACTAGTGCCATCTGTTGTGCAGGTTGGAAATTAATATTGAAGATGTTTTGACATCTAGCATCATAGAGGTCGCTGTCCTTTGATGATATAGAATATATTTTGAGATTTCTCTTGATTTTATTATTTAATAACCGGAATAAGTAAATATTCTATTCCTAGTCATGTGTTATCCTTTATTTCAATAAAAGGTTTTAAATAAAACTCATCGAATTATAAATTTTATTGTTTGGCAGAACTACTAGGTGTTAAATGTCATAGATTTGACGTTTAAAAAAAATAAAAGGGACGCGATGGCAATTTGATGGAAAATGGTCGGTGACCTCAGCCGACAGGCACATTATATGGTCTCGTTTCGTCGCCAGGGAAAAGATGAAGGATAAACCTTCATAAAAATGGTATATACAATGCACTAACAGGTAAGGCTTGGATAAAACGCTAGTGTGGTTTTATTTCTGATGTTTGAACATCCCGTGAAGGAATCCATTGTCTGTTTTTTCTTGTGCTGATTCTGTACAATTCGTTTCAGCCAGCCAAATTGCAGATGGAATATGTTGATGGAATAATGCAACCTGAGTATTTATGTGAACGGTTGGATGGATTGCTTTGCGTTGCGCAGATTTAGTAAGTATTTTTGAAATGATATATGCATCGCGCACATGGCCGACTTTGTTCGTGCCTTTGTTCAGAAATTTATGAAATATCTTATTCCAGGAACCGTTCGTCACTAGTAGGCTGGGTTCATGGATGGGGAGTGTGTCGTAGATTGTTTTGATCAACACGAGATACTCGTAAGTTGTTTTATCTAGTTGAAGACATGTGTTGGCCACATGGTTGCAATCTTATAAATGAATAAAATCCATCTCTTTTCTTTCCAGATGGGATTTTACAAGAAAGAATTTAAAAGTTCAGATTCAAAAGTTAAGATTTAAAATTAAACTAAATTAAACTGATTTAGAATTAAACGGATTTAGAATTTCTATTTGCCCCAAATAGTATAGGGGTGATTAGTTTGGTCAATCACAACGGTTGGAGAACCTGTCGGCGTGGAGAGTTCAAGATATACCTGCAGGAGCACCAGGAGACCGTGGTTGCGGCAACAGGAAACGTTTAATCTACGGAATCTTTGGTTAGATCCAAAAGAGGTACCAAAATTCATCTTATCTTGCTACGTCGAAGCTGGGGAATCAACCTTTGCTTTCCCTTGTATTTGTTACTACACAAAATTGGTAGTTAATCATTTTGAGGAGCTTTAATAAACCACGCGAACCGAATATACTCTCACGACCCTTTATATTTGGAAATTATTATGTTCTCTCTGACTCGGTCATCCTTACACACAAGAGTTTTGCTCATAATAAATAAGGTTATCTAAGAGTTTACATATTTTAAATATTGTACCATCCGTGTCCTCCTAGAGGGGTCATGTTTAAGAGTATAACTGTGCAATATTGTAATGATATCTAAATAATCAATAAATTCTGAGTACCTACCGAGTACAGACAATTTTATTTTATTTCCATTTAGCTAGTCCGGTTCCAGTTTTTTTAACAAATTTCTGAAAGACTCTTAACATAACATAACATACAATAAAACACTAAAATTACCTATATAGATCTTTCAGTGGCGCCCACTTGGTTTATTAAAAGCTTCATTTTTGGTAGTGTATTATTATTTTCAGCTCATTGAAATAACTACTTTGTAATCAGGTTGTGCATTTATTTTTCATTTCCTATTTAGGGAAAATAAATACAATTTTTAGTTTTGGTTAATTTATTTTCTCTAAAATCAAAATAAAGAAATAACTGAGTTTTTTTTATATTCTATCTGCAAATTATTATTTTTTGCTGTGCTGCTGTTAGTGTATGCTGTGCCTTGTTTTTTATATTTTTTAATGTAATGTAACCATTACATTTATATTTTTTTTTCTTTGGTGTGTCATAACTACCTATACCGGGTTAATGATAAATATTACCTACTATCTAGACATATAAGTTACTATATAATATAAGTTACTTTATAAATCACAAAATACATATTGTTATAAAACTGCTTATAATACAGGTACTTAATCCTTTTTAAATACTTTGTATAAATATTCACAGATTAGTGAAATATTTTAATACTTTAATTTCACAACAAATTTTAAATACAAGTACTTATTTACACACAGCGATAGGGCTGTGCATATTATTTTTTTTGTGGTGATTTGTGAACATGATGTTCCACTTATTTTGTTTTACAAGTAAATAACTTGCATACTTATTGTGACAGAGAAAACATATAGGTTATATTAATTTCTCCCTTATACTGGTGTTTATTACTGCTCCTATATAAAAAAAAAAATGGATACACAAAGCGTTTATTTTCATTCGTTGCTACGCGAAGAGCTTATTTATGAGGTTTCTGTTCGATCGGAGATTCCAGAGGACACCGTTCCCAAATTGCGAAAACAGTTGAAGTCACTTTGTAAAGAATTTAAGCCGGAGGACATTTTTGGGTGATGATATCAAACCCAGTGTGGAGTTGCCTCTTGTTACGGATAAAATCAAGGAATTACAAGGTATTTTGGATAATTATAAGAAATCTAAGGATCGTTATCAGCTCTCTCGTGCGAAGGCCTTATATTGTCATTGTTTGCAAAAGATTGGAGAGGTTACAATGTGAGGAACCTGTGGATAAGGATATTTGTGCTGCATTACTTTCAAAGTTGAAACCTTTTCTTGGTATTTTAAACGGTTGGGATTCTAAAAAACAGGAAGGTGAATCCAGTTCTGGTTCGGTTGAAGAGGTTGCGGAAGGATAGTCAGGAGCGTTCTCCTATTAATAAATTAAATATCCACAAATGGAATATTAGTTTTAATGGTCACACAAGTGTACATTCCTTCTTAGATATGGTATGTGAACGTGCTACGGCTTTGGTGTAAACGATACAGTGTTGTTCAAATCTGCGTTTTGTTTTTTCACGGACCAGGCACTTTTGTGGTATCGAGGTGTCAAACATCAAGTTTCATCATGGAAGGAACTCAGTGCTTTGTTAATCGAGGAATTCGCACCAGTTGATTACGAATACAGATTGCTAAGCGAAATAAGGTCACGTACACAAGGTTCAGATGAACCTATACACATTTATTTTGCGGTTATGAGTGGAATGTTCTCGCGTTTAAATACACCACTATCTGATAAAGACAAGTTGGATATTTTATTACATAACATTAGACCAACTTATAAAGAACAATTAGCGTTATACGATATTAGTTCTATTGATGATCTCAAACTTAAGTGTAGAAAAAATAGAATCGGCACGTCAAAGCACAGAATTGTTTGTTGAACCACCTAAACAATCGAACATAAATCCCGATTATGTGTACAAGTGTAAACAGACAAAAAATGTCACCAAGTTGTGTCTCAACCACCTCAGGTAGAAAAGAAATTTCCAGAACAAAGACAAACTAGTAACATTCAAAATCAAAAACAATTTATTCAAACACACCATAATAAACATTTTGGTAACACACAAAAACAGGATACAGTGAATAAAAATAAAAAAGTGTACTGTTACAGATGTAAAGTGGATAACCATAGTACTAGATTTTGTAGAGACAAAAGGTTATTATGTTTTAAGTGTGGAGAATTAGGCTACACAACTCGCTCCTGTCCTAAATGTGAAACTGGTTCGAATCCAAAAAACTAGGAAGCTCAAATCGATGTAAACTTAATTCGAAGGAAAAGGCTGATCCTTTGGAATGGAAAGAATGGTTAGGGATTGTATCTAAATATTTTAAACATAACAACGTTACATCGGTTTTGTTTGAGCCAAACGTAAATGATATTCGGCCTTATCTAAATGTAGATATCCTAGACTTGACAATTTGTGGATTGTTAGATTCTGGTGCAGCGATTTCAATTATAGGAAATAATGCTCATAAGCGTTTTATTGATTTGGGATATTCTTTAGAAGACACTAACGAACCAAATGTTATGGTTGCGGACGGTTCAGTTTGCAATACTATTGGTTATTTAACACTGCCCATTACTTTTAAGGAGTGACTAATGTAATCAAATTTCATGTAATACCTTCTATAATTTCAAATGTCATATTGGGAGTAGATTTTTGGAAAAGTTTTAAATTAATGCCGGAGATTTTTCAAAACATATCTTATATTGAAGCACCTACAAATTTTATTCAAAATTCTAGTTATGTTGACAAGCCTATTAATTTTGTAAAATCTTATAATGATTTGAATTCAAACCAAAAAGAGCTGGCAGAAATTATGATTAAACAATTTCATGACGTTTCGTTTGAAAGCAAGGGATTAGGTAGGACACATTTAATTGAACATACAATAAATACTGGTGATGCGTTACCAATAAAATGTAGACCATATCCAATGTCACCCGAGAAATTGAAGGAATTGCATAAGGAAGTGGATAAAATGCTCGAGCTCGATGTTATCACACCTAGTGAAAGCCCGTGGAATAACCCAGTTCTTATGGTTCCAAAGCCAGATGGTACATGGCGATTTTGTTTGGATTGTCGAAAGTTAAATGCAGTTACGAAAGGGGATGCTTATGCAATACCTTATATACCTCAAATTTTAGATAGCCTTCGAAATGCTAAATTCATAAGCTCTGTTGATTTTAAATCAAGTTTTTGGCAAATTAAATTAGATGAAAATTCACAAGAAAAAACTAGTTTCACTGCTCCGGGTAAAGGTTTGTTCAAATTTAAGGTAATGCCATTTGGTTTGTGTGGAGCTCCTGCTCGCCAACAAAGATTGATGGATATGCTCTTTGGTACACCTTTTTGTAGTGATATTACAAAAGGTTTAGTATTCTGTTACGTAGATGATATTGTAATAATAGCTGAAGATTTTGAAACACATTTACTGCTGTTAAAACGCGTTTGCCAAAGAATTGAAAATGCAAATTTAACAATTAATTTTGAAAAAAGTAAGTTCTTCCGTAAATCACTTAAATATCTTGGGTATGTGGTAGATGAGTGTGGATTAAGAACGGATCCGGAGAAAGTGCGTGCAATTTTGGAATTTCCTACACCAAAAACTTCTAAAGAGGTCAAACTGTTCTTGGGAACTTGCTCTTGGTACCGTAGATTTATAAGAAATTTTTCATCTATAGCAGCACCACTTAATGCTCTTACCAGTACAAAGATTAAATTTGTTTGGAACACAGAAGCTGAAGAAGCTTTCACTCGTTTAAAAAATTGTTTAGTTTCAGCTCCGATTTTAGCCTGTCCAAATTTCGAAATACCTTTTGCTGTACATTGTGATGCTTCAAGTTATGGTATTGGTGGCATGCTAACCCAAAATATTAATGGTCAAGATCACCCTGTGGCCTATACTAGTAGATCACTAAATAAAAATGAACGTAACTACAGTGCAACAGAAAGAGAAGCTTTAGCTGTCGTTTTTGCAGTTGAAAAATTTGAGCCATATTTGGGAACTAGACCTTTCACTGTTGTCACAGATCATGCATCCTTAAAATGGTTCATGAATTTGGAAAATCCTACTGGACGATTAGCTCGTTGGGGTTGTCGTTTGTCACAGTACAATTTCACAATTGAGCATAGAAAAGGGAAAGATAACGTCGTACCGGACGCTCTCTCACGTTTACTCAAGGTTGAAGTCATAAACACTCCCTCGGTAAATGAAGACGATGATGAGTGGTATAAGAAAATATTTCAGGGTTGTACAGCATATCCGAAAAATTATCCCAACTACCGTATAGAAAATGGAAAACTGTTTAGATATTGCAAAAGTAAATACACATTAACACAAAGAGTTTGATTGGAAAGAGGTTGTGTCGAAATCTGGGCGTGCAAAGATTATCTCGGAGAATCATGAACCTCCAACTTCAGGACACCTAGGGAGTATTCAAAACACATCGCAGGATATGTTTGAGATATTTTTGGCCAGGAATATATAGAGATGTAACAAATTATATTAAAAATTTTGCCACATGTACAGCTTACAAAACACAAGACAACTCTCACACCAGGACTTATGGGTCAACCAAAACAGTGCTATAGACCATTTCAAGTTTTGTCAATGGATTTGGTAGGACCTTTGCCTAGATCTCGTTCGGGATTTGTACATTTGTTAGTGGTAACATGCTGTTTTTCAAAATATACCATGTTGTTTCCGCTAAGAAGTGCAACTAGTGCCGCGGTGACAAAGAACATTGAGAATTATGTTTTCTTAGCTCACGGAATTCCTGAAACCGTAATTACCGACAACGGGGTTCAATTCACGGGATCTGATTTTCGTAAATTGCTTGAAAAGTATAACGTTCCTCGTGTTCACTACGGACCTAGGTACACACCACAAATTAATTTAGTGGAGAGATATAATAAAACCGTAATGACAGCTGTCTCATCTTATGTAAAACAAGATCATAGAACATGGGATTTAAATTTATATAAAATACAGTTTGCATTAAATAGCGCTGTTAATGAAACTACTGGTTTTACACCATTCTTTTTAGTTCATGGCAGAGAACCGATAATAAATGGGTCATTTTATAAAGATACTGGTGATTGTGATTATGATATAGCCATGCCAAGAGGATGAATATGCAGGTGAGTTTGGAGTTCTGAAGGAGATCTTTAATAAAGTACGTACAAACATTTTAAAAGCTCACGCTACGAACACCAGGTATTATAATTTACGTCGCCGTGAGGTTAAGTTGTCTGAGGGTCAGGAAGTTTGGCGGAAGACGTACATACAAAGTGACGCTGATAAATTTAAAGCTACCAAACTAGCACCTAAGTACGAGAAATGTATCGTAAAGAAAGTATTGTCACCATTGGTCTACGAATTAGAAGGATATGACGGAAAATATCTCGGTACTTGGCATATCAAGGATATCAAGGTATGACTACCTGTTTCTCACATCGCTTATACCCGTTTCTTCCTTATTTTTTTTCTCCTCACTGTTAAGCAGTGGACTCTGGTTCTCTAGCCATAGGACGTTTTTACGTGTTGCTTTGGTATATACCAAACAACGATGCCAAGGTTATTTTGAACTAGCATTAGTATGCTAGATTTTATTTTGAACTAGCTTTAGTTTGCTAAGTTTTAATTTAAAATTAGCTCAGACTGCTAGGTTTTATTCTTAACTAACTCTAGTTTACTAGATTGTGTTTTTAACTAGTTAATAGAGGTCGTGTTTTAACTTGGTTGCATGCTCGTTAGGAAATATTTTGGTACTATGGATAGTAGGTACATACATAGTTTTACTAACGGTTAGGATAGGAACACACAATTTTCTTTTGTACTTGCTTGGTGATATAGCTTCCAGCTGTCACTAAGGTTTTTTTCTTTTCTTTTAATTTTCTTTAGTCTGTAGACTATATTTAGTAATATAGCTAAGAGCTGTTACTTAAGTTTTGTGATATAGCTAAATGCTGTCAATTTTTTTTCTTGTCCTTAGACATAACTTTAGTGATATAGTAATAATTACTGTCACGTTAGTAATTTTGTTTCGTTTAAAATGATAGCACATGTTGCATCTTTTTATTCATTTCAATGTTATCTCTTGGTAGAAATCATGTGGCACATTAGACCACTTACCTTGAGAATATTTTTTTTGTTTGTTGTGATGGCCCATGGCGGCTAGTAACTGGTTTATAGCTAGGGTTGATATCATGTGGTTTGAAAAATATTCACTATATCCTAGACTATATACTTTTCTTTCTTACATGAGTAGAATTTCAGAGTAAATAGCTACTTACTGGGGATTGAGTACAACTGGGAATGACAGTTTGGACTCCTGGGAATAAGTGTGCTAGAACGTGACAGGCAGTAAAATCTGCAACTGCTACTGTTTATGATAGGGATGTATGATAGAAAGATGGATTGAAAGAAAGGGGAACATATGCTCGGACAGCAGGTGAAAATTAAAGATGGAATAACAACGGTCCTGGCAGTTGGTTTTCATTTTGGTCTGTATCACAGTAGGAAAGGAAATGTAAGTAGGTAAGTACTCAGAGTTTGTTTTGTGATGGATAGGATTTTTAAAATTTAACATAGTGAAATTTTTAATATTTAACGTTTTAAAACTGGTGGTTATTTTTCTGTTTTATTTTCATTATTTTTTTTTGTTTCCAGCTAAGTACGCTGAGGGCAGCGGGTTTCTCCTGTGTCAGAAACTTTTTCTGGGGGAGGGATATTGTAACGTTGCGTTTTATTTGTTCTTTTGAGAAGAAACAGAAAGTACTATTTTGTGAATTAGGTCATCTTTTGAAACCACTAGTGCCATCTGTTGTGCAGGTTGGAAATTAATATTGAAGATGTTTTGACATCTAGCATCATAGAAGGTCGCTGTCCTTTGATGATATAGAATATATTTTGAGATTTCTCTTGATTTTATTATTTAATAACCGGAATAAGTAAATATTCTATTCCTAGTCATGTGTTATCCTTTATTTCAATAAAAGGTTTTAAATAAAACTCATCGAATTATAAATTTTATTGTTTGGCAGAACTACTAGGTGTTAAATGTCATAGATTTGACGTTTAAAAAAAAATAAAAGGGACGCGATGGCAATTTGATGGAAAATGGTCGGTGACCTCAGCCGACAGGCACATTATATGGTCTCGTTTCGTCGCCAGGGAAAAGATGAAGGATAAACCTTCATAAAAATGGTATATACAATGCACTAACAGGTAAGGCTTGGATAAAACGCTAGTGTGGTTTTATTTCTGATGTTTGAACATCCCGTGAAGGAATCCATTGTCTGTTTTTTTCTTGTGCTGATTCTGTACAATTCGTTTCAGCCAGCCAAATTGCAGATGGAATATGTTGATGGAATAATGCAACCTGAGTATTTATGTGAACGGTTGGATGGATTGCTTGCGTTGCGCAGATTTAGTAAGTATTTTTGAAATGATATATGCATCGCGCACATGGCCGACTTTGTTCGTGCCTTTGTTCAGAAATTTATGAAATATCTTATTCCAGGAACCGTTCGTCACTAGTAGGCTGGGTTCATGGATGGAGAGTGTGTCGTAGATTGTTTTGATCAACACGAGATACTCGTAAGTTGTTTTTTTATCTAGTTGAAGACATGTGTTGGCCACATGGTTGCAATCTTATAAATGAATAAAATCCATCTCTTTTCTTTCCAGATGGGATTTTACAAGAAAGAATTTAAAAGTTCAGATTCAAAAGTTAAGATTTAAAATTAAACTAAATTAAACTGATTTAGAATTAAACGGATTTAGAATTTCTATTTGCCCCTAAATAGTATAGGGGTGATTAGTTTGGTCAATCACAACGGTTGGAGAACCTGTCGGCGTGGAGAGTTCAAGATATACCTGCAGGAGCACCAGGAGACCGTGGTTGCGGCAACAGGAAACGTTTAATCTACGGAATCTTTGGTTAGATCCAAAAAGAGGTACCAAAAATTCATCTTATCTTGCTACGTCGAAGCTGGGGAATCAACCTTTGCTTTCCCTTGTATTTGTTACTACACAAAATTGGTAGTTAATCATTTTGAGGAGCTTTAATAAACCACGCGAACCGAATATACTCTCACGACCCTTTATATTTGGAAATTATTATGTTCTCTCTGACTCGGTCATCCTTACACACAAGAGTTTTGCTCATAATAAATAAGGTTATCTAAGAGTTTACATATTTTAAATATTGTACCATCCGTGTCCTCCTAGAGGGGTCATGTTTAAGAGTATAACTGTGCAATATTGTAATGATATCTAAATAATCAATAAATTCTGAGTACCTACCGAGTACAGACAATTTTATTTTATTTCCATTTAGCTAGTCCGGTTCCAGTTTTTTTAACAAATTTCTGAAAGACTCTTAACATAACATAACATACAATAAAACCCTAAAATTACCCATATAGATCTTTCAGTACAGCTAGCAAGTGTTTAAATAAGATTACCTTTCAAAACATCCCACAACTTGTAAGTGAAGTCTTTACTGGAGCCATCCCTGTTCATAGCACTCAAACACTGCTTGAGGCTGGATGTGTCCTCTGAGACACAAGTGCAGCCGCCGGCAGGACACTTACAGCTAGCAAGTATTTAAATATGATTACCTCTCAAAACATCCCACAACTTGTAAGTGAAGTCATTACTGGAGCCATCCCTGTTCATAGCACTCAAACACTGCTTGAGGCTGGATGTGTCCTCTGAGACACAAGTGCAGCCGCCGGCGGGACACTTACAGCTAGCAAGTATTTAAATATGATTACCTCTCAAAACATCCCACAACTTGTAAGTGAAGTCATTACTGGAGCCATCCCTGTTCATAGCACTCAAACACTGCTTGAGGCTGGATGTGTCCTCTGAGACACAAGTGCAGCCGCCGGCGGGACACTTACAGCTAGCAAATATTTAAATATGATTACCTCTCAAAACA
Organism: Ephestia elutella; assembly: GCA_018467065.1. Taxonomy (NCBI): domain Eukaryota; kingdom Metazoa; phylum Arthropoda; class Insecta; order Lepidoptera; family Pyralidae; genus Ephestia; species Ephestia elutella. The sequence goes on from CM031569.1 coordinate 4,567,235, forward strand.
TCCCACAACTTGTAAGTGAAGTCATTACTGGAACCATCCCTGTTCATAGCACTCAAACACTGCTTGAGGCTGGATGTGTCCTCTGAGACACAAGTGCAGCCGCCGGCGGGACACTTACAGCTAGCAAGTCTTTAAATAAGATTACCTCTCAAAACATCCCACAACTTGTAAGTGAAGTCATTACTGGAGCCATCCCTGTTCATAGCACTCAAACACTGCTTGAGGCTGGATGTGTCCTCTGAGACACAAGTGCAGCCGCCGGCGGGACACTTACAGCTAGCAAATATTTAAATATGATTACCTCTCAAAACATCCCACAACTTGTAAGTGAAGTCATTACTGGAGCCATCCCTGTTCATAGCACTCAAACACTGCTTGAGGCTGGATGTGTCCTCTGAGACACAAGTGCAGCCGCCGGCGGGACACTTACAGCTAGCAAGTCTTTAAATAAGATTACCTCTCAAAACATCCCACAACTTGTAAGTGAAGTCATTACTGGAGCCATCCCTGTTCATAGCACTCAAACACTGCTTGAGGCTGGATGTGTCCTCTGAGACACAAGTGCAGCCGCCGGCGGGACACTTACAGCTAGCAAAGTATTTAAATATGATTACCTCTCAAAACATCCCACAACTTGTAAGTGAAGTCATTACTGGAGCCATCCCTGTTCATAGCACTCAAACACTGCTTGAGGCTGGATGTGTCCTCTGAGACACAAGTGCAGCCGCCGGCGGGACACTTACAGCTAGCAAGTCTTTAAATATGATTACCTCTCAAAACATCCCACAACTTGTAAGTGAAGTCATTACTGGAGCCATCCCTGTTCATAGCACTCAAACACTGCTTGAGGCTGGATGTGTCCTCTGAGACACAAGTGCAGCCGCCGGCAGGACACTTACAGCTAGCAAGTCTTTAAATAAGATTACCTCTCAAAACATCCCACAACTTGTAAGTGAAGTCATTACTGGAGCCATCCCTGTTCATAGCACTCAAACACTGCTTGAGGCTGGATGTGTCCTCTGAGACACAAGTGCAGCCGCCGGCAGGACACTTACAGCTAGCAAATATTTAAATATGATTACCTCTCAAAACATCCCACAACTTGTAAGTGAAGTCATTACTGGAGCCATCCCTGTTCATAGCACTCAAACACTGCTTGAGGCTGGATGTGTCCTCTGAGACACAAGTGCAGCCGCCGGCGGGACACTTACAGCTAGCAAGTCTTTAAATAAGATTACCTCTCAAAACATCCCACAACTTGTAAGTGAAGTCATTACTGGAGCCATCCCTGTTCATAGCACTCAAACACTGCTTGAGGCTGGATGTGTCCTCTGAGACACAAGTGCAGCCGCCGGCAGGACACTTACAGCTAGCAAATATTTAAATATGATTACCTCTCAAAACATCCCACAACTTGTAAGTGAAGTCATTACTGGAGCCATCCCTGTTCATAGCACTCAAACACTGCTTGAGGCTGGATGTGTCCTCTGAGACACAAGTGCAGCCGCCGGCAGGACACTTACAGCTAGCAAATATTTAAATATGATTACCTCTCAAAACATCCCACAACTTGTAAGTGAAGTCATTACTGGAGCCATCCCTGTTCATAGCACTCAAACACTGCTTGAGGCTGGATGTGTCCTCTGAGACACAAGTGCAGCCGCCGGCGGGACACTTACAGCTAGCAAATATTTAAATATGATTACCTCTCAAAACATCCCACAACTTGTAAGTGAAGTCATTACTGGAGCCATCCCTGTTCATAGCACTCAAACACTGCTTGAGGCTGGATGTGTCCTCTGAGACACAAGTGCAGCCGCCGGCGGGACACTTACAGCTAGCAAATATTTAAATATGATTACCTCTCAAAACATCCCACAACTTGTAAGTGAAGTCATTACTGGAGCCATCCCTGTTCATAGCACTCAAACACTGCTTGAGGCTGGATGTGTCCTCTGAGACACAAGTGCAGCCGCCGGCGGGACACTTACAGCTAGCAAGTATTTAAATATGATTACCTCTCAAAACATCCCACAACTTGTAAGTGAAGTCATTACTGGAGCCATCCCTGTTCATAGCACTCAAACACTGCTTGAGGCTGGATGTGTCCTCTGAGACACAAGTGCAGCCGCCGGCGGGACACTTACAGCTAGCAAATATTTAAATATGATTACCTCTCAAAACATCCCACAACTTGTAAGTGAAGTCATTACTGGAGCCATCCCTGTTCATAGCACTCAAACACTGCTTGAGGCTGGATGTGTCCTCTGAGACACAAGTGCAGCCGCCGGCGGGACACTTACAGCTAGCAAGTCTTTAAATAAGATTACCTCTCAAAACATCCCACAACTTGTAAGTGAAGTCATTACTGGAGCCATCCCTGTTCATAGCACTCAAACACTGCTTGAGGCTGGATGTGTCCTCTGAGACACAAGTGCAGCCGCCGGCGGGACACTTACAGCTAGCAAATATTTAAATATGATTACCTCTCAAAACATCCCACAACTTGTAAGTGAAGTCATTACTGGAGCCATCCCTGTTCATAGCACTCAAACACTGCTTGAGGCTGGATGTGTCCTCTGAGACACAAGTGCAGCCGCCGGCAGGACACTTACAGCTAGCAAGTCTTTAAATAAGATTACCTCTCAAAACATCCCACAACTTGTAAGTGAAGTCATTACTGGAGCCATCCCTGTTCATAGCACTCAAACACTGCTTGAGGCTGGATGTGTCCTCTGAGACACAAGTGCAGCCGCCGGCGGGACACTTACAGCTAGCAAGTCTTTAAATAAGATTACCTCTCAAAACATCCCACAACTTGTAAGTGAAGTCATTACTGGAGCCATCCCTGTTCATAGCACTCAAACACTGCTTGAGGCTGGATGTGTCCTCTGAGACACAAGTGCAGCCGCCGGCGGGACACTTACAGCTAGCAATTATTTAAATATGATTACCTCTCAAAACATCCCACAACTTGTAAGTGAAGTCATTACTGGAGCCATCCCTGTTCATAGCACTCAAACACTGCTTGAGGCTGGATGTGTCCTCTGAGACACAAGTGCAGCCGCCGGCGGGACACTTACAGCTAGCAAGTCTTTAAATAAGATTACCTCTCAAAACATCCCACAACTTGTAAGTGAAGTCATTACTGGAGCCATCCCTGTTCATAGCACTCAAACACTGCTTGAGGCTGGATGTGTCCTCTGAGACACAAGTGCAGCCGCCGGCGGGACACTTACAGCTAGCAAATATTTAAATATGATTACCTCTCAAAACATCCCACAACTTGTAAGTGAAGTCATTACTGGAGCCATCCCTGTTCATAGCACTCAAACACTGCTTGAGGCTGGATGTGTCCTCTGAGACACAAGTGCAGCCGCCGGCGGGACACTTACAGCTAGCAAGTATTTAAATATGATTACCTCTCAAAACATCCCACAACTTGTAAGTGAAGTCATTACTGGAGCCATCCCTGTTCATAGCACTCAAACACTGCTTGAGGCTGGATGTGTCCTCTGAGACACAAGTGCAGCCGCCGGCTGGACACTTACAGCTAGCAAGTCTTTAAATATGATTACCTCTCAAAACATCCCACAACTTGTAAGTGAAGTCATTACTGGAGCCATCCCTGTTCATAGCACTCAAACACTGCTTGAGGCTGGATGTGTCCTCTGAGACACAAGTGCAGCCGCCGGCGGGACACTTACAGCTAGCAAATATTTAAATATGATTACCTCTCAAAACATCCCACAACTTGTAAGTGAAGTCATTACTGGAGCCATCCCTGTTCATAGCACTCAAACACTGCTTGAGGCTGGATGTGTCCTCTGAGACACAAGTGCAGCCGCCGGCGGGACACTTACAGCTAGCAAGTCTTTAAATAAGATTACCTCTCAAAACATCCCACAACTTGTAAGTGAAGTCATTACTGGAGCCATCCCTGTTCATAGCACTCAAACACTGCTTGAGGCTGGATGTGTCCTCTGAGACACAAGTGCAGCCGCCGGCTGGACACTTACAGCTAGCAAATATTTAAATATGATTACCTCTCAAAACATCCCACAACTTGTAAGTGAAGTCATTACTGGAGCCATCCCTGTTCATAGCACTCAAACACTGCTTGAGGCTGGATGTGTCCTCTGAGACACAAGTGCAGCCGCCGGCGGGACACTTACAGCTAGCAAGTCTTTAAATAAGATTACCTCTCAAAACATCCCACAACTTGTAAGTGAAGTCATTACTGGAGCCATCCCTGTTCATAGCACTCAAACACTGCTTGAGGCTGGATGTGTCCTCTGAGACACAAGTGCAGCCGCCGGCGGGACACTTACAGCTAGCAAGTCTTTAAATAAGATTACCTCTCAAAACATCCCACAACTTGTAAGTGAAGTCATTACTGGAGCCATCCCTGTTCATAGCACTCAAACACTGCTTGAGGCTGGATGTGTCCTCTGAGACACAAGTGCAGCCGCCGGCGGGACACTTACAGCTAGCAAGTCTTTAAATAAGATTACCTCTCAAAACATCCCACAACTTGTAAGTGAAGTCATTACTGGAGCCATCCCTGTTCATAGCACTCAAACACTGCTTGAGGCTGGATGTGTCCTCTGAGACACAAGTGCAGCCGCCGGCGGGACACTTACAGCTAGCAAGTCTTTAAATAAGATTACCTCTCAAAACATCCCACAACTTGTAAGTGAAGTCATTACTGGAGCCATCCCTGTTCATAGCACTCAAACACTGCTTGAGGCTGGATGTGTCCTCTGAGACACAAGTGCAGCCGCCGGCGGGACACTTACAGCTAGCAAGTCTTTAAATAAGATTACCTCTCAAAACATCCCACAACTTGTAAGTGAAGTCATTACTGGAGCCATCCCTGTTCATAGCACTCAAACACTGCTTGAGGCTGGATGTGTCCTCTGAGACACAAGTGCAGCCGCCGGCGGGACACTTACAGCTAGCAAGTCTTTAAATAAGATTACCTCTCAAAACATCCCACAACTTGTAAGTGAAGTCATTACTGGAGCCATCCCTGTTCATAGCACTCAAACACTGCTTGAGGCTGGATGTGTCCTCTGAGACACAAGTGCAGCCGCCGGCGGGACACTTACAGCTAGCAAGTCTTTAAATAAGATTACCTCTCAAAACATCCCACAACTTGTAAGTGAAGTCATTACTGGAGCCATCCCTGTTCATAGCACTCAAACACTGCTTGAGGCTGGATGTGTCCTCTGAGACACAAGTGCAGCCGCCGGCGGGACACTTACAGCTAGCAAATATTTAAATATGATTACCTCTAAAAACATCCCACAACTTGTAAGTGAAGTCATTACTGGAGCCATCCCTGTTCATAGCACTCAAACACTGCTTGAGGCTGGATGTGTCCTCTGAGACACAAGTGCAGCCGCCGGCGGGACACTTACAGCTAGCAAGTCTTTAAATAAGATTACCTCTCAAAACATCCCACAACTTGTAAGTGAAGTCATTACTGGAGCCATCCCTGTTCATAGCACTCAAACACTGCTTGAGGCTGGATGTGTCCTCTGAGACACAAGTGCAGCCGCCGGCGGGACACTTACAGCTAGCAAGTATTTAAATATGATTACCTCTCAAAACATCCCACAACTTGTAAGTGAAGTCATTACTGGAGCCATCCCTGTTCATAGCACTCAAACACTGCTTGAGGCTGGATGTGTCCTCTGAGACACAAGTGCAGCCGCCGGCGGGACACTTACAGCTAGCAAGTATTTAAATATGATTACCTCTCAAAACATCCCACAACTTGTAAGTGAAGTCATTACTGGAGCCATCCCTGTTCATAGCACTCAAACACTGCTTGAGGCTGGATGTGTCCTCTGAGACACAAGTGCAGCCGCCGGCGGGACACTTACAGCTAGCAAGTATTTAAATATGATTACCTCTCAAAACATCCCACAACTTGTAAGTGAAGTCATTACTGGAGCCATCCCTGTTCATAGCACTCAAACACTGCTTGAGGCTGGATGTGTCCTCTGAGACACAAGTGCAGCCGCCGGCAGGACACTTACAGCTAGCAAATATTTAAATATGATTACCTCTCAAAACATCCCACAACTTGTAAGTGAAGTCATTACTGGAGCCATCCCTGTTCATAGCACTCAAACACTGCTTGAGGCTGGATGTGTCCTCTGAGACACAAGTGCAGCCGCCGGCGGGACACTTACAGCTAGCAAGTCTTTAAATAAGATTACCTCTCAAAACATCCCACAACTTGTAAGTGAAGTCATTACTGGAGCCATCCCTGTTCATAGCACTCAAACACTGCTTGAGGCTGGATGTGTCCTCTGAGACACAAGTGCAGCCGCCGGCGGGACACTTACAGCTAGCAAGTATTTAAATATGATTACCTCTCAAAACATCCCACAACTTGTAAGTGAAGTCATTACTGGAGCCATCCCTGTTCATAGCACTCAAACACTGCTTGAGGCTGGATGTGTCCTCTGAGACACAAGTGCAGCCGCCGGCGGGACACTTACAGCTAGCAAGTATTTAAATATGATTACCTCTCAAAACATCCCACAACTTGTAAGTGAAGTCATTACTGGAGCCATCCCTGTTCATAGCACTCAAACACTGCTTGAGGCTGGATGTGTCCTCTGAGACACAAGTGCAGCCGCCGGCGGGACACTTACAGCTAGCAAGTATTTAAATATGATTACCTCTCAAAACATCCCACAACTTGTAAGTGAAGTCATTACTGGAGCCATCCCTGTTCATAGCACTCAAACACTGCTTGAGGCTGGATGTGTCCTCTGAGACACAAGTGCAGCCGCCGGCGGGACACTTACAGCTAGCAAGTATTTAAATATGATTACCTCTCAAAACATCCCACAACTTGTAAGTGAAGTCATTACTGGAGCCATCCCTGTTCATAGCACTCAAACACTGCTTGAGGCTGGATGTGTCCTCTGAGACACAAGTGCAGCCGCCGGCGGGACACTCGGCGGTGTACGCGTAAGTCTCTGTTTCATTCAACAGATTGTTCAGTCTCTTGGAGTTGTTAGGACGCTTCTCGCCTTGGATGTATGTTCTGGAATGTTATTTATAAATAGGATAAAACTGTTACTGGTCTGTTTTACACAGATGATATTTAAGAAAATAAAATTATAGGGCCTTTATAAATGAAAATGATTTTATTTAAATGGGCTTAAAAATAGCACTTTTAAATCGCCAGCTAAGGTTACGACCGCCTCCAAAGCACAAGTGGAGAAGAGACGGTGCAACAAACTCCACTGCTGCATATTCTCCAAAGACATCACTTTACAACACTATGTGGACGAATATATATACATTAAATTGGTATATAAAATGTCAGAAAAATAAAAATTAAAAAAATAGGTCCTAAAGAAGCCATTTTTTTTTTCTGGTAATAGCTATGAGATCGTTTTATCTAACAACAAAGTTCTCCAAATCCACCTCCAGTTTAGTAACTTTCAGCCCCATCTTCCCTACGACATATGTGACATGTCCATTTCTGATGTTTACCTTACAACAGTGTTCTCCAAATTGGCCGAAGATAAGCCAGCAGCGGTCATGTCTACCAATAGTTGGTTGATGTTGTGGAGCGAACAGACAGACTTCCAGATAGCATTGCATGGGCTGGCCAGGTGGCCAACTATTACTTCTTGCTCCTGGAATATAGGTGATCAACACAAATTAGATACTAACTATAAAAAAATCTCGAAAATAATATAGGTAAGTAATCTATGGATTAGCTCGTAGTTTATAGCTTTGAAATTTATAATAGGCATTGAAAAAGTGTCCGTAAAGGTTTATTTTCAATAAACAAATTTTCATTTTGTTTTGCTTTGTAAGAAAACTAAGAAATAAATTTTGGAAGGGTTAAATTATGGAAAAAAAATTGTATGTATATGTCTATGGGTGAAATGGTTGAAAAACGAATTTCACGCTGGCGAAGCCAATGGCAATTAAATTAAGGTCCTATATTTTATTTATTGGTCCCTTCCGTACATACAAATAAATTAAAAATAAAATTATTTAAAAAAATTGTTATCATTGGGAATGAGACTGGTATAGTGTCCTTTCCTCTGCTGGGCAAAGGCCTCCCCCTTTTCTATTCACAAGACAAGGTAAGCCAGCCTAAATTTAAACAACGGATTTTATAGTTATAGTTTTTAGTAGTATAGCTTTTTCTGCTAGTTATTCTATTTGGACATCTCGTGGACAACAACTGAATTGTCTCATAAAATACTTACTAAGCGGACTTTGCAGCTTATAAAGGGTATTTGCAGCATCTTGCCGGGCCATTCGCAATGAAGTTCAGTGACCCCGCCGTGTGGTGCATTCAACAGCTCTTCAGTGCTGTGGGACCCATATGATATGCCGGAGAGGAGGAACTTGCAGTCCACTGTTGAGGTCACCTGAAAGGATAGGACAAAACCAGGTCTTGTTACCTGTTGGTATGGGTACCAAATTCTCATATAAAAAGAAAAGGAATGGTACATTTTGGGAGTTTATGTGTAGAAATTGTACCGTTAACAACCCCTGAACAAAACACTAGAAAATATTGATAAGATACTGCCAAATATATGCAAAAGTTTGGATGTGAGTTTGTTAATCATGCAAAAGCTACTGGATAAATTTAATGAAATTTGGTACAATGGGTAGAAAAATATCGGAAATAGCACATAGGGTACTTGTTATCCTAAAATATTGGGGGATTTTGTGGGCTTAAAAATTCACTAATACAACTGAAAACCACATCAAATTTTATTTATTTTTGGTGTAATAGGGATACAAACATACAGATTGACAATAATTAAAAAAATATTGATTGACTTCTATTGGCCTTATAAATACCCCTCATATATTATTTTCTTAAATAGGTATCGCCTATAGATATACATAGACCAGTTACAATTTTATTAGGTAGGTAAATGTATAGATTAACAATGACTTACCATATCAATACTCAATTTCTCTTTCTCACAAAAATCCTGGAGCAGAGCATCCACATCCACTTCATCCAAAGTCAAAGCCCCTTCGTAACTGACTATTCCTCTAGCGAAGTGTCGGTCATCAGACTGCAATGTCAACAATAGGGGTTTGCCATCCGATGCCGGGTTTGTGAGTATCCACATGGGTAAAGCGTCATCTTTTGTGACGGATGTCAAGCTTTTGTGGTGGAGGTTGGCTATCTCACTGGAATTAGGGAACGCAAGATCAATAAGTAAATCATCATCATCTCAACCACAAAAAGTCCACTGCACCAGGCCTCAGCTAGTTCCTGATTTGTAACACTGAGACACAAAGGGAAAAATGCCTTTTGAGATACAGAATCCTAAAAATGATGTGCAGGCTGATTTAATGAAATAAGTATAATACCGTGCTTTGTTTATGTCAACAGGAATATGGGTTGCCTCCTCTTTGTTCCACAGCTGAGGTTCATCAGATACTAGTGTGTCATCGAATATTGTGTGGAGACTGAGATCCAGTTTCAACGGTGATCCGGTTAGATCCAATTCCTCTGAAATATTATTGTTTGATTGAAGCATTTTTGATTTTAAATTATGGATGTTTAAGATTTTTGTTTCGTTGTACCTAGCGATAAACCACTACTTTACATGGGTATAAATTTTATTCTAATGTATCAGCACAGAGAAACAAGATAGAAACTTAAATTAATGGAAAAGTATTTAACAAAGGTGCTGCTTATTGCAAACAGATTGAGAATAATTCCTGGTGTTATGGGATACTAACTCACCAATATTGTAATTTGGATATGAAAAGAGAGGAAGACTAGCATGATATATAAAACTTAGAAAGAGAAAAATCTAAAATAAAGGGTTTAGCATGAAGTTAGGTGCGATACTTTTTTATAAACAAAAATAGGTAGAATTATTGTAACTAACTTTAGTTTTATCCTACTCACCTTTTTCACATTTATTGTCCTGTCCTATAACATCAGGATTATTGTAAGATGTTTTATTCTGTAAATATGTTTAACATTAAATGTAATACTTGATATTGACTGAAAAAGAAGAAGATTGTTTTTTTTTTAAATTAACCAAATACAAACCTTAATGCAAACGAGAGCGATATCATTTTTATTTTTCGTGTACATTTGAACGTAACTCGGGCTGACCTTTTTTTCTATAGAAAATTTGGAATAACTCTCTAGCACAGGTTGTAATAATGAATCCATGGTTAAGAAATTTCGATAAACAATAATAGATCTCTAATAAAAACAATGAAAGTAAAAATAGCAAATGAAGAAGCAGAACAAACAATTAATTTTAGCAATATAGCAAGTTTCGTTCGTTTCGCGACTTGAAATTTGAATTGAATTTGTTTTGTTTTTATCAAGTTGACATTGACAGTCTGTCAGCTGTCAGACTGCGTTGTTCCGTTCCGAATAGTGATACATAATATCCTGTCGGAAGGAAATAAAAATAACTTTATTTTATGGTTTGGATCGCAATATATTCTATTCTATTGGGAATTAAAAAATTGAAGAAAATATGACGGATGGTTTACAGAATCATGTTTTTATCCTTTACGAGAGCTTGTTTAGGTTAGTGTTAAATCTCGACTTTAAACTAGGTAGGTACTTTTTACTAACAGCCACCATCTGACTACAATCGGAACTAATGTACCTACTCTGTGGAACTAATCCATTCGGCGACGGCGCGGCGGCGGCGGCGGTTAAAAACTAACCAATCAGCGCGGAGTTGAACAAACGCAAGAATATGATTTGTTGAATTAATTACCGCCAATAGTTTAAAAAAGTAAGTATGTAAAATAAAATAAATAAAAAAAGGTAAATGTGTACCTACAAAATAAACTAAAATAAAACCCGAGTCTAAATAAAAACCAGGTTTATTTTTGGATTTTTGTGCACCTCAGATACAATTAGTACTAAAGTACATACTCTCATATATATATTTTCATGAGTTTCTTTCGGCATTTCTTCTCAGCAGTACCTAGCCGTTCCGAAATGTTAGTAGTTTGTAGCTTTGAGACATAATATATTATGATTAAATAATTAGTTATCGACGTGAAAAAGAGCCAAAAATTGACTTTTTCTTTGACTTTGACTTATCCCTGGTCGCGGGTTCAAGTCCTGGCCCTTGATTCTACAAATTACAAATGTAGATGTCGTGCCTCAGTTGTGTCTCAAAGGCCAAAGAAATCGTAATAAAACATAGGAGTCTTACAGAGGTCTTGTCACTTTATTTCCATTTCTTTGGCTATTGAGACACAATTGAGACACGATATCGACATTTGTAATTAGTGGAAGCGGCCCCCTGCTCGCATGGATTATTTTCACCATATCTAATTTCTATATGTACTTTAAAAACCAGGTTGTCTGTGCATTGCATAATACGCCTAATGGCTCTCTTTGCTATATGAAAAAAAGTGAGAGAAACATTTTTAATTTTTAGGACAAACAACATTCTGATCAGTTCGTTCAGTAATGGTCCTTCCCGTCCTGATTTCTACATTTATTGAAACATAAAAATGATGGATGAAGTGTGTGTTGTGTATGCTCCATATTATTATTTTCTAGCTAACTGCTAGGCAACGGCGGATCCAGAATTTTTTTCTGGGCACAAGGACCAGATTTGAAAAAACCAAGAAATAAACCAGATGGGCAGGAAAAAATCTGTTATTTCTTAATTTGATATGCACTGATATGGGATTTTCTCTCCACAGTAGGTGCACAAACAACAGTCTGGGGGGGGCACGTTTCTGTTAATTCTTAATTTGATATGCACTGTCATGGAATCTCCCTCCACAGTAGGTACACAAAAAAGCAGTCTGGGGGGGGCACGTGCCCCCGTGCCCCCCCTCTAAATCCGCTACTGCTGCTAGGCTAGCTAGCTAGCTAGGTACTCTGGAGGTCTTGGATGTATATAGACAGGTATGATTGTTTTCTTAATTATTTTAAAATTTTAGTCGGTACTCAGCTATGTTTACTACCTCTCTCTCTCTCTCAGCCAAAAGACGCGCACTGCTGAACAAAGGCCTCCCCCAAGGATTTCCACTGACTACCTAATGCATGAATAAATAAAACTTCAACAAAATTTTAATTACAAAATTACAATTTCCATTCAAGCACCAATGTTATCAGATTATTAGAAACACAGATACATAGTCGAGTACCTAACAGCTGTGGTCCTCATTGCCCTCAACCCACTCCAGCCAATATGCCACAAATGGCGAACTAATTAGTTCGATATGACAAATCAAGTGGCGTGGTTTTAAAAATAGCGTTGAAGCGTCACTATCGCTATTTCAATGAGCTACCGTAGGTGTCTAGGGATCAGTAGACCTACCTTTTGTTTCATTACCTGCTAAACCTATAGGTACAAGTATATTCCAAAGTACTCTCATATAGAAATTAGATACCTATGGTGAAAAAATTCCTTGCGAATTCTGATTTCTATATGAGAGTATTTTAGTACTAATTGCATTTGAGATGCACTGGCAAGACGCGATATTTTGCCGCCGCCGCTAGACATTGGCTCAATAGGATTCTGAAGTTCCTTCATTAAATGGCGGATTCATGATTTTTTCTGGGGAGGGACTATGATCGACTAAGACGGTAGTAGGGAGAGATCACAAAGGGGAATTTTGCCGCCCAATGGGACTGGTTACAAATAACTTGTCAGGCAAACTATTAGAGAAAAGTTTAAATAAATCCTGTCATAGTACCTAGTTCTTTAAATTTACGACATACCTATGTACGTTGTAAAGTGACGACGGGAAAATGCAGCGGTGGAATTGGTTGAGCCGCCTCTTCTCCACTTGCGCTTTGTAGGCGGTAGTAACTTTAGGCGGCGGACAGACAGAAAAGACGTGATAAAAGACGGGGCACAGAAGAGGGGCACAGAAGGGGCGCCCGCCGCGCCGTCATAACATTCGAATCTTGTGATACCTACACATCACACAGGGATTATCCGTCCAAAATCCTGTTAGTACCTTCTGTATGAATTAACGAATAGGTTAAAAGTTTATGATGATATTTTTTCATTAATATTTTTCGCAAAAGTATTCCTATAAAACCCGAGGTGGAGGCAGAAAATCAGTGGTTTGTTCTGTGAGCAAACATATTGCTGAGCCTAAACCCATTGCTATCGCTGCGGCACACATGTTTAATTTCCATGTTTTTATTTATTCTTTTGAAAACTGTTGTGTTTGTATTTCTCCTATTAGTGTAATTGTAACGTGTGTCTTTTTGATATCAATAAATAAATTATCTATCAGACGGCAAATGGAGAATCAGGAGCAATTAAATTAAATTAAATCGATTTTATTTCAGACTTGCGTCCATAAAATGTTAGTAACAATTTGATCTTATAAACTAGTGGTACTTAGTAAGATGTATACACAAAAACAAAAACAAAATAAAAGACTATAGTAGCTGCCTAAGGATGCAAGCAGTCTATAATATTACGACTGCGTGCATCCCTATCCAGCGAGCCAGCATCGGCGAGTCCCACCGCGTCTGCCAACACGCTCAGGATACTGTTGGGACTGTCGCGCATGCGTCTTAGGTGTGAAGCACATCTCTTTCTCATGATGGCATCGAATCCATCTACGTGAGCCTCTGCAAACATGCCTTAGGCACTGCAGTAGCGCGGCAATCCAGAGGTAGAAAATCAATGGCGAGGTAGAAAATCTCATCGGCGAGCCCAACGTAATGGGTGAGAACAAGGCACAGCGTCTTCGCTGGCTCGGCCATGTTGTGAGAACGAGGATGACCGAGCCGTGAAGAGAGCCTATCTGAGCTTCTCGGTCCAGATTGTCGGTAGACCGGTGGGCCGCTCCAGATACCGCTGGAGCGATGTGGTAGAGGCTGACCTTCGCAAGTTGGCGACGACTGGCGGGAGCTTGCGCGGGACCGGAGATGCTGGCGTGCAATTGTGTTGGAGGCCAAGGCTCACTTTGGGTCACTGAACCCGGATAGTAGTAGTAGTATCTATCAATCAGAGAAACCTGAACCCCTAATCTCACAGAATTATATCTCAGGGCGGTCAGGTTTTTCTGTATCTGACTGTACACTACAATACAATAACAATTGCACCCACGCACTATTCTACAGCAAATAGAAATTGCCCCACCTCACAGATCAACTTCAAGATAGGCAGGTACAGTATTCCCAAGCACAGCCCACTTCATGCCTCGATACGCTGCAAAGATAGTGACGATTTGCAAAGATTTTGGGTAGATTGATGAGCTGTAGATATGCGCTTTTGGGCCCGTATGGATCTACTTCGTTTTGCGTAGGCTATATTATGATATAAGTATCTACAACTACATAAATGCAGGGCTTGAAACCGGTTAATAAAAAACCTAAAGAATAAGTGTTTTGACCTGGTTACGCAGTAACGCTCGGGCCATTACGATCGGAGTGAAAACCCTTTTGAATCGGTCTCGCGAGCGGAAATTACCTGGTTAATCCCGCGCGGGCGAGTGACAAGGACGGGTATATCGCTCAGCGTTTTATCTCACTTACGCATTTGCAAGTCTCAACGTGTAGATTGGTTAGATTTATATCGAGCGAGAGTGAGAAATAATCATAGTTAGAGCGAGATAGAACACGATCGTCGAAAAGAGCGAAATGTTTTGGGTCTTTCCGGTATTTTGAACAGGAACTGAAATGATATCGCGCTTTGAACATAACCAGAAATAATATATGGTTTTGCTCAACCGTAACTGATTTAAAACGCTCTTTTTTAAATGTATGGCGCATCGAGTGAGCTGGTTTAGAATTTTAACCAGGTTAGCAAGCCCTGCATAAATGTAAACTAATAGGTACCTACTGATTTCTGTATGACTAGGTACCATAATTCCATATTGTTTGCTATTTCACTCGATGCTCTGTTCTTTCTTGTTCTCTGTGACGTACAATCCATTCATGTACCTAGATACCTACCTATTTTTTTTTCCTGTAGTGGAAACTAATTGTTGTTCCCTTACTTAGGGCATCATCACTAACTTTTGCTCGCGACTTTGTTTGCGTGGTGTTTTCTATTGTTAGGTACCTACCTCAGAACATATATATAAGCTAACTCTGAAATTTACGCCATATTTTAGGTTAGACCTTCTGCAATAAGTGTGAAAACCGTAGACTATTAAATCATTTAAAATTCGAAACTCAATGGTGAAAACCGTATCTTCATTCATAGTTTTTACGTTAACTTTAGATGTACAAGATTTCTAAAAAAATAATTTTGGTTACCTACTATTGGCCCTATATAGACCACAAATACATTCTTTCTATATCTGTATATCTCTATATAGAGATACTCGTAACTATGTAACTTCTTTACCTATGCATAGGCAGAGAAGTCACAGTTTTATTACGTAAGTATATAAGATTTTACTATTGACGGATATAGGTACCTACCTACTTATATGTAATCAATCACTATAAAAAGGGATGAAATGAGATCAGATGAAAATTTGCACTCATAGGTAAGTTGAATGCGAAGGCGGAGAAATCTATACTACCTACGTTAAATAAGATTAGCCAAGGTAATGAGACTGTAAGATTAACAGTAAAATCTAAAAGGTATTCCAATCTGGCTAAAAGGGTTCACACTCATTTATCCTTCAGTAACACTAAAATAAAAATAAGTACAGCTCATCGTTCGTTGTGGTGGATATTCTCTTTTTATTTTCGACGTTCCTAGGTACCTAACAAGTATTTTAAAAATCCGGCCAAGTGCGAGTCATACTCGTGCACCGAGGGTTCCATACATATAGGTATTTATAGTTTTCAGATTTATTCCTGTACAAGTACTGCATGAGCTTGCTTCTTAGCAAATTTTATGATTCTAGGTCAAAGGGAATTGATTATCCATATGTTTTTATTTCATTCTGAAATCCCAAAATTTGCAAAATTTTCAACATTTTCATATCTTTTGATCACGTTGAAAATTTTGATTATTTTGCAGTTAAAAGAGAGCGTAGACACGAGTATTTGATATGTATTTCAACTTGATTTCAACCGTTTACATCCTGAATCTCCATTCCATCAGAGAGCCCACTATTCAGCTAAGCGTGGCCTTTGAGTCTCACGACTCTTGGCTCTGTCTACCCCGTAAGGAATAAAGACGTGATTCTATGTATGTATGTATGTTTACATTCTTGAGAAAAAAATATTTGACAGACGATAGTTGGACAACAAAGTAGTACAACTGTAAGGGTTTCGTTTTTGACTTTTGAGGTATTGAACCCTGAAAGCAATTTTGTAGTTAGAAAATTCTATGATCCGTGCATACGTACTTTTCTTTCTAATTGTGTAATACACATATAATACATCATTACCATTCATCCCGAAATTCCTACAGGATTGGAGCCCTAAATCCTAGTAGTTAAATAATTTTACTTATGGTATGCTGTTGTGACGAGCCGAAAACATTAGTTATTTATGTAATCTAACAATAAACAAGTTGCCCAAACCACAGACCCGTAATTTAAAACCGTTCGCACGGAAACTTGGAAGTTTCTGACATATACCTAACTTGTGTTGTGTCGCTTTGTCTGAACCTCAACGGAGATATGTTTCTGGGTATTTGCCTCTCATATGTATGGAGATGGTAAATTAAATGAGTTTGTAGGAGTAGAACATTGTTTAAGTTTTTTTTTTTATTAAATCAAAACATAAAATAACAATCATTTATATGCTATCTAAAACCACGAAGGTTTAACTGGATGCACTGCGACATCTGCGTCTGTCCTTCTGTACACTACGCAACGGATTTGACGGATACAGACAGTATCAAGTTTTTATCCCGTAAGGTCTGTACCTACATGGATGTAAAGATTTTGTGCGGTTTTCGGTATACATTCTTAATCTTTCCGATCAGACGGTCAGCTTAAGGAATATTCTATAAAATTTAAAGCCAGGGCATTTTTTTTGTACAAAATAGTTCAAAGCAGTAAACCATTTTCGTTGTTTGTTTATACATGCTGAAAAAAAAGTTCACAGATATTAAAAAAAATTCAAAACAGTTTTTCAATATTTTCTATTTTTTAATTTATTTCTATTACCTGCCAGTTGGAATTAACTTTTTAAATTTCCCGTTGTACGATTGCGCGCGAAACCTACGCGTGCGTAGCTCCGCCTCCAGCCCGCCCAGCCTTCAGCTATATATTCTGGCGCCAACAACCCGAATCATCACTCCAACTTGTTGCACTTTCGCGCTCCTGAACTGTCGCGGTCGAAAAGTTTCTGCATCTGTCCCCGTGTCGCAGATTAAAAAGGTAAGTCCGAAGTGGGTGAAAAAATTGAATTTATTCGGAGATGACACTTTCAAACAAAATTTTCCGAAAAAAATATCAAAATTAATATTTTTATCTAAAATAATATTATATCGAAAATACCTACACGTGAATAAGGATCAAAAACAAATGGCAAACAATACTAAATAACGAAAATACTAAATTCAAGAATTAATTGGAATTAATTAAAAAACTTTTTGAAACTAAAAACAATGTATTATTTTACTTAATATTATTATTTACAAAATAAAAAAATCAAATAAAAATTATGAAACACTTATTTTAAGACAACGGTTTAAAAATGGTTAGAACCTCATCTTTTTTGGTCTTGGTTGGACACTATTTTTTTACCAATCGAAAAATATTCTTTACACATATTAATATACCTATATTATTATGATAAGGAATATAATGTCATATAATTAGGTAGGTACCCATCTCATATTGGTGTTGGCTTGAAGCTGAAAAAACCTAGCTTTAAAAATATTAATTTTAACCTATAACATTCGCATTAAAATCATACAAAACGTTTGGAATACTTGTATTTAGTGAGTAGCAAGTAAAGAATCATAGATATTATAATTTAGGCGTACCTATTCACTTACGTGATAAAAATAAGTACATTTTATTGCATCTTGGTTACAGGGACTTGCGAATTATTTTAGTAAAATCCGGTATACGAAAACCTTTCAGCTTAGAAGGGATAATACGATCCAAAATGTGACTGTGAAATCCTCTGCAAAATAAAGTACTTACATAGTGTATTTTAAAACAAAAATTTGAATGCTCTTAAGTTTAAAATCTCTTAAAATCATCCCGCTTTCAATAAATGATTTTTTTGATTCATGCAATTGAAAAATTTACATCGTAACTTTGATTCCTTTTGTATGGAATGCTCGTTATAAGTGTAATAATACCTATGTATGATATACCTAAGTATCTATGACGTACTATTTAATAACATCATAGAAGTATCCTGTCTGATTTCGACAGCACTTCCCCATTATTAATGGCTCACACGTGATAAAATTGTTACTAATTGTATGACGAACGCTACGCGTCGATATATGAAAATTCCTATGATTATTATGGTATTACCTGGTATTAACGATATAGCATTGATTTTTTCCATAATTACGTATTACCCATTGGCATGAGTGAATTGCGTCTATGGTTGATAGTGCACATAAGGGAATATTGTATTATGTACATGAATGAGGTACTGTAAGTACTCAATCGATTCATTTACTATCTAAACTTTTTTGGTTTCAAGAACAAATCAATCCAATCGCATACATGCATGCCAAGCGCGAAGCGTTCGCATTTTATGTACCTACTCGACTAAAATTTAGCTACTTTCGGAACTTAAATTGTCTCTATTGCATTTTTCTTCCATGCAAAAATACGATTCTCAAGGAATATTTCATGTACCTAAGTAAAATCGCGGGTAAAACAAATAAGTACATTGCGAAACATTAATTTGAAAACGAAAACGATTCTTAGTTTGGTCATTGAGTTTTGTCCTACATAAAAAGTGTCGGGTCGCGACACTTTTTATGTAGAAAAAATGGGACGACTTATATTATAAGTCGTCCTATTTTTTCTTCTTTTTCTATTGTTTATTTTAACATACGAGAGAAAACTTTGTCAAGGCGACGACAGGTTCCTTTGTTGACTTGAGCCGACTTTGACTTTACCCACGGAAATATGAATAAGAGACTTTACCTGATTGAGCGTTACATAATCAAGCGTTTTGCTTCAGTCTCATTCAATGCCCATAAAATAAAGTTCACCCCTAAAAAAGTTTTCACTCAAAAAAACCAAAGTATTTTGCAGATAAGTACACAGTTATAATAACCAAGTAGTGTTGCGACATTTCAGGGGAGGGACCCTGAAATATGGTTTAAGTATTTAGAGACTAACAAATCGAGTCATTTTAATGCTCGAAAATTCAAGAGATATCGAGTTACTTTTCTGCTTTAAAGTAAGATTTATTACGTACTAGCTTTTGCCCGCGGCTTCGCCCGCGTGAATTTCTCACGGGAACAGTGCTTTTTCCCGGGATAAAAAGTAGCCTATGTGCTATTCCAGGTCATTATCTACCTCTGTACCAAGTTTCATCGAAATCCGTCTAGTAGATTTTGCGTGATTGAGTAACAAACATCCTCACAAACTCACAAACTCACAAATTCACAAACTCACAGATTCACAAACTCACAAACTCGCATCCAAACATTCGCATTTATAATATTAGTATGGATTTATTTCTCTTCTACTATTAAAAGCCACTCAAATAAGATTTGCCCTTGCAGTAATAGGACTTTTCTGCATTCATAAGAAAACGATTCCTAACTCTACAAAAGATAATAAAAATATTAAATTAGTTAGACTTAAGAGCACTTACACTGCTTTTCACAATAGAAGAAAATGTGCATTTTTATAGTCCCTATTTATCAATAACATACATAAGATAAATAAAAAAAAAACTCAAGTTCGCACTCAGCATAGCTTCAAGGCAAGTGAAGTCAAGTACCTACTTATTGTTTTTCTCGAGTACCTACTAGTTTTATAAATTGACTCGAGTACTTATATCGCATTTTTAGTTATTTTTAAAATTATTCATTCATTATAACTTAGCGTTTGGCGTCAGATTGATTAACCGTACTTTAGTTTCTCTACGATCATTTTTCAAATTTTTTATTCATATTTTAGATGACATAATAACACATAATATATTTTACAAAAAAGTGATAAGGATGATATATTGAGGATGATATTTCAGGTATGTTTAACAATATCCCTTGAATCTTATATTATACACATAAAAAGGTTTTAATTATTAATAAATTAAAACTTATTAACTTTTTATTACATATGACTGCCAAAACTTCCGATGTAGCTATTACAGAGTATGTAAGATATCGTTAGAATCAACTCTTTATCGTATAAATAGAGCTATTTTAAAGGATGATAGTTAAGTTTAATTACTTGAGTAACTATAATACCTAAGCTTTTGTCACACATATTCAAAAGTCAACACTTTCGACTTAACTATGTACTAAAAACCAGAAATCTTAAAATTTCTGAAGTAATTCCTCTCATAATTGGCGCTCGTATTACGCGCCTTTATGATAACAATTATGAATGTTGCAATTACAATAAAATATTACAGTTGGGCTGGCATTACACAACGTCTGTTAACTTGGTGTTAATTGAAATTACTTTTCTTCAAGCAATTATAACCAAATGCTAGCTTTATGCTGTTTTACATTTTGATGATTAATTTCAGGGTTCATAAGGGTGAACTTTCATATTAGACTTAAGTATGTACTTACCTACCTCCTTATCAAATCGACATACATAAGAGATAAATAAAGCTACATAACCTTTACGAACGTGTGAAAAGAGAGTCAAAAATTTCCAACGTATGTTTATATATTTTTAATAATAATTTATTAATACCTATGACTATTTTTAACAAGCTAATTATTTAAAAATAAAAAACACGACTGACATCTTACATAGCCTATGTCATTCGGGCTAATGCAAGGAATCTAACAATATCTCTCACATCAAAATCTGTTAAGCCGTTCAGGACTTATGGTGGAATAAAGAAATTACATACATACATACATACATGAACCCTGAAAACATAACACTCCTTTTTTGGTCAGTCGTGTAAAAAACAAAACCATTCAGAAAACATTTGAAACTTTTTATAAAATTTACCTTTATAGGCAAGTCCGATGAGAGTGGCTTAATTTTTTATCTGTAACAAATATATTTTTACCTTATGATGCAAATAAAGAGTTATAGGTTGAAAATTTTAAACACACCATACATTAATAATTTAGCCTTATTGAAACGCATTTTACATTCAATGTTTTCTTTTATACACTCACTACCCAAGAAGGGATGTTATGTATCTTTCTTTTTACTCCATAACTCTAAACTTGCAAGTTATATATAACTATTTAAATTCACAATACCTGAACCTCCATTCCATTAGAGAGCCCACTATTCAGGTAAGCGTGGCCTTCGAGTCTCACGACTCTTGGCTCAGTCTACCCCGTAAAGGGTAAAGACGTGATTCTATGTATGTATTTAAATTCATTTAAGGAATTCATCGTCAATAAATACACGAAAACATAAAAGATTTATTTATTTAAGAGAATACTCTATTTTTAATGCAGGCATATAAAAATAAAGAATCCACTCTAAGATCTTTTATTTTTAGTAAAAATGTCAACCGAATTTCAACACAAAATCCCTTTGGCGAGGCTAAGTAATTACGAATAAGCTGGTGACACTCGTTTTACAGTGCAGTTTTAATAACTTTCTACATCTGAATAAATGGGAAAAATAAAAATGTATTTCGGAAATCGGATTTATTTTATTTAACATCTGTTGCACAAATACAATGTATGGCGTGGACTTAATGCAAAAGCATTATCTAACAGTCCTATTATATTAGTCTCTATTATTATATTTATTTAATAGCCGTCAATATCCCAGTACTGGGCAAAGGCCTCTCTCTCCTTCTTCCAAGACTCTCTATACTATTCTTATATATACTCTATCTAATATAATTATTCAAATGCGAAAGTGAGTTTATTCATGTTTGTTTGTCACCTCACGCTTTATCTACTGAACCAATCTTCCTGGAATTTCGTATATTTTAAAAGTATTGAGAAGGACATAGGGTTCTTTTTATCCCAAAATTTCCACTGGAGCGAAGCCCCGGGCGCAGCTAGTCCTAACTAATATTATAAATGCGAAAGTGAGTTTGTTTGTTACCTCTTCACGTTTCATCTACTGAACTAATCTTCTTGAAATTTTGCATACACATAGTTAGAAGTGCGGAGAAGGACATAGGGTACATTACATCCCGGGAAAAGGCACGGTTCCCGTGGGAAATTTATGCGGGCGAAGCCGCGGGCGAAAGCTAGTAACATATATTTTCTGTTTGGTATTAACACAAAACTTTGGTATTGGAAGTTTAACTTACTTATTACAGCTTTTTGCTCTAAACTTAGCCAGCCCAAAATCTATTTTGGAAACGTTAAAAGCTTTACTTATATAAAAGTTTATATTTGTTTCAGGATTTTTACAAAGTTTTTTATCAATAGGAACTTATGTAATAGTCAGTGAGGCAGTACTTGACCATAAATGCGCGACGTTTAATATATGACGTTATACATCACACTTCACAATATCATAATACTAAAAAGTGGAAGTGTTTCTAAAGGAGAATGCCCAAAAATATATGAAGCTTGGTCCAAATGTCCACCACTGACGGAACCTATGTTATAAAAAACGTCCACCGAATATTGAGTTATTAAAACCAAACCGCAAACAAAAATATGCTGTCAGTGAAAAGATATAACTAAATGAAAAATAATGTTTTTTGGGATATAACTACTATTATTTTAACGAAAAAAAAAACACAAACATATTTTATAACATATTTGCTCGTAAAATGTCGCTTATGTCACCAATTTCAATATTTTATTGTATCTCATTACGCACTTGTGCGTTATTGTAAAGTAAAACGCACGCTCCGTCTAATAACGAACGATATTTTTTTTAATCTTAGCAAAGAGGTTTTATGTCAGAAAAGTGGTCAACATTTTATGAATAAAATTAACTTTAGGAGATAAAATAAATAAAAATTTAATTCTTTAAATTAATTTTGACAATAAATTACAACCATTTATCTGTAACAAAACACAAAAATTTTAATTTACTTTATTAGTAATACTGGCTGTTTTTTGTGCATTTGCCTTAAAAAAAAGCGCTGATGCGCGCGCATCGCTAATTTGTGAACAAGTAAAATTTTACCGCGCGCTTTTTCTTTGTTATTGTCGTTTTCCGAGTTTTATTTAAATATTTCCTCGCAAATATGTTCTAAAACGTCGTATGACATACGTGGCGCTTTGAAAATTACAGCCTCTGCCTTCCTTGTAGCCCTCGCCTACGGCGGCTCGGGCTAGCAATATCGCCTTGGCTGTAATTTTCAACTTACCGCACTTATATCACAATGTACTATTACGATACTTTTAATTCAATCTGTGTGATTTTTCCGTATAAGTATATTTATTTATTTTTCAACACACTTGCTCGTAAAGTTGGTCTTATTACATCGAATTTAGGCCCATAATGCCATATATTACGAAGGTATTACGAATATATTACGGAGGTGTTTGGAAATAAAAATTACCATACTGCGCTATACAAAAGATAGAAAACTAATGCGTGTTATGAATTCAACAAAGCATTTTTAATTTAGCCGCATAATACATATAAGATCAAATAGGGAAAATAACAACAGTTTTTAAATAAGCAAAGATAATGATTTTTATACAGCCAAGCACTGGCTGTATGGCGATATACCATCCGCAGCGTGCACCGCGCGCTCCCTGCGCACGGCGCGGGGCGGCGGCGCGCGAATAAAAACCAAGACTATTATTTATTATGTTGTGTTTGTTAGGTACATTTTCCGATTTTAGCCGTGTTAGTATATTAAATATTAAATATTTAATAAAATGTCGACTAGTATGGAATAATAATATGTAAATTTAACTCCACCTGAAATCATTAACGAGGCGCGTAATGCAAGTAATAGTTTATTGCCTCCAAAATCAAACGTAAGTATTTGGCGGCATACGAATCCATACTAATATTATAAATGCGAATGTTTGGATGTGAGTTTGTGAATTTGTGAGTTTGTGAGGATGTTTGTTACTCAATCACGCAAAATCTACTGGACGGATTTCGATGAAATTTCGTACAGAGGTAGATGATGACCTGGAATAGCACATAGGCTACTTTTTATCCCGGGAAAAAGCACTGTTCCCGTGGGAAATTCACGCGGGCGAAGCCGCGGGCAAAAGCTAGTGTTTTATAAAGTGGAGGAATAACAAAAGGGCGCAATCGTTTTCCGATAATTAGATGTTACTACCACATTATTTTTTCTTACTCACAAGTGTGTTGAAAAACGTCGTACGATACACGTGTGCATTTGGTCATTACGCACAAGAGGCTATATTGGCGCGCGAGCCGAAGGCGAGCGCGCTAATAAAGCCGAGTGTGCACTTTGCACCAACTTTGCACACTTGTTTCGTAATGTACTATTGTCGTACACAAACCACTTTAAAAAAACATCAATCTTCTATATCCACAATAATGTTACCCAGTTGTGCAGCGTAATTGTAGGCTGGTGTCTAGCCCATACAATACACTGAATAACCACAATTACATGTGCACAGCAACCCACAGTTCGTATACCAAACAGACACAAGCAATAATAATTGGAAATATTTTTTTCAATCATTACATGTGTGTGTAGTGTAATCTAGCACGTGCATGTCAGGATTGTACTCTTGCGCGTAGCAATATAGCGTTTTCAGGATCTATACCAAAATCTACTATATCGTTGAGAACCACATCCTTTGCTGCTTCGTCTGATAATCACCATTGCGTTGTGCAGTGAAACTTGGGTTTCCACACCAAAGAAATAAAAATAAAAGAAAGGAAAATTAACAACAGGAAAGGAATATTAACAGGTAAAATAAGAAATACATGAATTTGCGTGTTATTTTAAAAAGAAAATTAAATGAGTGAAAGAAATGGATGAAATGATGTATAAAAATTCCAAATCAAAACCGAAACAAAAATTACCCCGACAAAAGGGGGGCCTTTAGAATTTAGAGGAATAAGTTATCACAATATGTTTAAAAAGTCTATCTTAAAAGAACCATAGGCGCCACGGTTACAAACTAAACATTTCGTCGTTCTGTGACTCATTCTCAGGTGTAGGCCGACTTTGCCCACTCTCGTCTAATAAACAGTCCATACAATACATACATGAAATATTTCAGTGCCACTTCATATAATCCTTCTGGTTTTTTTTTGACAACTAGATTCAACTTCGTGCCATCTTTAATAGGATACCCCTGAATGGTCTGATCGTCAGCTAATGTTCTTCCCAATAATAGCAACTTTTGATCTTCAATTGGAATCTTCAAATGTGAAGAAATCTGTCGTTTGATATCCAAAATAGATGTCGTTGGGAAAGCCTCTATTGTGCATTCCCCACCCTGAAGATTTTCACCATAAACTTCATTGCTAGAGATCGATACTTGTATGTTATGAATAATAAAAGCACATTAAAGATTTAATACTGAATCGATATAGTACAAAGTAGAAATTGAGATAAAAAATGAAAAAGAAAAATCAACTCTCTAAAAAAATCTTCATCTTTTCACTCCCATTGACAGTCTTCCAAAAAATCGAACCCCCAAAATTTCAATTTCAAAAAACCTTATCATAAAGAAAGAACAAAGAAAAAAGTTTGCGTAGAAATAGAATCACAAACTAAAATAGACTTGACTTTGTAGCGGTGTAAGGGTGTAACGCTACAGTTGTTGTTGTATATGTTCGCATGTTCGCTATAGTGCGATTACGTAGGTGAGGTAGCGAGGTAAAAACCAGTTTTGTCGGCGCAGCGCACACTATACACAATTAGTGATGTGCCCTTTCCGAAATTTTCGAGAATTTTTGGAAACGGTCAGGAAACGTTCTCGGAAATATTCTCTAAAACGGAGATTGTTGGAAAAGTACCTGAAATATTTAAAAAAAGGGAATTTTCTTTTTGCAATCAACTACACTAAAATTTTCAAGAAAATCGGATGAAAATCGGATCAAGAAAATCGCATATTTTCCATATTCCGGGGAAATTTTCCCAAGAAATTTCCGAGAAATTCCCAAGAAATTTCTTGCAAATTTCATTCCCAGGAAATTTTCCAAGAAATTTCGGAGAAATTTCCAAGAAATTTCTTGAGAATTTCATTCCCAGGTAATTTTCCAGGAAATTTCAGAGAAATATCTTGAGAATTTCATTCCTGAGAATTTTTCAGAGAAAAATATTTCAGTACTAGCTATTGCCCGCGGTTAAATTCGAGGCAAAAAGTCTTATGTTTTTCATAAAAACATTGAAACACAGTGAAATAGTGACAGTCAGACTTTCGCAAAAAATTGGGAGAAAATGTTCCCGAATATTTCTGGAAAGTTTCGGAAATTTTCCATGAAAGAAATTTTCGGAAACCGAGAAATTCTCGGCGGCACATCTCTACACACAATGCTTTAGTGCATTGTGTTTCCCAAATGTGAAAGAGATAAAGATTATCTTCTTATCTTCAACTTGCTCGGGATTAGCGATGAATCATAGCACTACAATAAAAACCAGCGCACAGTAAAAAAAAAAAAATTAAATCGAAAATTATAGAATAATAATAAGTTTTCATTTGGTCATAACTTTTTACTGACAGTTGATTTTTTGTTGGTCTCGTATTAAAAGTAACTCAACATTTAGTGGACTATTAGTTAATATAAGTCTCGTTGGTGGTGGACATTTGGACCACTTTTGTTCATTCTCCTTTGTTTGTAGAGGGGCGGGGAAAATCTAAAACTATAAAAATAAAATTATTTGAATAAGAAGCATCCTTTTATCATGTAATATTGGTGAAAATAAATAAATAACTGAAGGCATGTATGGCCAATTTTTTTTTAAATTTTACAATTGATTTTGAAAAGACATTTTTTTTCAATGGTAGCTAGCTTAATTTCTGTATAATGAATGCAATAATTAATGAATTCCTTTATTGCTTTGAAAATTTACATATTTTTTTGTTATTGTAGGTATGTAAAAATTATCATTTCGATCATAGTAAAACACCGATAAAAGATAATCTAGACAAGTTATCACGTAATCATAACACATTTACTGCAGACTACGAGCTTTTCGAACCAAAAGCTTCGATTTCGTTTATAACACGTTGTAAAGATAAAAATACTCTACTTACAACTGATAATGAAACAGTTAATACTAAATGATGTATTATAAATACAAGCATTTCTAAAAATTGTATTATAATAATTATAATAAAAGAATGTAAGTAACAAACAAAATTCTGAACTAAGAGAAAAAAATATAAATCGAACTATTATATAGTCGACTATTATATAATGCTTTATTGTGCCATTACTTTTGTATTTGTACAATAAAGGTTGAATTAATAAATAAAAATTAATAATTTATTACTGTAAAGACAATCTGTAGCAATTACAGTCCTAAAAAGCTACCAGCATTCAGAATGCTGGACCTTTAGACAAAGTCGGATTTTAATATCGAAATCGAAGTTGGCAAACGCTAAAATGTATGGGATGACATAAGGTAACGCTAAATCACGTGGTCGATCGCCATCGTCATCGCAAGTTCATAGAGAAAACGATTCGAAACCATAGAGTAACGAACTGTTTTATCGCTAACTTCCATACATTTGACGTTCGCTTTCGCTTTGATTACGGAAGAAAATTGTTTTTGTCATCTGTCGAAACGATTACGAACTTAGATAACGTATCGCTACGAATCAAATGAAACTTTGGCTAAACCTGCTGCTGGTCCAGACCAGATTGATATGTTTCGCTATTTGTAACACCGATGACGTTAATAAGTCTGTTCATAATTTAATTAATACTTACATCAATAATAATCTCGGAAGAAATGACAGCGAAGTCAATATCAAAATCAAAAATTCTTTATTGAAACTTGGCTTTCAAAGAAGGCTCTTTTTTATGTCAAAAACTAATTATTTAATCATAGTATATTATGTCTCAAGGCTACCAACTACTAGCATTTCGGAACGACCACTGCTGAGAAGAAATGCCGAAATAAACTCATAAAACAGTCTTGGTCGCCCAACATGCCAGAGGGGCTATTTATTATCAAAGTCAAAGTCAATTATTTTTATTTATATTGGCTTAAAAATAGCACTTATAAATCGTCACTTTCTTGTTTTTTAGTTAGTTGACGTCATAAAATTACTTAAAGCTAAGTTTACCACTGCCTCCAAAGCGCAAGTGGAGGAGAGGCTAGGCGGCGCAACAAACTCCACTGCTGCATTTTCTCCAAAGACGTCACTTTACAACATATGTCTTACAATTAAATAACTGTATATGTGGACGAATATACATTGAGTATATATATTAAATGTCAAATTTATAAATTAATAAAAATTATAAATTAATAAAATGTCATTGAAAAAGTAAAAGTACACAATGTACCTAGAGAGTAATATGACAGTCTTAGGAGGTCATTGTACCAGGCTCGGGCCACGCATTTTTGTCATTTACATAATCATCCGTCGTATAATATGCCTCTATACCCTATCTTTATACATACACTAGATTGCGTACAGTCAAAAATAAAATAAAATAAAAGAAACAAATATTACAATAATAATAATAACGAAGTTACAAGACTGCATCCAATTTGCACCAAGTATTTGTTTGAAATAACCGACCAAGCGTACTCGTACAGAACTCGCGTCGTACATTATTCACGCCAGTTATAACCATATTAATAAGATGTTTCTCAAGATAACTATTCTTATAGGCCGGTCGACAAGTCGCAAAAAGTGGACTTTCGTAGAAAAAGGTCGGAATTTAATGAAACTTGGAGATGTTGTTCAGGGATGGTTAATTAACATTTTGTCAAGTTTTGGACCTCGAGGACCCTGTGCAAAAAGAGGAGGGGGGGAAAAACTGAAAAAAATTAGACCTTTTGTCAGTTTTTCGTCAATATTTTTTTTTCCTTATATCCTACTGCAAAAGCATTCCAGTACTTTTTTGTAGAGCGTTAAATTTCCCACAATTTTCACTAAACAAACTTATTTGTAAGTCAATTCGTTACCGAGATATGGCGCTACGAAAGAAAAGTCAATTTTCAAAAATCGCTAAAAAATGGCGAAAATGCAGTATTCCACCTTTTTTCTTTATATACCTATATCAGAATAATGATGAAGTGTTGTTTCTATTATGGTCCCTTGTTACAATAACCAATATTTGATCCCTACCCAACCCCAATTCTCAAAAGCTTATTTTCTTCTATAGTTTCATTCCAACCATATTATCATGTCGGTAATGTTGGTATTGATATTAGTTACTTTTTAGACCCCTCCCCCTCCCCCCACTACATAATTATTCCAGAGCAGGTAAAAAAAGACAAAGTCCTTTCGTGAACAACATTAATGTAATTAACAAAATTATGATATTCACAAAGCATAAATTATAAGCAACAGAGATATTATTGTTGAAAGGTGCTCATACATAGGTACTCATTTGTACTCATTACAGCTCCTGTCAAGATTTCTTAGCCGTTGGTTCTACTTTTAACAGCTCGTCGTCCTCCTGAGCGATCAGGCTGTTAAGGACGTCCTCGTCGAGGACAATACCTGCGTTACAAAGATATCCTAAAACGTCAACTAGCTGCATGTGAGATTCCAACAGAACGTTGGGAAGAGCTTGCGAGGCAGAGGCAAGCATCGCGCAGCTCTGTCAAAGAGGAAATTAATAAATTTTAATAGAATCGGCTATCAGATCTCGACTCTAAATGCCTCCTACGAAAAACCCATCCCAAGCCTTCCTACACGTACACATACAACAACTTAGGTCAGTTGCACTGTGTGCCTTGCAACCGGATCTCCAAAACCAAGTTTGGTTTTGCTAGCCATATCCGTTCCCATCTACGAAGATTACAAGATTCGCCGTTGACGGACACGTCAGGGAGGACATGACTATCAATCCCCACAACCAAAAATGCTGGGCCAGATAACATCCTCCAAATTGTTTTCTGCAAGTGCAGCAAAGGCTGTAGCACCGGAGCTGGCGGCTGCAAGAAAGCAGGTCTTAGATGCTCGGCAATTTGCAAGTACTGCACAGGACAGATATTGTTAACAAGAAGTTATGGAAAGCAGCCCCTTCAACCGCAGTGCGCTGACGATGCGCAGTCCTCCGACCTCGCCTGCGCCGGCGGCCCATAACCCGGAGCCCAAGCCCTGCTCTCACCGGGATGACCCTCCAGAAGTGGTCTCTACTGCTGAGATTCAAAGCTGGATGACAACAGTCGAAAAATGCCTTAATGATGTGTGTGCCATATCCTCGGAAGGTAAATTAAATTCAGACCAGAAATTAAAAATTCACAATCTCTGTCGAAAATTGGGTCACGCAACTTCACAAATGGCTGTGCAATACCAATCCCTGAAGCAGAAAGCTCTCCAGGCCTACAACACTGTACGAGTACTAAAAGAAAATCGGACCATTTTAGAGAAAATTGAAGATCTTGAACAGAGCCTCAAGGACTCTAAGCCAAACACCGGACCTATATCCTTTGCCGCAATGGTGAAAAAGAATGCCCACAGTGTTATACAGCCCTCTACAGTTAAATCAGTGACTATTTATCCTACCGATAAAAATAAATCTAGTGAGGAGACCAAATCACTTGTCCAAACAATAATTAGGCCAGAAGAGTTAAAACTTCATGTCAGAGGAGTAAGAAAAACCAAAAATGGTGGTGTCATCATTAGTACTGCAACCAAGGACGATGTCGACAAACTTAAACAATCAGTACAACTAACGAGTTCCGGTCTTGTGGTGGATGATTCCCTAAAGCGCAAACCCAGAATAGTAGTTATTGGTGTGCCCTCGAATATGCAGGAAAAGGATGTATTCACCTATATCTATGCCCAAAACTTAGCTGACAAACTACAAGATATGACGCTCGAGACATTTTTATCTTCAATAAGACTGAGTCATAAATCTGGGAAGAAAGACTCGCATTCCTGTAATTACATCATTGAGGTCACAGCACAAATTCGTAAGGCTATTATATCACAAGACAGGTTGTTTGTGAATTGGTCATCATGCCCAGTCAGGGATTTTACCCTAGTAACTAGGTGCTTCAAGTGTCAGCAGTATGGTCATGCAGCCAAGACATGCAGAGCCGAAAACAACACGTGCGGACACTGTGGTCAAGTGGGTCATGCGGTTAAAGATTGCGCTAAGAAGGCAGAGTCGCCAAAATGTGCAACTTGTTTATGTTTTAAAAGCCAAGTGATCACAAGACTGGAGATTCAGAATGTCCCGCCAAAATTATAGCAGAAAAGAGATATATCTACACTGTAGATTACGAAGGCGCCTGACAGCGCATTTTTATAGTTTTAAATATTTTTAAGTTCTTAGTTTTATTTGAAATACCTACTTGTTTTATTGTAATTATTGTGACCTAAATTATTCACTGCGACCTAGACCGCACCTCTTGTTACACAATAATATACATACTCTGCTTACATATATACAATTTTATAATAGTTATATTATTATTATTTTACATATTTTGTTAGTCCTTTTGAATTTATTGATTAGTTTGTTATTTTGTTCGTATTTTTACTTCAAAGAATTATTCATGATCTGTTTGGTGAGTCCTGGTGACCCGTAATACAGGTTCCTTGGATACCTAGCATGGGCACCAGTTCTCCACAATCACTCAATTTTTGCTATTATTTACCAATTTTAGTTACCTAATTGATAAGTTAATTTTAGTACTGTGTTAGCTATAATATTTGTAATTGTATTGTGGATGAAAACAAATATACGATTTATTTATTTATTTATTTATTTTAGGACACTCCTGTGAAAACGCCCCCACGACTGATTTGAACGAGGAGGACTCATCAGACAATCGACGAATACGACAACGGCGAGGACGTCCTTAACAGTCTGATCGCTCAGGAGGACGACGAGCTGTTGATTGTAGCTGTTGGTCTTCCTATAAAAATAAAATAAAAGCAGAACCAACGGCTAAGAAATCTCGACAGGAGCTGTAATGAGTACAAATGAGTACCTATGTATGAGCACCTTTCAACAATAATATCTCTGTTGCTTATAATTTATGCTTTGTGAATACCTTAATTTTGTTAATTACATTAATTTTGTTCACGAAAGGACTTTGTCTTTTTTTACCTGCTCTGGAATAATAATGTAGTGGAGGGAGGGGGAGGGGTCTAAAAAGTAACTAATATCAATACCAACATTACCGACATGATAATATGGTTGGAATGAAATTACAGAAGAAAATAAGCTCTTGAGAATTGAGGTTGGGTAGGGAAGGGGGGGGGGGGTCAAATATTGGTTATTGTAACAAGGGACCACAATAGAAACAACACTTCATCATTATTCTGATATAGGTATATATGAAGAAAAAAGGTGGAATTCTGCATTTTCGCCATTTTTTAGCGATTTTTGAAAATTGACTTTTCTTTCGTAGCGCCATATCTCGGTAACGAATTGACTTACAAATAAGTTTGTTTAGTAAAAATTGTGGGAAATTTAACGCTCTACAAAAAAGTACTGGGATACTTTTGCAGTAGGATGTAAGGAAAAAAAAATATTGTCGAAAAACTGACAAAAGGTCGAAATTTTTTTAGTTTTTCCCC
The DNA here is from genome assembly GCA_018467065.1 of Ephestia elutella. Taxonomy (NCBI): domain Eukaryota; kingdom Metazoa; phylum Arthropoda; class Insecta; order Lepidoptera; family Pyralidae; genus Ephestia; species Ephestia elutella. Next base: position 4,599,862 of record CM031569.1, read on the forward strand.
CCCTCCTCTTTTTGCACAGGGTCCTCGAGGTCCAAAACTTGACAAAATGTTAATTAACCATCCCTGAACAACATCTCCAAGTTTCATTAAATTCCGACCTTTTTCTATCTGAAACTACCTGTCGACTGGGCTATTAGACTAAAGCTGATTTTCAACTATAGACGAGCGAGGTAGCTAGCAAGATAGCGAGGCTACGAACCTATGTTGCTGTTTTCTCTAGTTTACTTTTGTTAATGTTTCAATGTTAACAAATCCCAGTGTGTACATACGTTCAGATGCACAGAAATCTGGAACTTTAGACAAAGACAGAATTAGAAAACGAAAACGAAGTTCGAAAACGCTAAAATGTATGGGATGACATAAGGCCGCGCTAAATCACGTGGTCAATCGCTATCGTCATCGCAAGTTATTAGAGAAAACGAAGCGAAACTAATAAGCAATAAAACAATTCGTTACTCTAGTAACGAATTGTTTTATTGCTTACTTCTATACATTTGACGTTCGCTTTAGCTTTGATGACGGAAGAAAATTGTTTTTGGTATCTGTAGAAACGATTACGAATTTAGATATCGTATCGCTACGAATCAAATGTACCTAATTTAGGCTGAACGTCTCCGACAAGATCTTAAATATTATAATATAGACATAGTTCTTAAATATGTGATGATGATGATGTCCTGACCCTCTATCTCACATAATCATATCTTAGGGAGTCAGGTTTCTCTACATTTAACTGTACCAAAATGTTATAGTTATAGCAGTGGTGTGTCTTACTTTCAGTAAACATAATTAAATACCTTTTTAGGTGGATATTATTTGTATTTTAAGCTACCTATAATATGGGTTATTAACATTATTTTGAAGAATTAAATAATGCCTATTCTTTGTGTCTACTACTAAACGTGTCTACAACTAAACATTGTCTACTTATAGAAAAAATTAAAATTTATTCTTTGCCTACGTGACGTTTGACCTAATTCCTCAGAGCTACTTAATCCCACTTTGTTAAAATAACGTCTTTGAGAGCTCATTTTTTTTAATTCCTGCCAATATTGAACATTAACGTCAAACCCAGCTAATTTTGGCGAAAATCGAATATTCCTAAGGGATTTCGAGTAATTTGCGTTTGTTTGTCAATGACGCTGCTTCTACTTGCGAATTTGACGGGAATCCCAATTGAATACTAATTTGACCCAATTATTTAATTGTTCAATCTATTTGTCATAATTTATTTTTGGTAAAATCTATTTGAACAAGGCAATAAGATAATAGTTAGCTGTATTTATAAATATAGGTACTTAAGTAATATACACCTACTACATACTTATTTAAATTTTGTTTATAAGTAACACGAAAATCAAACAAGCCAATTATTAAAAATAAAAAACACGACTGACAACTCACATAGCCTATGTCACTTGGAGGAATGCAAGGAATATAAAAATACTTCTCACATCAAAATCTGTTAAGCCGTTTAGGACTTATAGTGCAATAAAGAAACTTACATACAACCATAAACCCTGAAAACATACACTCCTTTTTTGGTCAGTCGTGTAAAAAATATATGGAGGCTGCAATCTGAATAAAAATAAAATCTGAATAATAATAGATGGAACTTTTTTCTTGCTTTTAATTTTCGCTTGTCTAAAGCTAGAGATGTGCAAATTATATGGCAAGAAAAACAATGAAATCCTCAGTTTATTTACGAATAAAAATAGTTATGGATTATGTTTTCCGAAGAATCTGTACTCAAAACATTTGTAACTAAGTAAAGAGGTATATATTTGTAACATCTGGACCCGCGTTTATGTTTAAACTGAAACATTAATAGCATATTTACTTACAATCACATTACATGCATAAACAAAAGTCCTATTTTTACGAATTCTCATTTTATTACACTGAAAAAACAAAAAAGTTGATTTAACCATTTTTTAACCTAAACGTAAAGGTTAATATAGCCCCTACCAGATTTTTTTGTTCAATCGACAAAATTAGGTAAGGTTGGCCTTTTAAGTTAATTTAACATTATTTCCTTATGTTGTTTTAACCTCACAGGAAATTGTTAAGTGAACTTTAGAAAAAGGGTTAATATAGCCCCTACCAGGAAATTTTGATTTTTTCTACTATTCACAATTTAAGTTAAAGCTACTTGTTTCTGGAGCATCGGTCTAACTATTCTCAATAATGGAATTAACATTTATTTTTTAGTAATTTTAACTAGGTATTTAAGTTCAATAAACTTTAGTCAGGAAGTAGATCTGACCAAAATTTTGGTTTGAATAGACAACCATCATGTTGTTATATGGATTATATACTATATGTTATATTAACATCCTTGTTTAGTAGAATGAACTTGTAAATTGAAGTAATTTAACACTCAGTGTTTGTTGCAGTAACCAAAGTGTATGGTTGAATTGAGTTACACTATCCGTAGTTATAATCAAAAATGTTCTATTGAGCTAACTGTCAGGGTTCTATTGGATCTACGTAAGACGAGTGGTAGAGTCAAACTTAATTTTAACGCAGTTTCTACAATACGGTATTGTAAAGTTAACTATTACACTTAGGTAAATTTGATGAATCATTTCAGTTGATTTAACTGAAAAGTGTATGATATTATCTACTTCCATTTACAAGTAGTCGTAACAAAACTGTACTGTAAAATTTACTGGCATGAATTTGTTGGTACTACAAAATAGGTACAGTAGTATTAACCTTTTTGTTTATTTACTTCAAATAGCATTAAACTGTAGGATTAACTTTAAAATTATTGTAGATTTAACACAAGATTTTTGTTGCGTTAACTTTAGTGACTCTCAGCTTTAACCTGCATTTATCTGTAGTTGTAACCAAATTTTCTGTTAAAGTTACTTTCAGCATCATGTAGGATTAACCTTAACAAGTGGTTATATTAAACTGTGGTATTTTTATTAAATCAAGCATAATGCTCGCAGTTGATTTTACAGCAAGTTCATTTTAGCAACAAAGATAAAAATGTAGGTTGATTACTATTATGTCCTTTAGCTAAAGACACTGCTTTGGCAGTAATCAACCTATATTTTATCTCTGTAACTAAAATGTACTTACTGTAAAATTTGATGCCAGTATTATGCTTGATTTAACAAAAGTACCACGGTTTTATATACCTTTTCACTTACTAAGGTTAATGTAATAAACTGCTGAAAGTAAATTTAAAAGAACATTTAAGTTACAAATACAGAATGTGGTAAATTAAGAGCAAAACCAACCGGCTCCGTGACGTGCGCGTGTATATGATAATATAACAATATATCAGCACCCTCCAAGGGGGTATTCGATGAGGCCGGCCTTATAGAGTTCCATACATTACAATGCAACGCACACGCATGCCATGCAGCCGTCAGGTTCAGAACAATGAGAATAATTGTACAATGCAGATTAAATGTTAAATTATTATGCTAAAAAGTAATATAAAAAAATAAATAATAATAATATAAAAAAGTAATATAAAATGTTTTTGTTACTTTTGTTACTATGTATTTCTTCTCTGTAAATGGTGCAATAAAGTGTTGATCTATCTATCTATCTATAAAATGTTTTACAATCGAAAACACATGTATTATGCGCCAGTCAAGTTTACAGTACATTTTTTTAGGGTTGTTGTTACGGGGAGGAACTATGGTATTTACCATTATTAATAAAAGCACCAAATTATTTTCAATTATTAATTATTTATTCATGAACAAAACTTAAAGCACAACAATAACAAGCTTATAGCACTAAAATTCTTAAATCAACTTACATTGAGATGACTTTCAAATCAACTCTGATAAGGGCTACACTATTAATAATGCAATTTATTACTATTTTAATAACGCATAATCGCATTGTTAGTTTATTATGGAAAATTCCAATTTTGTGTATTATTTTTGTAGTATATAGCGATCATAGGTTCATTATTGCTTCCATTTAAGTAATTTGGTAAACACAAAATATACCTATGTGTCTAAAAGAAAAATAAATTATTTCACATTAAAATATTATCTGCCAGCCCAATCAATGGCCTGTGGTGTGGCCTTAGGTCATTAGGTATTGTGATATTAGGTCCTACACAAATTACAACAGGCTGGCAGGTGAGACCTTTTTTCAGATGCACTTCACGTCGTTTGATAAGGCTATTAGTGATGTCATTTTGAGCCTGAAAAAAATAACGTTTATATCAGGTAAGTATGAATGAAATTGGATTTTTTTAGTAATTTAGATACTGTGTATTATTTTACATTTTACAGTTCGAATATAGCCTGCAAAGGAAATATAGTATCACTTACTTTCACATGAAGGATAAAGTTGTCTCGTGATTCTATTATTGTCGGTTTTACATGCTTTACATGTTTGCCGTCGTCTGCGACCATAAGTATTACTGATGGTGCCAACTTTCCACACAACAGCGACAGCAGTATGTAGGCTCTCGTATCTGCAAAAATAATAAAAAAATTTTTCATAAAAAATGAACCGACTTCCATTGTAAAACTTAAAATCATAAAATAACATTATAGGCAGATTAATCAAAAAGAAAAATGTATTGGCATGCTACCTACTGATTGCGGTGAAGTCGGTGCTAAGTGCAGGAGTAAGGATATTAGGCATTTTAATTGTACATGATTCTAATGTTAATTTAGAATATTTAATTTTTAATTTGGCACCGACTTCACCTCATTCAGTAGGTAGCATGCCAATACATTTTTCTTTTTGATTAATCTGCCTATAATGTTATTTTATGATTTTAAGTTTTACAATGGAAGTCGGTTCATTTTTTATGAAAAAAAAATTTATTTCATCATTTTTAGTGCACTTGGCGCAATTTTGTTGTCATGAAAACTTAAACTTATTTTTTCACTGGCCGAAAGTAAAGAAATCGAAACGTTTTATGTCAGTTTGATTTGAAATGTCAGAACTTGTCAGAATTCCACGGAAATTTATCATTTTTGGCACATAAATAGACCAAGAGCCCGCGATGACCAGCCTTCCTTATTTTAAAATGCTGAATGTTTACCTGTGTGGGATATAGGTACGTGTAAAAATGATTAGCGACTACACATGAAGTTTGAATCTTAGTTGCTTATGCTTATTGTATGTAAAAATCACTTTTTGTATCCATATTGGATACAAAAAGTGATTTTTACATAAATACATACATGGAATCTCGTCTTTATCCCTTACGGGGTAGACAGAGCCAAGAGTCGTGAGACTCGAAGGCCACGTTTAGCTAAATAGTGGTGGTGGTAGTGTAAAGTGATTTTTATAGGTAGAAAGCACCCTTGGGGACCTCTCAAAGTTTCACTAAATTCAGCTATTATAAAACAAACATGACTATAATAGTAAAGTTACAATGTCTGGCAGGGGGTTTGTATCTGCACCAATTGCTTGCTTGGCAATGGATTGCACGATTTCTCATATCATTCGGAATAAAATCTTAAAAAAATCTTTTACATTGAGGAAATTGAGCTATCACTTTAAATATGATTGCTACAAATTATCTGCCTAAGCAATCATGATCCAACTTTTATAGTCGCTAATTGCTATTTCTGTGTTAGAACATGCATAGAGAATCTTAGAGTTTTCATAAAAATAAGGAAGGGCATACTGTCGCGGGCTTTCGCCTATAATCCAATGTTTGAAATTGTAAATTTTGTTAGGTATCTTTAAAATTACCGAACAGATTCTGACGTGGTTAAAATGGGACCAACTTGGGAATAAACTCTTTCGAATAAAACAACAATTTCGGAAATCATTCCACTATAGGCGGAGAAATCGGCAAACATACATAAAAAAAAAACATACATACATCGAAACATATAACCTCCTCCTTTTTTGGGAAGTCGGTTGAAAATAGCATGTAATTGTTTTTTTATTTTACTACAAAAGATATTCTTCTATCCATAGGAGTCAGCCCTTAAGGCGCGGTTATAGAGAAAGTAGCGTCCTCACTCAAAATAAATTATTTTTGGAAAAACTGAGATGTTAATTCAAATTCTGTCAGGTAAAAATCTAAATACTCCTTTAAAGCATTTATTGCAATATAATATATCATATAAGCGGCAACCGTCTTGCTCTAAAATTCATTAATGTTAAAAACGGCCACTTTTGGCATAAACGCTAACTAAGGCTTGACGGTTGCTGCTTAGACAATATATTATATTGCAATAAATGCTTTAAAAGATTATCTAGATTTTTACCTGACAGAATTTGAAATAACATCGCCGTTTTTTCAAAAATAATTTATTTCGCGTGAGGGCGCCACTTTCTCTATAACCGCGCCTTAAAATATATTTATTTATTTAATGATAAGTAGATTTAAATGTAAAAAGAGTAAATGAGAAAAAGTATACCTACTTGTGATTTGCTGAGCTTCTGTGAGGAGCCTGCTGAACAAGTAGATGATGCAGGACTTAATGGTATAGGGCTGTCAATGGGGCTTTCTAGGAGAGATGTACAGCAGTCACTGTCTTCTGATGCGGTCTCCTGTAGTATTAGATATATGTTTAAATCAATAAAAAAAAAATACTCAAGTAGGTATATTCGACTAACACGAATATTCTGCAAAATATTTACGTAACCGAATATTCTGAAAATAATAATCATTTATTTGCCAAAATACAAAATACGCAAAATACGGTGTTATGATTTTATCAATGGTATACATATATCCTAACTAATCCTATCCTAATCCTAACTTCCTAACTAATATTATAAATGCGAAAGTGAGTTTGTTTGTTTGTTTGTTACTTCTTCACGTCTCATCTACTGAACCGATCATCATGAAATTTCATATACACTTTGTCTGGGGTATGAGGAAGGGCATAGGGTACCCGGGTTTCATCCCGGGAAAAAGCACTGTTTCCGAGGGATAAAAACGCGGGTGGAGCCGCGGGCGAAAGCTAGTACATACATACATTGCAAGTTAAATAAAAGCTTGTAAATAAAAATAGAAGGGGTAAAATGATTAGTCACTTGACAGGACAAGAACATAAAACCATTGTTCATTTTCCCGGGATGAAAGGTACCCTATGTCCCCCCTCATGACCCAGACAATGTGTATGCAAAATTTCATGATGATCGGTTCAGTAGATAAAGCGTGAAGAGGTAACAAACAAACTCACTTTCGCATTTATAATATTACTAGCTTTCGCCCGCGGCTCCGCCCGCGCTAATGACGATCCCTCGGGAACAGTGATTTTTCCCGGGATGAAAGGTATCCTATGTCCTTCCCTATATTCCAGATAATGTGTATGCAAAATTTCATGACATTCGGTTTAGTAGATGAAACGTAAAGAGGTAACAAACAAACAAAGAAACAAACTCATTTTCGAATTTATAATATTAGTAAGGACTAGCTTTCGCCCGCGCGCGCGGCTCCGCCCGCGTCATTGTCGATCCACCGGGAACAGTGCTTTTTCCCGAGATGAAAGGTAACCTATGTCCTTCCCCATACCCCAAACAATGTGCGTGCAAAATTTCATGACAATCGGTTCAGTAGATGAAGCATGAAGAGGTAACAACAAACAAACTCACTTTCGCATTTATAATATTAGTTAGGATTAGGACTAGCCTTCGCCCGCGGCTCCGCCCACGTCAATGTGGATCCCTCGGGAACAGTGCTCTTTCCCGGGATGAAAGATACCCTATGTCCTTCTCCATACCCCAGACAACGTGTATGCAAAATTTATGAAGCGTGAAGAGGTAACAAACAAACAAATAAATAAATAAACAAACAAAGTCACTTTCGCATTTATAATATTAGTTAGGATTAATACCTTAACATAAATATTCTGGACAATTCACACCAATTATTAGCGCCAAGTTAAGCTTCAATTAAGAGCTTGTATTATGGCTAAATAATGGATAAACATATATACAAATAATAAATAAATATTAATATATAAACATCCATGACTAGGGAACATGTCCCCACTGGGATTCGAACCCAGGACCTCAGACTCGACGTGCGCTAATGCGCTTTCTTGAAAACCGGTGCGCACCCGATTCGGCCAACGAGGTCATGGAACTTAGTACCTAACACGATGCTTAAGTTCGTTTTAACTGTTTATAGTATGTTAAAATATTTCAGGTTAGACATGTTGGAATAAAAAAGTTTAGGTGTACATAAAAATAAAAAGGTTAATAGCTAGGTACTTACACTGGAAATCTTATTTAGTCTGGCTAGTCCGGCTTTGAAAAGAATTCTATCTTTTAGCTTAGGAATTAGCTCTTTCAACTCCTCGCCTTTTATGTCATATTTACAGACAAACGTGATTTCGTTATCTAAAATAAAATAAATCAGGTAAATAGGTAATATAATAAAGGCTGGACCTTAGACACAACAAAATGCAATGTTTTAATAGGTATGTACCCTGTAATATACATACTCTAAGTATGTAAGTACCTCTTATTAACTATATCTATGAACCTATTTATGGTATAGAATAGAATAGAATAATTTTTATTTGCCTTAATATGGTGTATAATTGTATAACAGTTGGTCTTATAATCTAAGTTCCACATATTAGCTATAAATTAGCATGCAATTTATATAATTTAAATTTAAAAACTAAGTTATTAAATTTGAATAAGTTAGTAATAATAATATAAAATTAATTGTCATTAAGAAATTCTGATACATTATAATAACATTTGTCCATAAGCCATTTCCGAAATCTAATTAGGAATAATTTATTACATAATTTTCTTATATCTAAGGGTATTTTATTGTATATGTCAACCATAATTGAAGCACAATTTTTCCTAAATAAAGCACTATTTGATATGGGCTTCACCAACTTACATGGATCCCTTGGCCTCAGTCTTGCATCTGCCGGTTTATTGTAAGGGAAGAGGTGAGGCTGGTTCCTAATAAAGGTAGACAGATCAGGTGTACATTACAACTGTAGTTATTTAAAATACCTAGATCTTTTGGTTTTCAGGACAAGAAAATCCTTCTAGGCATGTACTTAGGTACATGCAAAAGCATTTAAATACCTACTTAGAATGTAACTTTGTGGCTGTAATGATGATGAATGTAACTTACCTTTAAAAAAAATTATGCTCTCTTCGCTAATACCCCAATCAGACAAGTAGCTGGCGAGCAACTTCGTCGTCTTCTGGTAAATCCAATACCTCTTCCATTTTACAGGCACATGGAAAGTAGGTCACGTCAATCACTTCGACTGCATAGCAGCTAATAATAAAAAAGTCACACAGGGATAGAACTACTCTTATATAAATTATTAGAATACTGAAAACAAGTTGCTGAGGAACAAACGCCGCGCCGAGTGCGTGCGGACTACAGCGGAATGAGTGATCTGAGTGATCATGTCGTATGCGTACAAGCAAGCGAACGAATCGAGCAGCTCTAAGGGTGCACGTATACATACGGCACATACTACTGAGATAAAATACAATACAAAAAGCTTTTGCGCTATATAAGTAAAGAACAGATTTCATAACGAGAGGATTGGATTTGTGAACATGATTTGATTTCATTCATTTAAGAACACACAGTATCACTCAGTAATAATAATCTTAATAATTGTAATAACACTTTAAACAGCGGTCCTCAGTAAAAATTGAATTTTAAGTTTGACAGAGTCTTCATGTTAATTTCATGGATTCTTCTGTTCATTATTTTTAATTGGAATTTGTGAACCAATTTTTTATAAGTAGGTACCTATGTACCTATGTACTCGCTTATTTATTTTATTTTACATAATGAGGACTTTTTCTATGAAACGAACGGTACAGGTACCTAGGTATTTCATTTTAATTATTGCTTAGTTATGACCAAAGGGCCAAGTCAAGTTTCCATGGTTATGACGTTTAACTAATTAGGTAGGTTTATTGTGTTGCATCACGCTTTAACTACTGATTAGGTAAATCGTCATGAAATTTAAAACATAAACGTTCCATAAACAACGCAGGGGAGTAGGTACTAAAAAGGATTTTGGGAAATACAACCCCAGGATAGATAACCCCAGGGAAGAACAATAAGTGAGTAATATACCTACTACCTGTACAGAAAATATAAATTGATAATATGTAATTTATTAACCCATACTAATTAATCCCAACTAATACCATTATAAAAATGTGAAAGTGAATTTGTTGGTTTGTTTCTTTGTTCGTGACGCCTTCATGATATACCAAATCACCAAACTAAATGCATCATTCAGTGTATAACGACCCTAAGTGAGACCCCCTCCCGATAGCATGCCGTTGAACAATCGTTCAAGGTCGTCACTTTGAAATCAACACTATTTGAAATGTTAAATCAAACTTGGTATTTAGTTGTGATTACTTTCTAATACATAGTTATAGTTACGTAACTTTTTGCTTATACCAATAGGTGAAATGGAGGTTATTTTAAAGTAAACCCTAATGTAGAATCTCAGTTGGTAGGTAGGTACGGATGGACATTTAATAATGAGGAACCCATTTACCGTGTCATAGTGATGTTGTTTTATACCTACATTGTATTGTAGTGTAGATAGGTAGGTAGGTACATATTGCGTAACCTTTCGCCTAAAACTGCCCTTTTTACCCAATTTTTATGATTCCGTACCCAAATGGTTAACCAGTCCTGTAGGCTTTGATTATTTTAGGTATCTTATGAACCGTGAGAGTTAGACAGTTGAAAATACCAAATAAGTAGTAAGGTAGGTATATGTACCTACCATCATTTGGAATGTCTTTGGTAGGTATGTACCTACTTATTTTCTTCTGTTGTTGATTCTGTGTGGTCACCTCCCGGTTTTTAGAAAAATCTCAGTACAGCACCATAACAGTTTATTTCAGATATTCCACACATTGTTCATAAACATGGTCATTTTTAACACAATGCTATTTGCTTGTATATTTACCAATATACATCATCTGCAAAGATGTCTCATTTGAATGTCGAGGTCGAAATTACCTCACATTGCTGAAATAACGCTGGCTCATAGCGAAAGTTGTATAAAATACTAGAAAAATTCACTGTGTCTTTTAACGCCTCGGTAGCTTATAATTGTTATAACACTTATTAATTTAAGGTTGTATGTAAGTTTCTATAAGTAATTCTTATAATTGTATTCAGAGTAAACACTAATTGTATTTATTGCAATTGTTTAAATTTGTTGCAACCGTTTCTGAGGATACCGATTAACATCCCCCTCAGAGCCAAAACAACTTCTTAAATAATTACGACAACTTAATGAGCATTGTAGGCTTTGTCATCGATATTTATCTTAGTAAATTTAGTTGATTTAACTTTATTTTATGGTTAATAATTGTTCTGAGTAATTATTAAAACAACACTAGGTAGGTACTAATAAGTAGTTTTTGTTAAAGCAACCGTTTTATATAGTTGTATTTACGCATTCTGACCATTGATTTTAATCTGTTTTAATACATTTTTTGGTTGGCCTATACATGTAGGTATGTTAAAAACTTTTGGTTCTAGTTGTTTAGTTCAACAGACTATGATTAGTTTAACTTTATACCCACTTATTATTGGTATAACATACTGAGGTTGAATTTCAGTATGTTACAATACATAGTTGTTTTTACTTTTCTGTTAGATAAATATAAGCATAATTATTATTGTAATAACATTTAAAATAAATTTTATTAACTACATTTTATTAATTTCTAGTAACCATTTTTACTATGTATATCTGTTAACATCGCACTTTACTCAATATAACCTTCTTAAATAGTTACTACGACTTAATGTTAATTGTTGTCTCAGTTATCAAAACTTGTGTTAATTAATAAAGTTGATTTCACGTAATGCTTTTGTTAATTATACTTATTATTTTATTAACTCAAACAAAATACAAAACTACTAATAGTTTTTGCTAAAGCAACTATTTTATATAGTTGTATTTACGCGTTCTGACCATTGATTTTAATACACTTTTTGGTTGGTCCATACATATAGGTATGTTAAAAACTTTTGGTTCTAGTTGTTAGTTCAACAGGCTATTATTAGTTTAACTTTATACCACTTATTATTGGTATGACATTATACTGAGGTTGAATTTCAGTATGTTGCAATACATTGTTGTTTTTACTTTTCTGTTAGATAAATATAAGCATCATTTATTATTGTTTTAACATTTAAAATAAATTGTATTAACTACATTTTTCTAATTTCTAGTAACCATTTTTACTATTAACATCGCACTTTAGTCAATATAACCTTCTGAAATAGTTACTACAACTTAATGATAATTGTTGTCTTCGTTATCAAAACTAGTGTTAATAAATAAAGTTGATTTCACGTAATGCTTTTGTTAATTAAATTATATTATTTTGTTAACTCAAACAAAATACAAAACTACTGAAAGTTTTGTGTTAAAGCAACCTTTTTCTTTAGTTGTGTTAACGTAAACACGTTTCAACAAATATAATTTTGTTTCGACAACTTGCATAAATAAGTTGACTCAACTGTTAATCGATTTAACCTTAGAGGAATCAACCTTTCTGTTCTTTCAGTGTACGAGCCAACATAATCCAACTTCTATTTATTACTACATCATCGGGTATTGTCAATATCGCAACTTTTTTTATGAAATTGTCTAAAGTACTTGCCAATCTGATTGGCGACAGAATAAAAAAGATTTAAAATAAAGTAGCCAATGGCCGTCCTATAATCTCTACTCAAACCAACCAAAGCTGGAAGTCAAACAGATTGAGAACGTTGCGTGCGATCGATTGGTGTACTGTTCAATAAATCCTTTTTATCAACTGATTAAATTACACTGTGTACTTTTAAAATATTTTACCGGTATTAATTAGCACCTCCATAGTGAATAGGCTGCTTTTGGGTAGGCTCGCTATATCGTAGACCTCATCTCTGTCCTCGGGCAAGATTGTGGTCAAACCCATCTATCTTTTTTAAATACACACTGCATTTGATGTGTGGACCGTGGTGCCATCCTTAGTGATATTTTAAAAACTTTCACATCACTTTATTTCCCAAGGCATTGAATATAAATGTAATATTGTTGTGCTGTTCTACCTCAACGCAGTAGCGCAATAATATGTAGGCCCCTTATGGCTCATATAAAATCTATATAGAAACGGTTCCGTATATATGAATGATAAAACTGTAAGATCTTTGTACCTACAATGAGGTTTTAAATTCGATGAAATGCGCTTATAGCACTTTGTAGCTACTACCTACTACTAGTAATTTTGGAAAAATCTTTCTAAATATGACATCCATATTCATTAAATGTGGTACCTATGACACTAGTTTTTTAAAAGCTTTTATTTAACTTGCAATGTATGTAGTATGTTCGTTCGGGTGGAATCTTGGAACTCAATTTTGAAGTAGACATCTTCAACCGACTGCGCTGAAATTTTGTACACACGTTTAGTTTGGATGACAATCCATGATTAAATGCTTTTTTTTTAAATTTTTACTAGGTACCTATTAATTTATACTTTTCTGAAAGAAAGACTAGGTATAGGTACTCGTAGAAGTAAAATTACTACGTCTTTTTCTAATAATTCTGTCCTCGTTTATTCTCATTCAACACAGCAATAATAATTCTTTTAAAGCTTACTTTTGTCATTTATTTAGCCCATACTAAGAATACATTTAAAAATATCCCCTAACCCATATAAAAATAAGAATAAAATTACGAGACTAATCTTAGCTAATTGAGAAATTAAGTCTCCGATAAAATGAGATAATGATATGTTAAACCCTGCTCTTGTTTGGATAATCTAAGGGTTAAGCTATGAATAAGATATGTTATTTTCGTTTCACTTGCTTGGCGATCTCGAAAAATGCATGACGTTTGATAAATTATACTCGTTTGAATACATACTCGTAAATGCATTTCGAATAAAGCTCCAACTTTTTTAAACTTGCTGTCTTCTCCCTTTAGATTGCATGGGATACTGTCAATGCTTTGTTGGTTTAGTACAACTACTTAGATACTTAATGATAAAAAGAGCACTGCGGTTTCAATACTCAAGTCACAAATATAAAGCTATTCAATAATATTTTTTTTTTTTATAAAAAATCATTGTTAGCATAAGCTTTTATTGTCACTAGGCAGATCTTAGTGCATAAAATGAGTGACAAAAATTTCAGTTCCTCATAATAATTTCAGTTTTAGTTCCCTGCCTGCGTCTGTGTTCATGAGCACATACAACCTGACTCTCTTCAAAACAAGAGTAAGCAGAGTAAGCTCGCTACATCGTAGACCTCATCTCTGTCCTCGGGCAAGATTGTGGTCAAGAGCAAATCCATCTTTAATAAAAAAAAACCTTAAATCGCTCTACATGTTGATACAAGGCTCTTTAGGTTCGTTGGAAACCAATTTTGGGTGCACCATCAGGGGTCATGCATCATAAATTAAGCATTATTATCGCAACTGAAGTCACATGTAACATTTCAACTATAAGACGGAAGATGTAAGCAGAAGTAGTTCTTTTAGGCAAAGATTTGCTTTTAGGTTTTTTCTGAAGGAGGAATTTAATTAATTTTTCCGTTCTAAAAACCATCCCTATTGAAATATAATTAGTAGTTCACGTAGGTTGATAACAAACGTTAAACAAAGTGGTGAGTAATTCTGTAAGGGACAGGGCCAAAAGAAGCTGAAGGGTGCTTGTTTTGAATACGGCCTACGTCAAAACCGCGTTAGAATTTTACTTGGTCATGCTTATATTGTGTTCAAGTGATGTACCTACATTCTTTTTACTGAAATGTTGAAAAAAATAAATTACGTAGTCATTAGTTTTATTACCTAATAACACTATATTGTTTGACATAAAGAAAGATTTTATTGCTGTTATCAAACGAATTTAAAAGTCAGTCACGCAATGGAAATTAATTACTTTCTATTAGAGAAAACCACGGAAATATAAATAAGAGTGGAAGTGTTAAGTAGGCGTGGCGCGGTCGCCACAAGTAAGCAATGCATTGCTAACAAACACGGCTCATCATTCTAGTTGTGTTCTGACTTCGCGCTGAGTAGTTTGTTCGTGACATTGAATTCTCGTCGAAATTCCCTCGTCAAAATGCCATTTTGTTCTATTTTAGAGTGCAAAAATAACAGTAGCAAAATTAATCTTAAAAATGGAGGTGTTTCGTACCACAGGTAAGTAATATTTCGTTTGTTTTCTTTAAAATAAAAGTTCAATAATGATAATAAAAACTTTAAAATATTATTTGTTAAAAGTTACCTTAATGTCATTTATATAAGGTCGATTTTGTCATTAACGCGTGCTCCTCTGTTCTTCTCGAAACTTCTATGCTACTCGATTAGTGATGTACCTAGTAAGGTAATGTTTTGGATTTTATCGATATATTTTGTTTACATTGTATAAAATATTAATTTTAAGGTTTCCCAAAGATCCTGATTTTAAAGAAAAATGGATAGATGCAACTGGCAGAGTTGCTTGGATGCCAACTAATTTAGTACTATATGTTCCGAGCATTTCGACGAAAATAATTTCTTGATTTCGACACACTTTTTTTTTATAACAAAATATTACGTTAATTTTTGATTTAAAAATAACACTATAAATCCGCGAAACAATATAGAAGAAAGAAAATCTGTTTTATTATTCTGAGTTTGTATGAAAATTTGATCTATCGATATCGATATTGTGTTGCAATAATCAATCCGCTACTGCACTAATCGAGTAGCACTAGGAATACTCTCATTTGACGCTAATTTAAACCCTATGTTCTTTGATATATGGGTCATAGTTGCTCAAAAAGTTTTGAAACGCCATCTATTGTCGAGTGGCGGAATTTTTTCTTCAGTCGACGATGGACTTTAAAACGTCTTATGTACGTTCTTGTACAGTACAAATTAAGCCATATGTCGAAGAATTAAGGTACTTGTTTGTCCGATATAGTCGCATTGACTTAATACACTTTGATAAAATAAAAATGACCAATAAAGCTCATTGTTCATCTGTAGTGTAGTGTATGATTTATAACTTAAATGTGTGAGTTTGGCGACCACGGTTCACTTACTAATTTTATCAAGTAACACTTCCACTCTGATTTATATTTCCGTGGAGAAAACTCTAAAAATACAAGGTTTGATATCAGCATTAAAATATTAATGAATTAATGTGAATACGATTGGGTTTCCAGAATAAAAGTTATCCGCATATTAATCTACTAACTGCAACCCGGGGCTCTGCTCTCTTGAGAAATTTGTGATAAAAAGTAACTTATAGAATTAGAATTTTTTCTCCTTGTAAAATATGGGTCTTGTATCCAATATATACCATAGAGTGATGAGTGTTGAGGAAGCAAGAGAGATCTGTAAGGATCGTAGCAGGTGGAAATCGCTCTGCCTACCCCCACGGGAAAAAGGCGTAATAATATGTATGTAATATATATCATACCATTGTATGTATCATTTTATTGAATCGATATTCGTCCGTCCTTTCATGTAGTAATTTATTAGCTCGCTCTAGATATAAACAAATTTCTTAAATTAATCTTCTTGTTGCAGCCTTCAAAATGAACAAGAGGATCGCAGTCGCCATCGCCGTGGTTCTTGCCATCATCTGCATCGCCGAAGCCAGGGAGGAGGGCCCTCACGACATGGCTGATGCGATCCGCATGCTGCAGGAGTTGGACCGGCTGTATACCCAGGCTGCTAGACCAAGGTAAGTCCTTCAGGTGTTGGTCATCTTCTGCATGGAAGTTAGCGAGAAGCTCGGCATAGGAAACCCTCGCGACATGGTCGACGCGATTTCATGTGGCAAGAGCTGGATCTTCTGTATACCCTGGCTGCTAGACCAAGGTAAGTGCAACAGATGCTTGGTCATCACTTGCATGGAAGCTAGCGAGGAACTCATGACATGACTGATGTGATTTGCATGCTATAGGAATTGGATCGGCTGTATACCCAGGCTGCTAGACCAAGGTAAGTGCTTCTGGTGCTGGTCATCATCTGCATGGAAGCTAGCAAGGATTCCGGCCATGAAAACATTCGCGACATGTTCGACGCGATCTCATGTGGCAAGAGCTGGACCTTCTGTATACCCTTGCTGCTAGACTAAGGTAAGTGCTTCAGATGCTTGGTCATCACCTGCATGGAAGTTAGCGAGGAACTCATGACATGGCTGATGTGATTTGCATGCTATAGGATTTGGACCGGCTGTATACGGGTGATTTCGCGAAACATATAAAATATGCATTTCTAGTTAACAACTTTTTTTTGTCTTCTTGTTTAGTTATTGTTTTGTTTTAATGTAGTTTTAAGCACAATTGTACGCAAGGTAACGTAATTCAAAAGCCTATATTCTAAACGTTATTTTATTAATTCATAAAAAACCGGGTGAAACGTCAAAACCATCTCCAGAAATTGTGTGGACACAGAAGAATAAAAAATATCTTTTACGTTATAATCAAAAGGAAACCCGATTTCTTTAAACTTGTTGTATACCATATTGTACAAGGTTCTACATAATAAATGATGTTTAGAATTTAGAACGAAATAACAGCCATAACATAATTTCAAACATTTGTTACCAAAATTCGTCAACACCATTTCAATAACATCAAATTCACTTTTTCGAAAAATCTACGCATTGTATCTCGCTCATCCCCGCGCGCACCGCTCCTCAGTCACTTGCACGAAGCGGAACAGAGCGCACGTCACGCCACGAGTCACGATAAATACCTTTAAATTAAACAATAAAGTATCCAGAAGTTGTTTGTCACGTTTTTCCATCATTACCGGTAAGTAAGATTTCATGGTAATTGTAAATGAAGTAATTATAAGCATTGAAACTTTTTGTTGTTCAATAGATAATTTCTCAAAATGGCGATGGCAATTTGGTACCGTGCCTATGAATTAATAAATATATAAACAAAATACTAAATTCGTCATTACCATCATAGTCATTGCCATTTTATTTTCGTTTATGGTAATGATATCATGTAAATGGCAATGATGAAATTAAGATTTTAAAATGTAGATAGCTGTGTATTTGGCTTTAAGTGCTTTATGCAATTTTAAAGATTTTTTTTTAATTTTCTTTTTCTTTTATTATTAATCTAGGTCATAATTGAGCTGTATTTCTTTAGTTCTTTATATTCAGACCATTTTGAAAATTTAAATAAAGGGGTATGAAACAGATGGTGATTAGCTTTTATTTATTTCAGGAATTGCTGTTTTTAAAAATGAAACTTCAATATTACATACTGCACATTGACTTCAATGTGTATTACATTGAACCAGTATATTTTTTAAATATTTTAGAGAATTACAACACAATATTTGCAACACAGCAAGGTCCATTCTACAAAGCTCTTTGTGAAGATTCGTCTAATATAAAATTACATACCAGTTTTATTGAAAATATATGCTTTCAATATAACTGTCTTGTATACATGACAGAAATTCGTGAAAAAAAAGAATTGTTAATTTTATATGAGATTGTTATAAATAGTGGGAATATAATACTGAACAATTTAAAGAAATTTGAAATTTGGGATTCATTTGTATACATCAAATTACCATGACAAAGAATAATTGATTTTGTTATCTAATTAATTTAAATTTTTAAAACGAACTTACCATACAATAAGAAAATAGAAAATCGTCTCTCCAACTAACCAACTCTCCAGGGTCAGTTAAAATTTTTTTCTATGAATGACTTTATATTACACTAGCTATTTTATATTACAAAAGGTAGCCTATGTAAAAATATCACCAACGTATCATCAAAACCGTCAGCATCAAAAATAGTGACAGTAGCTGGCCCTTCAAATATACGATTTTTATCTTCAAAAAAGATCGTAATAATAAAAGCTGAAAAACAATAATGATTTATTCGAAAAGTAGTTTTGTTTCTAGTTTAATCGAAATTAATAATTAGCTTAGCTTACGTAAAGTACCATTGAAAATTATAATTTAGTAGAAGAATTATATGAAAATTATGTTTACACTAAATTGTCAATCATTATCCTGTTTGTTAAATTAAAATAACTGTTGATTACCAAAGAGATTAAGACTTTTCAGAATTAGAATTAAGATTTTTTTTAATTTAGATTGTATGACATTTGAGTTATAGTGACAAATACATTAAAATAAACGCTGATTGGCAATCAACGTTTATTTTGATATACAGTTACTAATAATAAAAAATATATAAGAAATAGAATAAAAAAGTTAAAATCAAAGTTATATTCGAAAATAATTCTCGATAGCCTAAGACATTTTAAGACTGTGAAGAATTAGAAATAAGAAATATTAATTAAAAATAAATGTTACTAATTACCTTAAGATTTTTACATAATTGTTATTACATGTGAGTTCTCTTTTATATATATTTTATAAAAAAAATGGCTAAATACTGATTACTAAAGTTAACTAGACTACTTTTATTACTAATATAAAAGACAAGAAAGAAAAAAATTTGAAGTTCAAGATTTTCTTTTACTTGGTTTTGTTGAATTTAGTTTATTGAACAATTACACCGATTTACAGAACTTATGTGTTTTATTTATAAGCTAACAACTACCTGTATGAATAAAAAAAAGATGTCCTTAATTAAAATTATAATAATTATAGTAGACTTTGCCGCTACATATATACTTACATCATTACCATGCATTATTTGTCATTACCATTCATAAAAAATCATTACCATTAGCAATACGACATTACCATTTCTCCATTTTTATTTCAAAATTATATATTTCCTAAGTTCTTGATTTAATAAGTGTGCCTTTGCTTGGTACATGTTATTTAAAAATATTTATTTCGTTTTTGCTAAATTTGCACGCATTTTAGACTTATTTAAAAAAAACCGTCAAAATAAATCAGAAAATATTCAAAACGCGAATTCACCCATACCCAGGCTGCTAGACCAAGGTAAGTGCTTCTGGTGCTGGTCATTATCTGCATGGAAGCTAGCAAGGATTCCGGCCATGAAAACAATCGCGACATGGTCGACGCGATCTCATGTGGCAAGACCTTGACTAGCTGTATACTCGGCTGCTAGACCAAGGTGAGTCTTTCAGTCGCCTGGTCATCATCTGCATGAAAGCTAGCAAGGAGACATGTTATAGCCAACGCGATCCGAATGCAACAAGAGTTTGACTGGCTCTAATAAAGTGAGTACTTGTTATAGTTATACGATCTCTGTTCTTCTATCTACACTGACGTTTGTGAGGTACAGCTTACGCCTTCTGATCGTATTTCTATTTATTTAAAGTCACTTTTGAAACATGGTGCGAAAAATTGCTGTTTTTATTTTATCTTGAAAGTTGCCCTTGATTGCAGGCAATATTTTTATTTTCATGGAAAAAGAAATCGAGAAAATACTTTGAAATAACAAACTTCCTGTTATTAAAACATCAAAAATCGATATGCAATTTTGAAACCGACGAATTTGAAATCAGGCACCGCCACATATGAATCTTTTCAATCTTTGATCCCGTATATTTTGCAAAAAAACTATGAATCGAATTTATTTTGGGTTCAGTCACTGGTTTCCGCATCTAATGTATTCAAGTGAAGAGATGAAAGTGTATTCTTTTGATGGTTTCCACATTTGTATGTTATTTTTTCAGTATTACTTATATTATTTCGAATATGATTGATTTAGCTTTGATATTTTATTGAAACAAGAATATTTTTTTGGTTCAACCGCGAGTTATAATAAGGTTTTTTAAGATTCAATATTTATGTATACTTGAGTAGGTAGGTTATAAAATATATTTTGGTAAATCATAGCGCTATAGGTACAGACCTCCTATTACCATTACTTGATATGTAATCTAAAGACTAAGAACTTTAACTACCTAATAATTAATTTACAGTATATCCCTCTTAACAAAGGTCTTTTGGTTCACCATTGTTCTCTATTTGGTGACCTTCTAATTTCAATTCAATTCTCATTATTGTTGTATCAATGTTAGTTATACAATACAGGTCCTGTGTAAGTTAAATTTGCAATACAGTTGTAGGTAAATCTATGTCTTTCCACCTTATTAGTTATTTATTGATGTGGACTCTTAGAAGCCCATACAGTCCAATTTACCGATCACTTACCAATATTTATAAATACCTTAGATAAGTAAATCTATATTTAACAAAATGCAGACAAAAATCCCTGCATACAAGCAAACGTAATTGTTAACTAAAAATATTTTTATAAAAAAAATCTATACTTATTACTTTAATTTAGTAGTGCTGTTATAGTTTTATTAGTTGTAGTTATGGTTTTATACAAAACTGACCTTTTATTTCGACTTCTTGCGAATTTACTATTCCTTATAACTTAGGATCAGTTACTAAATAATTTTAAACCAGCTTTTGCCCGTGGCTTCGGCCGCGTAAATTAATTTTTCACCCATTTCAACCCCTAATAATGAAATGTCCAAAATTCTTTTCATATAAAGAATACATTTAGAGAAACTCTACAAAATTTCAAGTTTAAAAAAAATCGTTCTGGCTTCTATTGGTCCTATAAAAACCCCTCATAGTTTTTTCTTAAACATATATACAGACACAGACCAATTACAGTTTCACTATAAATATTGATTAATTAGGATAGACTAGCTAGCGCCCGTGGCTTTGCTCGCGGTAATCCTTTCTTAGCGGATGCCTACGTCATAACATCTAACTGCATGCCAAATTTCAGCACGATCCGTCCAGTGGTTTGGGCTGTGCGTTGATAGATCACTATGTCAGTCAGTCAGTCACCTTTGAGTTATATATAATATAGATAGGTAGATATAATATCTAACATGTAGATAGGTATATCAAAGTGAAACAAGGCATTATCTTGTTTCTGCATCTTGTGATAGCGAGCTGTCGATGCCACTCGCGCGTGCCCGTGATTGCTGATAACGATATACGGGGTGTTGCGTTTTGTAACTAGATTTAGTATGCACATATGCAACATTACATGTGTGTAGGAAGGTATTACATATGTGTGTGAACTAAGTGGAATATTACTGCGGTGGTTGTTGTGTTGCTAAACTACTTTATTCAATATTGAATTTATTGATAAGTATTGTAGCTTAACTTAATAATTATACATGAACTCGAAACTAAATTATTTCTCAAACCCTGTGAATCTAGAAATCTGGTTCGTTTCGAAATCTTCACAAAATAGTACCTTATTTGATTTAGATTTTCTCATAGTCTCACAATGTTATTTGAAAAAATACATGGAGATTCAGTTTCATGTCTTTCTTTCTTAATATGGTAGATTCAGTAAGAAAGACATTAAACTGAAGGCTGGATTCAGATACAGTGACAAGTTGCTATGCTAGCCCATTGCCTATAATAATAATTCCAAGTATATACTTTATCAATCTGTGCGGGAAGAGAAGCAGCTGGCACATTCTATGTCGTTTCTAACGGCCAGCATGGGAAAAATGATGTTAGCAGCAAAAAAAAGGCAATATTTATGTCGTCCTAGAGAGACGAAGCATTTTTTTTTGGTTTTAGCTATTATCTCTTTTTAACGAGAATTTCTTGACAGATTTCTAAGTAGGTATTAGCAGTCCATATTTTTCTTCATTCTAAGCTACGGCTTATCCTCTAGCAATTAGGAAAAAGGACACCCCAAACCTAATAAGGTTTAATTTGGTCAGGTGTATTTTCTACGGCACACAATATTATAAGGGAACGTCACACATACATTTAACACCCTGATAACTTTACCAAATTACGGAGTACGTCCAGACCTGTGATATTGCGTTCGGGCTATTTATTTTGTCTGCTTAATACAAATTAATGTTGTTTTCTATTGATAAGGATGTGTGTGTTTAGTTGTGATATTTTTTAATTAAGGATAATCCATATTAGGAAGTAACATGTGAATTTCATTAGGCCTTGCTCTGGAGTTGCTCTATAAATTGTTTCTTTTTACCTATATTGAACATCCCAATGAAACCTCCTTTATTTACTTATAATATATATTCTTATTAAAAAATAAATTTATATCTTACTAGCTTTTGCCCGCGGCTTCGCCCGCGTGAATTTCCCACGGGAACAGTGTTTTTTCCCGGGATAAAAAGTAGCCTATGTGCTATTCCAGGTCATTATCTACCTCTGTACCAAATTTCATCGAAATCCGTCCAGTAGATTTTGCGTGATTGAGTAACAAACATCCTCACAAACTCACAAACTCACAAACTCACAAATTCACAAACTCACAAACTCACAAACTCACATCCAAACTTTCGCATTTATAATATTAGTATGGATTGAATAAATGATTTATTTCGTTTACAATTGACCGAGCGAGCGAAGCGAGTGAAAGTCTCCATTTCAAGACTGGCCGATTTCGTTTTCTTCGGGGTGTGAATGGGTTTGTTCAGGTCGCATTTCTGAATGAATCCTTACCTGTGGCAGCCAATTTTGAAATTTTTATTAGATACCTAATAATTATATTTTAGCCGTTGTACTTTGTGTGGGTGACTTTTACCTCTAAGTAACTGTATCACTTTACTCTATAATAACAAAGACAATAAACTCACAGACGGGCGCCATTCTCACTACCAATAAAGCTGAAGAGCTTTATTGTTTTTTCGTTTATCTTAAAGCAGTTATCGTTGCATTTATCAGTCTGATTGGAAACCTGTTTTTATATAATCGTGATACAGTATTTTTATTTACTAATAGAGAGAGAGAAGTCTCAAGTGAAGTAAATAACTTTTGTTTTTATACACACACTAGCTGTTGCCCGCGGCTTCGCCCGCGGCTTCGCCCGCGTGAGTTTCGCTTCGTAGTAACCTAAACTCCAGTACTCCAAATTTCAGCCGTTATCCCGTGTCCCGCGGGAATATATTATTATGTTGATGAACGGGAACAGATGTTCCATATCTTCAATATTTATACGTCAGTAGAAAATGCTTATCAGGTTGAACAACTTTTGCTAAGGCGCCATTTCCATATATGTAATAGTGTAGCTGGTCTCTTGGAGTTCTTCATCAGATGATCCTGATCTTCGATTTTTATACGTCAACAGAAAATGCTTTAGGTACTGTACTGTACTGAAATTGATAGAGGGACCTCTATCAATTTCAGTCAAAAATACTAAATGTACAGACAAAATATTTTTACTGTTTTATTATATGTATAGACTAGCTGTTGCCCGCGGCTTCGCCCGCGTGAGTTTCACTTAGATTAAAAGACTTTTTGTGTTCCAAACTGTTTCAGATGTTTCGGATCTTCGATTTTTATACGTCTACAGAAAATGCTCATCAGACTAATCAAGGTTTGTTAAGGCACCTTTTCCATATACTTTATAGTGCAGCTGGTCTCTTGGAGTTATTCATCAGATGTTCCAGATCTTCAATTTTTATACGTCAGCAGAAAATGCTCATCAGGTTGAAAGATTTTTGCTAAGGCGCCATTTCCATGTATGTTATAGTGTAGCTGGTCTCTTGCAGCTTTTCATCAGATGTTCCAGATCTTCAATTTTTATACGTCAGCAGAAAATGCTCATTAGGTTGAACGACTTTTACTAAGGCGCCATTTCCATATATGTTATAGTGTATGTAGCTGGTCTCTTGCAGTTCTTCATCAGATGTTCCAGATCTTCAATTTTTATACGTCAGCAGAAAATGCTCATCAGGTTGAATAACTTTTGTAAAGGCACTATTTCCATATTTCTTATAGTTTAGCTGTTCTGTTATGGTTCTTCAGGTTCTTCAGATGTTCCAGTTTTCAAAATCAATTATAGCCTATATGTTGCCCAGACTTAATAGCTATACAAAAAAAAAGTTTCATTCAAATCCGTCCAGTGGTTTTTGCGTGAAACGCGTACATACATACAGACAGACAAGAAATTCCAAAAAAATTTTTTTGCTTTCTATTGTTCTTTCTAAGTGTCCCTCTATCCATTTTAGTCAAAAATACTTAATGTACAGACAAAATATTTTTACTGTTTTATTATATGTATATAGATTATTACATTTATCATTGTGATGATATAAATAAATATGAGAAATCCATTTAATTTCTTTTTTCCAAATAAATTACAAATTGTTTCTTATACAATTAATATTAACTATTTAATTATTTCTTACATATTTGAGCCGTTTAGTGTGGAAACATTAGGTCCGTGGGGTCCTACTGCTCATAAACTTTTCAGTTTTTTGAGCAAAAAGCTGGTCGAGGTGTCACGTGACCAGAGGGCTGGTAAGTTCTTTTTTTCAAAGAATAAGCATTGCCATCCAACGTGGCAATGCTGCCAGCTTTCTGGGCACGCTCCCGCGGGGCAATGACTTGCGTAACATTTTCTACTTATAGTTTTAATTTATTAGGATTTAGTTTTCTTTTTAGTTAGTCTTAGTTTATTTTTAATTAGTTAGTTTTAATTTTTAGTTATCAAATATAATTTAGATTTACTTAGTTAAGTGACAGAATCGTAGTACGTAAGTAAAATATGAAGACACAAATTATTATTGCAAATCAATCTATTTCGAGCTAATCTTAGCTCTACTCAACTTAGCCAACAGTCCAAGCTTAGCATTGTAGTAATTTTCTCCAACCTACTATTGTACAGTCAATGAGAAAATCTGTCAGACTCAATATACCGAGCTTGTATTTTAATGAAGAATTTTTTTATTTTATTATCTACGAATTCAATCAATTCTCAAAGGAAATTACCATCGGAGCCTGGAAAAAGTATATCTCTATAATATGCATTTGAGTCTATCAACATGAAATTTGAAATTTACCCGACATTTACCAAATTTACTCCTATCCCTGCTCCGGTCGTCATATGATATTTACCTTCATACTTTTAGAATGTAATTGCAATTTTTATTATTTTTGTTATTTAACAAATAAAACAATCCATTATCCAAAATTAATATTACCACTCAAAATCAATATTTTACTTGTATTTAGCACAGTCTATTTATTCAATCGAGGCATTAGTAATAGCAAGTATGAGCATGAGCGAGCAGTGATAGAGATAGCACGACTACAACAACAACAAGAATTACACTAATTACTACTTACATTACTAATTTACATTCTAGCTCAACCCACTGTCCACTTTCCTCAACAAAACTGTGTACTTGAAGCTTTAGAACCGCTTTTGTTGCTGACTGTCCATAGGACGACCAAATTACGGTGCCTGCCATGTCGTGGTATGTAATGTTTCACCGCCTTTGTATGCATCAGAATTACTAGTCAAAGGTCTCGTCCCACTCGCTTTGAATATTTTATCTTGCAATGGTAGATTGCAGTGGTTATATGGATAACTACCTTTTGCCCGCGGCTTCGCTCACGTGGATTTCTCACTGGTTCAGTGCCTTTTCCCGGGATGAAAGGTGACCTATGTCCTTCTCAATACTTCTAACTATGTGTATGCGAAATTTCATGTAGATTGGTTCGGGATAGATAAAGCGATATCAAACAAACAAATAAACAAACAAAGTCACTTTCGCATTTATAATATTAGTTAGGATTGAAAATATGAATTTTGATGGACAAATACAAGATATTGGTACTGTAAAAGATAATTCTAACTAAAATAATTCATAGTTAAAGCTAAACTTTATCAATATATATGATTAAAGACATGATTTCTTAAACTCTCTTTGAAAAGTTTCTAGTCTCTTCATTCAGCTCTGCATTCTCTGAAAAATATCGAGAAATTATTTTGCTCCCCCCTTTTGATTTACCTTCCCTCCAAGTAAGGCCCCACTGGTTAAGAATCCTTCTTCACATTAGCTACCGTTTTTACGAACGAGCCGGTCAAAGCTAATCTAACCTATTTGCGATGCTTGAAGAAAATTACTTTCCTATCTAATGCAAGTACGAAATAGTTTTTCTAGAATAAGTCCATTGTAAATTCAACAAATAATGTACAAAGACTTCTGAATGGAATCGAACTGAAGTTAAAATTAAAACGACGAGTTCTGAGATAACTGGAATGAGTAAATGTTTTTTAGCCTTCTTACTTAATCTAATTTTAGACAAAAGATTTGTTTGTATTTAATTTTTTGTTTGTAATGGATAAACGTCAAAACAACTGGACGGGTTTGGATTAGGGCTTCCAAATACCGGATATTTTGAATACCGGTTTTAATACTGGAAAAATATTCAAAACCGGTATTAATACCAGAATTCCGGTATTGAAGTGAAAATTCGTATTTCTTTTTCAAAAAGTTTCATTTTTGAAGTATTAAGCTAAAATTAAAACATGGTCATTGAAAATCTACTTTTATTCATATAACAAACTAAATCATCACAGCGTTTGCCTTATACAACTTTAAATATTTAAGATTTTTTTGAATTAATCACGTCATCATCATTCAATTATCTTGATGTGAACATACAGCAATGAATCCATGATTATTATAAGTTTTGCCTTCGTTTTCTGGTCCTTTCCAAGATCAATTACTTTTTCGGTAACTGGTCATTCCCTCGAGTAAATTTTCGGCAGCAAATGTCCATTACGTTTATTTTATCTATTTAGTTTACGTGCAGGTTATTCCAAAAATATTACAATGTCACTATTAATTATCTGTTCACATGCATTTTTATGCGACATAATTCCAAAATCACCGATTTAAAGATTTAAATTGATTCGCGGTGTAATACACAATATAGAAATGCTTAAAATAGTGCAATTCTGCGTTCCAAATAGATACGTTGAGCGTCGAAGGCAGCCTTGCCTTTTGAAGGTCCCTCCCGGACGGACCAACTTTATGAACAAATCTCCGCTGGCACGCGCGGTATACACTCTGAATTTGATAGCAGATAGAATAGATATCTTCCAGTGTACTCAGTGTGAATTTACAAAGGTTGTTATTTATGTAATAATTTATGTTTTAAATAATTGGTATACATGTTTATAAGTTTAGAGAAAAATAATAATAATGAAAAATTAAAAAAATCGGTATTAAAACCGGTATTGAATTTCAATACCGGTATTGCAAACAGGTCAAAAAATCGCCTAATACCGGTATTGAGCAATACCGGGATCCCGGTATTGGAAGCCCTAGTTTGGATAATGGATGTAAAAGGTATATAGGTGGTACCTATAAATTGGTAGGTTATCGTCAGGGAAACGTAGATATTACTTCCATGGATGAAATCTTAGATTTAAAGTATAATAGTGAAGTTGACATATACATACGAGTAATAGAAGTAATAGAAGTAAATAATACATCGAATATGTGTTCAACAATGCTTTATTTGTAATGCCTTTATTATGCGAACAATAATGCCGAATCGATAATGCCGGCTTGATATCCTGAATATGTGTGTAGCAGCCCTAATATGTCGATACTGTGAACAACCGTGATATCTGACTTCAAAGATGGTCCACTTAGTGAATCCAAGTTATTTTGCGGTGAAACTTTATCTTATATCTCAAGTATTTGGGATTACTTGATATTCCGATTGGGCATTCAATGAAATGGTTTACTGTGCCGGATTGCGTAGGTGGATAAGTTAGTATTGAGGTAGGTACCTTGTTAATTAGTTAAAAAACTTAACCGAGTAAGTTTTGTATTCAATATCACATCAACCTACCCTATATTCATTGCAAAATCGTCGTAATCTTCGCGGCATATGACCCTGGCAGGATAACTTGACATGTAAGGCCACTCTACATAGAAATAAGATGATGAGAATTATTTTTTAATGCACTATTTTTAATTTTATAGATGTGTTAATTTTATATCCATACTAATATTATAAATGCGAATGTTTGGATGTGAGTTTGTGAGTTTGTGAATTTGTGAGTTTGTGAGTTTGTGAGGATGTTTGTTACTCAATCACGCAAAATCTACTGGACGGATTTCGATGAAATTTGGTACAGAGGTAGATAATGACCTGGAATAGCACATAGGCTACTTTTTATCCCGGGAAAAAGCACTGTTCCCGTGGGAAATTCACGCGGGCGAAGCCGCGGGCAAAAGCTAGTATACTAATAAAATATTAATTTTATATATTTTTTTAGAAAAGTAAAAAAAAAATGTTTTCAAATATTTTAATTTGAGATATGCGAAAGTAAGTTGAAAAATGATAATTTTTATATGAGAAATTTTATATGAAGTGAAAATGAATAAAAGGCATTCAATAAAAAATGTCTTAAGCATTCACAAACTTCCATGTCGTATTTTATGAACGTTAAACGCTTTTGCAACTTAGTCCTAGTGCATTCAAAAATACAAAGGGTTCCTTTGTGCATAGCCATGGCGTGAATAATAATGCTGATATTTCTAACTTAGTATTAAGTTGAAAGAAAACTGTTTTAGATAGTTAAGTATGGAAGCAGAAAAAGGCATTTCGTTTCGCTCCCAATATAAAGATAGATTGACAAAATATTACACCAAAATTGAAGTAATGGTTACTGTCAAAGTTAACAGTAACTGTAACGCTGACTTTAGATTAACGAGACTATTTGACAAGTGACACTTACACCCGTGTTCACAAACGTTACTTGGAAGGTTCATAGTGCCTGTCAGCTCACAGGGACTCTAAAACCTATTCATAAACGATACTTGAGGGACAAACGTCACTGCTCGTCCAATAGAAAGGCTTGCCATCGGTAACGCACTGAAAAATGCCTCACTTCGCATGTCGACTTACGCAACTATTGTTTGTGAATACGGGTGTAATTTTATATCTAAACTGGATTTTAGATTCAGTTCGGTGTACCAAATCTTTATTACATTGCATTATAAAACAAATAGAAGGTGGGTGATGGGTGTATAAAGCGGAATTCACGCAGGCGAAGCCTTTGGAAAAAGTTAGTCTCTTAAAAAGGAAATGTTAGTTTCAGAGTAGATTTCAGGTCTACTTGACATTCTATTTACTTAAGATAATTTATCAATGACATTCAGGGCCTACGCAGAGTTGGAACAAAAAACTTTTTAGGGATATAAAACGGAATGTTTTTGCTATACTTTTTGCCGAATCACAGATTTAACTGGGACATTTAATACAGTCTTGGAGAGACTGAAATAAAAAATCAGAAATCAGAAATTCTTGATTAAAACTTGGCCTTCAAAAAAAGGCTCTTTCACGTCAAAAACTAATTATATAATCATAGTATATTATGTCTCAAAGCTACAAACTACTAGCATTTCGGAACGACTACTGCTGACTGACTATAAAAATGTTTTTTTGAATTTGTAATTTCATAACGTATCCTCCATCAATAGAAAAACATTTTTGTTTTCTTTTTATTACAGCATGTTGTTCAGAGCGACCCTTATTTTGTTTAAATCTATAAGAAAGTTTTAGTATGTTTGTTTGTAGCTTAATTCGAACTAGCCTGTGCCCGAAACATCGTCCGCACGTAATTTATTATTGTTAATATCTCAGGTTCTAAGATGAAACCTACGTCAGATTTAAAGTTCGTTCAACAATACAACGGTGAAAACCGCATCAAATTTGGTCCAGTAGTTGTTGTGTGGTGCGCGTACAATTATACACACAGAAAGACAAAAATAAAATAAACTCGGTTTTTGCTTCTATTGGCCCTATTAGGACCCCTCATAGTTTTTTTTTAATAAATATCTCCTATGTATAGACACGTACCAGTTACAGTTTTATTACATACTAGCTTTTGCCCGCGGCTTCGCCCGCGTGAATTTCCCACGGGAACAGTGCTTTTTCCCGGGATAAAAAGTAGTCTATGTGCTATTCCAGGTCATTATCTACCTCTGTACCAAATTTCATCGAAATCCGTCCAGTAGATTTTGCGTGATTGAGTAACAAACATCCTCACAAACTCACAAACTCACAAACTCACAAACTCACAAATTCACAAACTCACAAACTCACAAACTCACAAACTCACAAACTCACAAACTCACATCCAAACTTTCGCATTTATAATATTAGTATGGATATATATGGATTGATTTATATTGATTTATATTGATTGATTTTAAATGGAAAAAGTTACGGACGAAATAGTAAATATTTTAAATTATGAAAAAGCTATTCCTGAAATGGAGGGAAAATTATATAAGTAGTTTCATAAATTAAAATATTTTTTTAAATGGCCGTCGTCGGCGTCGTCGATACGCCTATGTTAAAGAAAAAATACACTACTATGTTCCGAAAGCTTTGTCTTTTTTTCTCTATCTATTAACAGATTTTCCCTGAAATCTTATGAGAAAAAAATAATGATATCGTTGTAAATCGTATTGTTATCCTAACGAACATGAAATCTTTTTGTTTGAGAGCTACAACTTGTAAGAATCGGGAGTTCTGTTATATATTTCTATTTTTTTATTTACACACTTGCAAGTAGACTTTTGTGATCGTGCAGATCAATAAATATTCGACTGAAGTGACTGAAGAGAGATTTTATATAGACTTCGTACTACACATCATCGTTTCAAATCTTTCACGGGGAGAGGTACCCCCTCCCCAGGATTTTTATGTATCTACCATACCACAGATATAGAAAAACAATTCAAAAATGAATGTTTTTTACACGACTGACCAAAAAAGGAGTGTTATGTTTTCAGGGTTCATGTATGTATGTATGTAAGTTTCTTTATTCCACCATAAGTCCTGAACGGCTTAACCGATTTTGATGTGAGACGTATTCTTAGATACCTTGCATTCCTCCGAGTGACATAGGCTATATGACGTCACCATAAAAACAAAATGGCGGATTATATATGCGATAAATAGCAGACCAAAAAAATAAAATTTGAGCAATCTTGTCGAGTGGGGTATCAAATTGCTTTAAAAGCCGATCAAATCAAATCAAATCATTTATTATTTATTTCATTTTTTATTTCAAAAATGTATATAACGTATATGTTTGTATGTACTTTTTGAGTAAAAACTCGTCAGTCGTGTTTTTTATTTTTAATAATTAGCTTGTTTCTAACTTTATAGTAGTGATTTAATTTTTTTTTTTTAACAGTTATAGTTTCCGCCTTTGGTCAATCAATTAATTTAAGAACTTCGTTCTTGTCAGTGGAGGAATTTCCATGTATGCCTGTCTTCTGCTATCGATTTGACCTCTCTTTACGACACGACCTCTACCTTCCCGCCTTTGGTACCCCTCCCAAAAAAAAAAAAAAATGACACATTAAAGACATATTATGTCTTTTAGCTTTTGACCTTCAACTTACAAGTCCTAAAGTGTAATGAACCACAAATGTAAGTATAATCCAAAACCAAGTTCCTACAATCGAGGAATTAGTCGCATGTAGGTGTTAACTTGATAACAAGGTAAGTTATCTAAAGCTAACACTCATGTTGATATTAACGCATCCCTGCTTTGGTTAATAGCGAATTCGAGTGGTAATATATACTATGGTTTGGTGACACTTTTTCCATTCTAGCGGAACGTTGGAAAATCTAACTGGTAGAAAGATTTTAGCGTGGTCTTTTTACACGACTGATCAAAAAAGGAGTATGTTTTCAGGGTTCATGTATGTATGTAAGTTTCTTTATTCCACCATAAGTCCTGAACGGCTGAACATTTTGATGTCAGAGGTATTTTTAGATTCCTTGCATTCCTCCGAGTGACATAGGCTATGTGAGTTGTCAGTCGTGTTTTTATTTTTTAATGTTACCTATGTAATGGTCATTTTATAGACACATAGATCACCATCGGGTGATTATTACCATTTAAAAAATGATCACAATTACCCATCGACAATTGCAATACTTACCAGGGATAATACAGAAGTATTGTGGGCCTTTAATTTTTTTTAATACCAAAACAAATAAAATTTGAAAGTCATCTACGAGGTACAGTTTGGGAACCTTTGGTTTATATTGACAGTTCTTTGAGAGCCATTTTATTGACACACATGATTTTGCCCGTCTGCTAAATGCTCCGCCATTTGATCCTGAAATACTTCAAAGAACTATTTGGAGAAATCAAGGAAGTTCACATATTGTTTGTCATGTTGATTTTTGTCACATCTCACAAAAGAAACATACTTCAAAGTGCTTATATTATTATGTCCTGGACTGGATATTCAGTGGCCTGTAAATGACAAATTATATATTATTTTTATTTATGTAGATACTAGCTATTTTGATAGAAGCGGTGGTGGCCGAGTGGTAGGGCGCCCGTCTGTGGATGCAAAATCCCAGGTTCGAATCCTGCCCGGGCTACATGAGTTTGTATACCAATCTGACTCATGTAAGTTTTCATCGACCACCACTTGCTTCCGGTGAAGGAAAACATCGTGAGGAAACCTGCACTCTGGTTGATGATTATCAGCTAGTGTGTGAAATGGAGAAGGCAATGGCAAACCACTCCATTAATATTGCCAAGAGAGTCGTTGTGTGTGTTTCATTCCATATAATGACCACGACCCTCAGTCATGAGGAAATACGACTAAAGAGAGAGACTAGCTTTTGACAGCGTCATAATAATTTATTATGATTTGATGATTTACAAGTATTCATGGAAGCTTTCTAATAATTATAAAACGTTCGTTTTATTTAAACAATAGTTTTTAAAAATAATTTAAGAGACGGACAGACACAGACAGGGTTATTTCACCTTTTGAGGTACGAAATAATGCTAGTACATATATTTTTCATGAATTACCACTAATTGTAGTATTTTTAGATTCAGTTTTTCTATCATGATGCACATCGTATTATAAACTAATTCAACAAGTACAAAAATTTAAATAAATTTGCATTTCTATCATAAATTATACTAGTTATAATACGTTCTAGGAAAATCTAGCAAGTTGAAGCAAAACAATAAACATCGTTGCATTTTACTAAGAATTGTTTATTTAAAGTTCAACTGAGGAACTGTAAATCTAAAAAATACTTCAGAGACTTGTTTACTGAGTAATGTACTTATTTTGAAAAATACAGTGTATATATTTTTTATTTAGTACACACATAACAAATTGCAGTCATAAAAAAACACAAAAGTCCAGGGTTATGAGCTAAACTACAATTTAAAAAACAGTGTACAGTCAAGCTTCATAAGTGTAGTCATACCTCGAAGACCTTATTGCCTAGCCTTAATGATCATAATGCCTTGTAGATTCTGACTGCACTATTGACTCTTGACTATACATAGACAGATCAGAGAATAATGCGAGTATTATAAGAAGTGACAAGCGATCCTTACTTACTTCGATGGCTCGCCGACCCAAAGAGGATCTTGGCCTCCGATACTAGAAGCTTCCACTCCTTTCTGTTCTGCGCTACTTCCTGCCATGCAGTCGGCTCTATGGAGGTCCTCCAGATCTTTTTTCTTTTTTAACTTACGTTACAAACAAGCCTAGCCTAGTCAGTGCAAGCCTAACTGCACTGCGAAACTGGAATAGTAGTCGAGTTATTTATACACTACAATTTATAGGTAACTCTAGAAAAGCTGGGTCGATATCGTTAATTTTGACACTCGGGTAGATTAAAATATGGAATAGAAATGGGTTCCTTTTTTTCCCAAAATTCCCATGGGAGTGTAGTCCCGGGGTGCAGATAGTTTATACTAAGTAAATGAAAAGACGCGACTGAAATTGGATATATCGGATTATGAAAAAACTATGTTAACAAGATTTTGAAATCGAAATGGAAATGATGTTTCTTTTCATTTTTTTGGTATATAAGTACATATTTACCGAATGTAATAATTATTTAGTTTTGAGGTTTATAAATATTTATATTTTCTATTTTTGGGCATCTTGTTCAGTAGCTTATTACAATCTTATAATTTTTAAATTTGTACAAATGACACTATTATAGAAGTCAAACTGAAAAACTATTATATTTACTGGTTGTGGCTCAGAGTGCCACTGTGATGGGAATATTGGGATGAAACTAACCGATTTCTGAATAAAAAAAGTGATTAAATTGATAATTCGATGACTTATTTTTAGATGATTGAAGTACTCGTATTATGAAATTCTGCCAGTGGAAATTTTATCAATATTGAATAATGATGACAGTAAGTGATTAATTTGACAAATGAATGGAAATATTGCCTTTCTCGACTTCGTTCAGGAGGCAAAAGTCAGTATCTTTAAAAATTGATGTTTTTGTAAACAAAAAATATGCGTATTTATGAAAAGATCTTAAGCTGAAAAATGGTTGAGTATAGTTAGATCATTTGCAGCAGCAAAGAAAGGGTTATTGGACTTTCGGACCAGATAATACCTATAATTTTAAAAAGTTATTAACTGGTCCGCGGGCGAGTTTTTTTTTGGGCCAATTAATACCTAACCCCAAAGAAATAGGTAATGCGCATTTCGTGATAATTTTCATTTATAATTAATATTTTGCTATGAAAATCTCTGATAATATATAGTTAAAATAAGTTGAAAAAATATATAATTTTGCCAGCATGCATTTAGATTTTTCTCAAAAATACTTGTTGCCCCAAATGCAATACAACAAATCGTATCTTGGTCGCCGTAGTGTTGAGAGTGCAACTTGTGATATCGATATCGATATATTGGCAGGATTGACCGCCGCGACGTAGCGGGGGCTGGCAGCATGGATCCACACTCTTTAGACCGCGCGGTGCGGCTCGTACAACTGTGGAAGCTAGACAACATGTACTCCTACAAATCACGACCAAGGTACCGACTATCGATGTTTCCCATCGATGTCCCGTATTCGATGTTCTGCATGCGCTATCTTCCTACTGAAAGGAGTTTTAACAAAATTTGTAACTAACAATATCTTATAAATTCTTGGTCACAACTATGATGAAGTAAATACTCATCTATATCTTCGTAAAAATTACTAAAATATTATTTTTCTGGTTTATACCAAGTCATTACTAATTGCAGCACCAGAACACCATTAAAGATATGGTTTTTTAAAGTATGTAATTGTTGTAACATATTATAATTTCCTCCTAACGGAACTAAAAACTCTTCGTCTTATCATTAAAATTGCCGTAGTAAATGTTGCATGCTGTTTCACTAAAATATTTCGACACAAATCATTTTGAGTCACAAAACGTCTAGGTATAAATCGTGACTGCTTTATTAAAATTAACTTTTACTACGATTGAACACAAACCTCTAAATCAAATTAATTAGATCTATTAAAACCTAAGCTTGTGTCCGATTGCATCGATGTTTACCATTTAGCCCTCATCACTAATGTTAGTTGTTTTGCATGGAACTAAGTTTGTTATTATTTTTTAAGTTTTGAGAATTTTATTATATTTTTTTTAATAGGTACCCAAGACAAAAAGAGCAATGTGTGGTCTAAATTTTATTAAATCAGATATCATTTATATAATTAAATTTAGCAATTTAGTTCAGATAAGTATAAACTTATCTGAACTAAATTGCTACAAATTTTTATTTTTAATAGATAATTTATAAGCCTACCTACAGAATAGAAGGTGTTTCGGTTAATATATCTAAGTGTTGAAAATAGGTACAATTTTATAATAACGCTAAATTGACAGAATTGTACGTCGTGAAGCAGAAATGTGGGACCCAGAGTCAATAGAATACATGCGGACGATGGTGAAACTTCAGATGTTACACGACTTTTACTCCGATAGAACTCGACCAAGGTACAAATTCGGTTATCGATGCTTTTTATTGTTAACTTATCGATGTCTCCTAAATCATCGATGTCCCAGCTCTAACATAGGTTTTAAGATCTTACTAACAATTTTAACACCGGCACAAAATGGATGGTCCAACAAAAAAAATACTTTTTTTTTGTCCAGAATGCTAATGCTTTTATAAGGATAAATATATCCAAAACTTCGTCTAATACTATTGCTTTTAGACTTTTTGTCCCACGATCTTTTTTATGAATCTGGCTTTTAACGAGACTTTTGTTTACAAACATTCCTTCTTGTCACTAATTAATAAGAAACATTAACGAAAGCTTACTATCTCTCTTTTTTTTTTTGATATTACAATTTACAACACGTTAAAAAAGCCTTAAGCTATTATTTACAAGTTAGCGGTTGGTGACTAATTTTTAATTAAGCCTACACCATTAATAAGCTCAGTTCTTGAGAAATGCTTCCTAATATATAAGCTTTCTCTATGATGTATTTAGTCACAAATCCTTAAATGGAATTATGACTTTGTTAGGTGATGTATGTATGTTAGTATTTGTTAGGTAGGATATATGTGGAACTGATTGGCTTATTGTAAATACTCATCTTAATTTCATTCACCTTTCTAAATTAACTTTCACTTCATCCATTTAGTTTTACTATTATTGTATAATAAGTTTATATTTTTTTAAGGTTTACAATGTATTTTTTAATTCATAATTTACTCACTAAATTCAAAATTACATATATTTCAATTTTTAACAATTTTTAAGATTAAAAAAAAGTTTTTAAAACTTTTTTTTAAACCACCCCGGTACTGTAACGCGGCGACGCGTTCATCCTCTTTGATCCATTTATGCGTGCGCTGGCACATACATACTTATTTCACCTGTCATAAATTTTAAATTGTATTCATACACATTCGATTCTACATTTTGATATCATTCTTGACTCAGATTATGTAAATCACTTATCATCTAATATTTTAAAGATAAATAATGTATCTAAAATATATTTAATAATATATAAATCAACATAGACCCGTCCAGGGTAAGTTTATTGGTTCTTTCGGAAGTGATTCTAAATTTATAGTGAAGTGTGCTTGTTATGTTTTCTAACCGTTCTTTATAATTGTTTTAGGTCTTATGTTTACCATTAAATTTATTACAACGACCCTGAGATGTATTATTAAGAGTCTCTGCGATACAATGATTTGTACTATTACGTACTATTCGATAAGAACAATATTTTCCCTTTTTATATTGTACTGATATACATAAAGTGAGTAAAGGGTAGGCGGATTATAATAATAAAATTTCCAGTTTATATTTAATGTTATAAAGTATTTTAAAAAAGAAATTTCATAGACAGGCTACAAATAATTTCTCGGCAAATAAAGTCGGCATATTTCCAGCCAGTTTGAAAATTAATTTTCAAATTTCTTTTCTTTTTAATTGTTTGCGTCCAAATGCTGAAGTGTCCCCTTTTAACAAAGAGCTTGAATAAACAGATGTTAGTTAATTAAAATTTAAGAGGTCTTAGAAGCCTGCAATTTTCACGGCCAACATTTTTTGGAGATGACAAGTAGACAATCGTACGCCCTCGTAAACGCTCACGAGGGCGTTTCGCGTTTTAAACGTCGCGTGACGTTTACTAAAACGCAAAACGCCTAAAGTAGCAAATTGCCTAAAAGCAATGTCTAAAAATAACGCTTAAATGCCCACTAACAGGTGAAATATATTTCTTTTTCTCTTTTCACATTTAGGTGTCATAGATTTTTTAAGGGCCTGACTAGCTACCCTATGGGTACCAGAGGGGCGTAGGCGTAGGGCTAGACCGCGAATGAGATGACGAGATGACATCAAAAGTTATCTGCGGGAGTAGAAGTTCACTCAACAGAGAATTGTGGAAGGAGCAAGGGGAGGCTTTTGCCCAGCAGTGGACACATCTATAGGCTAAGAAAAAAATATTTTTTTAATTTATGTTGGTGTTTTATATATTTTTAATTTATCTTTCCACCAATTATAAACATAAAAAATATATACCTAAACATCAAGTACCTTTACAAGAAGAAGAGGCCTTGCCTTCTTTTATAGAAATCTAAAAACTATAAAAATGATGAATTATGTAAAAAAATTGATATTAAAAAATAAATAAGATAGTTAAATATTCAATAATGCTGAAATACCAAACGGACGTTATAGTTGTACACAAAAGATAATAAATTATCAAAACGGAGGTCTTACAGCGGCAATCGACTTTGAATGACTAAAATCATTCTAAATTTTGTATAAGTTTACTGAGGAGTTATAAAACCCGCAGAAAAAGGGTTTTTTTTTCAAATATTTTATTCCGATCCTTTTCCGTAGAGGCAGACTGAATTAGTTATTACAATTTCGCCTTAATAAATTAAGGTTTAAACACAGGTTGGTCCATTGGAATATTTTTTAGAAAAACCGGTTATTCTAGGTACCTATCTACCGGAAATCGTTTTTTTTTTATATTTTAGAATTCTGTGTATAAGCTACATACAACTTCCTGAGAGCTATGTATTGTATGGCCGTCTTTTATGATCAATGGTGAAGAGTTTTTTATTCTACATTTTTTCCTTTTATTTATTTATTTATTTAATTCTTACATTCACATATCATTACAGGTACACCCAATGCGATAGTGTAGAAATTACAATTGTTACCATGCACTTAATCCGAATAACTTACATATAAAGCTACTTTTGTAAATTCACTCAAAGGACATGAAAAAATATCTATTTGCTCATGGACTTTATTTAAAAATGCAATGACTCGATTGATTTGATTGAATGATTTCTTCAAGAAGATTTCCTTCACTCATTGACATTAAAATTTTAAGAAATATGATCTGTAAATTTAATTACCACATATTTAATGTCGTAAAGTTAAGATTTCTGAGGTATATTTACACGCAAAGGCGCAAAGAGAAGCTAAGAAAATCTAAAAAAATAACGTTACATAATTATCTCAAACGTTTTAAAAAAAACTTGATGAAGAACCTGAGAAAAAAATTCAAAGCGATGATAATGAAATTAGCGTGTTTGACATTTTTAATGAACTTTGATCACAAGGTAATAATTAAAAATAATAATATAAGGTTTATCTTTCTTGATAAGGGCCTGTATCCACCGGTAGAGGTTTTTGATAAAAGTTCAATTTATAAAAAATGGTTTTTACTGCATCATGCTTGTTATTACATGTTGTGCTATGTAACCTGAACTTGGTATTCTTTTCTTAATGCTCAGTTACTTAACAATAGGTAGTTACTTAACCCTTGCAAAATTTCGAAAATTGCCTCTGTACCACACGGTACTGTCTAATGGTATAGAGGTAGAGGTACCTATACAAATTTCTAAGGTTTCTTTCTGCGTTGATATCTCGATTCAGTCAGCATCCAATTTAATATAAGTATATAGATATGACTATAGGATAAACAAATTCTCGACACAAGGTTTTTTACTCTCAAAAGGAAACTTATGTCAAAAACATTTCCCTAATTTACGGGTAATCATCCCCACTCAACAGTGGGCGTTCACGTTCGAGTTCATCGTGTATTTAATACCAAAGTTTGGTAATAACAAAATGTATAAATCATTTAAGATAATGTTTTTTGTTGACAGGTTCGGGAAGCGCTCGGATACTTACTCAAACTGGGCTAAGGATGTCGAAGTAAGTTATGTTTTGATCGATGCTACTTAACAAATTACACATTGACTGTCAATGATTGACAACCCCAATCGCTTTCTGGAGGTGGATTTTGAAGGCTCTTGTATTTTTGGGTGTTCCATTACTTCAATGGAGTTTTATTCAGTATGTCGTCATGGAAATAAGATCGTAATCACGATATTGAGTATATACGTGGTTGAGACGTAAAAGCGTAACAGACAGATTTTCACATTTATAATATTTAGTATGGAAGTTTGAAAGAATATATACAAATTTTATCCTTACATAGCATAGGTATCTATTTATATCTTCAAGTACCTACCAAAAGTCTAGTACAGTTTCCTTGTTTTAAGTTATTATTTTATATAGGTTTATAAGAATGGAGTACTTGTAACACAAGTTTTTTTTATTACTTAGCACAAGACTCCCGCTATAGTAAATGATTTAAGTTTCAGTATCAAGTATAATGAAGATTTTGAACTTGTCACAAGTAAAGTCGAAGTAATGAATTTTAGGTGCTAAGTGGCGTTACAACATTAAAAGTTAATTAAGAAAAGGGGGAGGCCTTTGCCCAGCAGTAGAACAAAACACCTACAGGCTAGTTGAAAAAAAAAGTTTGTTTTACTAGTACATTAGAATCAAAATCGAGTAAGTATCTACGTTTCACGCGTAGAAGTTTCTAAATGATTTGATTATGATATCAGTAAACTAAAGGGATAAAAGGTTCAAAGAGGGATCAAAGGTTCTACATGAAAAGACATGTTAATCCCATATTCTGATTTTGTGAATTGTACAAATTGAATTAGCAGAGTGACTTTATTTTAGTGCGAATATCCATACAACCTAACCATGCTTACTAAAATTCACTACTTAGGTTTGTGACGCACTAAAATGTACGAAATTATATTATGGAAAGGACGAAAATTCTTAGAATCATCATTATAATTCAAATGCCAAAAACTTATACAATTTGGTTTCTCTATTATATTATTTTCAGAAATAAGTGAAATTGAATAATTTATTTTCGAAATTGAATGAATAATCATCAATATAATTTACTTACAGGCAAATTTAAACCCATCATTATAAAT
Source organism: Ephestia elutella (assembly GCA_018467065.1). NCBI lineage: Eukaryota > Metazoa > Arthropoda > Insecta > Lepidoptera > Pyralidae > Ephestia > Ephestia elutella. Next base: position 4,641,146 of record CM031569.1, read on the forward strand.
TATGATAATGTTTGCTAAAAATAAACATTTTCTTATCATGATAATCTACATCGAAAGCCTAAATGGTTTGCTATTGTAAAAGCAAACATTTGGATCCATTCACATGATATTTGCCGACTAAAAGAGCACTTTACACGAGCACCTCTCAAATGAACATTCATTGTAAAATGCACTTGTTTTTACAGGAGTTTTTCGAAAAAAAAAAACAATGTGAAATTTTTTAATTCATTATTCAATTTGGAGCTATAAAATATTCAATTAATTCGTATTGCTAAGCGTGGCTTTTGAGTCTCACGACCCTTGGCTCTATCTACCCTGTAAGCGATAAAGACGTTATTCTGTATCAGTTCTTCTCTCAGCCGAAAGACGTCCACTGCTGGACAAAGGCCTCCCCCAAGGATTTCCACAACGACCGGTCCTGCGCTGCCCGCATCCATGCGCAACCCGCGACCTTCACCAGGTCGTCGGTCCACCGAGTGGGAGGCCTGCCAACACTACGTTTTCCGGTTCGTGGTCGCCACTCGAGAACTTTTCTGCCCCAACGGCTATCTGTTCTGCGAGCTATGTGCCCCGCCCACTGCCACTTAAGTTTGGCGATTCTGCGGGCTATATCGGTTACTTTAGTTCTCCCACGGATCTCCTCATTTCTGATTCGATCACGCAGGGAAACTCCGAGCATAGCGCGCTCCATCGCCCTTTGGGTGACCTTGAGCCTTCTTATGAGGCCCATAGTAAGCGACCACGTCTCTGTTCCAGTATCAGTAATTTTTATAAAATGCAAAAATTTTCTAATTATTTATTTTATTTAAATAAATAAATAAATGTATACGGACAAATCACACAGATTGAGTTAGCCCCAAAGTAAGTTCGGAACTTGTGTTATGAGATACTAACTCAACGATACTATATTTTATGACAAATACATATATAGATAAACATCCAAGACCCAGGTCAATCTGAAAAAGATCATTTTCCATCTTGACCTGACCGGGGATCGAACCCAGGACCTCCGGTGTGGCAGTCTGGCGTGATAACCGTTAGAGGCCACGGAGTTCGTCAAAATTTACCTTATGAAATAAACTAAACCATAACAGGTTCCTTCCAGGGCTTGAAACCGGTTAATAAAAAACCTAAAAAATAAGTGTTTTGACCTGGTTACGCAGTAACGCTCGGGCCATTACGATCGGAGTGAAAACCCTTTTGAATCGGTCTCGCGAGCGGAAATTACCTGGTTAATCCCGCGCGGGCGAGTGACAAGGACGGGTATATCGCTCAGCGTTTTATCTCACTTACGCATTTGCAAGTCTCAACGTGTAGATTGGTTAAATTTATATCGAGCGAGAGTGAGAAATAATCATAGTTAGAGCAAGATAGAACACGATCGTCGAAAAGAGCGAAATATTTTGGGTCTTTCCGGTATTTTGAACAGGAACTGAAATGATATCGCGCTTTGAACATAACCAGAAATAATATATGGTTTTGCTCAACCGTAACTGATTTAAAACGCTCTTTTTTTAAATGTATGGCGCATCGAGTGAGCTGGTTTAGAATTTTAACCAGGTATGCAAGCCCTGGTTCCTTCTTTAAAATGATCTGTAACTAAACCGAATACCTATTCCACACAGTACGCGACAGCTGTATTACGTAAATGTCCGTGATAAGTCACAGCAGGGAATATTACTGTATTCTTATAAAGATTTCAATTTTGTTCTTAGTTTAGGTATATTTTTATTTTTTAATATCAGGTTTACCCATAGGCTCTCTACTACAGTGAATAAAATTAATTATAAATATTATGATGATATTCTTTATGTTATACAGGGTGTTTGGGTACCTGCAACGTCTCTAGGGGTGAAAGAATATAAGCAACTTTTTGTAAGGGACCGACTCTGAAATCTCAAAAAATCTTATCTTATCTTATCAGCTGTTTCATACATTTTGGGTAAAATTCATGAGTACTTTCCCCTAGAGAGGTTGCAGGTGTTTACCCAAACACCCTGTATAATTTTCTTTTTTTCGACGGATTTCTAAAAAAACATTGGTGTTAGATATTTCTCAAGTCGCCTTATTGAATCAGATATGACTAATTTCTATCTATATCCACTCTCAATACTTTTATATAAGAAAAAGCATGTGGTAGGCGATAAAAATAAGTAGGTACATATGAGTCAGATTGATCTACAGACTCAGAGGTCCATGTCAGGCCGAACCTGAGACTTCAAACCTTCTCGGACGTATGTCGAGCCGACTGATCTGCTTCTATAGTTCGCTTCAGTTATACAGGGTTATTTTGAAACTACTGGCCAAATTTTTACAATATGCTCAGTACTTGGAATACAACTACGTCCGAAAGAAATTTATAGTAAAAGAATAACATAAAATTTCAACTTTCCATACAAAGTCCCATCAGCTGATCGACCAATTTGAATGTGAAGCAAAAATAATTTGTCATTTTCTAACATAGTTTTTTTTTAAAACCTGCTTAATTTCATCAACCAAATCTGCTGCAAAAATTTGGCCAATGGTTTCAAAATAACCCTGTATAAATAAATAAAGCTAATCGACTAGACTGTCCCTACATTCAGCATTGCTGTGATCGACATATCCCCTGCAGCAGACCGGAGAAACCGTTTTAATTTGTCAATAAAAAAAAAAAAAAATTACTATTTCATAATTAAATTAATTAATAATAATAATTTTAAATTAATTAATAATAATAATTTTAAATTAATTAATAATAATAATTTTAAATTAATTTATCAATAATAATAAATAAGTAATAATGAATTTTGTATATGTGGTAAATGACGAATTGTATTTTATTTATTTTATATGGGTCTAAGAAACCTGAAATAAATGAATTTTAATTTAATTTAATTATCCTCATTTTCATACCCCGAAGAAGCTAAACCAAGCTAGGAATAGATTAGATAGAATATATTTATAAAAATATACAATATCTCAAAAGCAATATAGAAAGGCTTGATACGACGTCAATAAAGGATATTATTATTTGAAATGTCATATCCAGTGCATCACCGGATTTACTTTTTATTGGTTCAGGAATCGTAAATCGACCTTAATATTGAATTTATTGTACATTTTTAACTTTATATAAAGCAGAATCTATAAAAAATTGCAATATAAAGAAAGACTTTTTGAAAAAAACGAAAATTCCGGTTACTATAAAGAATCTAGGCCTTAACATCGTGAATCGTTTTGTAATCAAGTTTCAATTTGACTCCTGACTTTAAATACAAATATATTTAAGTAGGATAGTAGGATTAAAAAAACAATTTTATATTAATTACTCCCTGACGTAATATCGTGTCTCTCTGATTTATATTTTTATTTAAAATTTTATTATCTTTTACAGAAACCGGATTTACCAGCATGGCTGTCGTACGCCCGAAGGAGATGAGGTGTGCAACAAAACGATCCTTAATTAATAAAAATCATATATCAATGTTCGTGATTACTACTACACCGTAATCGTAACCGTTAACCGTTTCAATATAAATTTCAATAGCTGGATGTGTAACCTTAAATGTTAGCACTTTATCTGTTTTACTGTTTGTAACATCTAAGTCATCAATTGTGTTAGCTGTTTCGTCAGTAGCGTGATTGTTATCATCAGTATTAATTTCTTTATTATAATGTTCCTGTATTTATTTATTTTTAATTAATTGTTTTTGTATTATTATTAAATACCTAGTTTAATATAAGGATCATTCTAAGATTTAGAAGATGAATATCTTTCTGTCGAAATTCTAATGCAAATATATGTAATAATTCTTTGGAACTTTGAACTTCTTGAATTTTTTGCGTCGTATTAGATGTCATTTGAATATAATTGTTTCACCAATGTTTCCCGCGTACATATCTATGTGTATTTGTTTAGATGATGTCTCTTTTTGTAAGTTTCTCATTAGGAAATCATATCTAAACCGTTGTAGATACCTACTTATGTTCAATCAAAAATCATTGTACTTAATGTTATGAATAAAAGCAATTGAGAAAACGTAAGATTTAATGGTTCGTGTTATTGTTTCTTTTATCCTTTCTTTTATTAGTACCTTTTGCATCATCTATTAATTTAGAATACATTATGTTAATTTATTTAAAAGGTTTAGCGTGGTGATGTGGACTAAAAATTATGTAGACATAATCAATCAATATTAGACATGGTAGACATGTGATCGAAATTAAAATGCTATCGGAAATATGAATATCTTCTTAAGAAGTATAAACGTTTTCTTGACGTGTAGAAGAATTAGAGTGGTCTGAATATAGCAAGTGGAAATCCATAGTCTCTGCCTACTTAACTCGTCAACTCTAGTATGTACTCGTATCGTATGTATTTTGATATAAGGTAGGTATTTGATTTATTTTTTGGATATTGTATTATTTAAAACCATAAATAGCATAAAAACTTCGGTCTCGATTGCATACAAGAAATTTATAAATATTTAGGTTCTAATGTTGCATATGAATTTTTGTCAAATATCTATCGAATTCTAGTCAATTAGGAATTGATAAAAATAAAAAATATAAAAAAGTAAGTTTTATTCAATTCATCAATTCATTCTGGAGATTAAAGGATCTAAATATACAAAACGATCTCTTCAGAATCAGTATATTAATATTGATATACTTACCTAGAATATTATCTAGCGTAGGCAAATGAAATGAAATGAATGGAGAGGATTTTGGCATGACAAAATACAGAATAACAATAAGTGAAAGAAAAATAAAATGTGTTTTAAATGTCTTCACGTTTTCGTAACAAAGAGAATTGTAATAAATATAATCTTCTTATTTCGTAGTAAGACACTGATTTTGGTGTAAGTATAATTAATTCAGGATTTTTGTGATTTTTACTGTACTTGGAATTATGGAAGGAAAATTATTTGTTCCTTTTTTTTGTTACCGCTTTACATAGAGCAAAATAGACTTCTACGTGGATGTCCGTGTTGCTCGAAGGTGCTTTATCAACTTCAAAAATACAAGTAGGTATTTTCGAATGACCACCATTGGTGACGAAAATAAATACAAGAAATCTAAATGTAGATACTTAAGTACAGTGGCCCACATGGAAAAGTATACACTTTTTATAGTGGATCGTATTTCAGGTGGTATACTTTTCTATGTAGCCCACTGTACGTGGCAGCAGAACATTGAATTTCCTTCTCTTTTCCTTCTCCTGCGAATTACCTCATGAATGTGAAAAATTAAAACCTATGGGGTACTTCAGAATCATGAAAATTGTCGACAACAGACAAAAACTGCACACATGTATCTAGTTTTTAGGTTGAAAGACAAATTTAAATATGTAGGGGGTGTCATTACTGAGAAAAAGGGTCTTGATAAGGAACCCACTGTGTGTAAGACCATTCGTAATTGGCAGGTTTTTTTATACAGTAAATGAAACAGCAAATTGGTGGTATCTCTTTATATTTTCTATTAATAAGATCTGTGTCAGTACATCGAGTTTCGATACTTAGTGAGTGACTAGTTTATTTGTAAGCACAAACATTAAATTTCATTAAAACTATACCTTAACTCTCACAATGGAATTTTTTACACTTTAAATTGACAAGATCTTTTGCACAAGCACCTATTTCATACAACCTTACATTTACACATATATTTTGAGTTATTTTAATATTAATTTCTATGAAAATTATGGTACATAAAGGTGACTAGAACATTTAAATAACATCATAAGGTCGTGAAATTGTGCAGTCAAAAGTATTTTAAAACATAAAGGAATTTCACATCAATCTCATAGGTACAATTTCTCTTTCACAAAATAGGTTTTTATTTGACGATACCTTTGTGTGTGATGTATCATCAATATCTTTAATAAACTCGGCTACAAAAATAAATGATAAAATATTTAAAGAAATATATGCACAATGGAAGACTTATCCCGGAAAGGGATTTCTTCCAGTCAAACGAGTATTTGAAAGATGATTTAAAAAATTTAGAGGACGAGCACAAAAACAATAATACCACACCTTTATTTTTTTAGATCTTTTTACAAAAAATTCTTTTGACTGCAATTGGAACACAGTTACACAATACTTATCATTATTTATTTTAAGATGTACTTATCTGAGAATATAGGTACATCAGTGACTGATGTTGAATTTATTATTTTTACCGTTCATTCATTAAACATACACCATTTTCGTTCAACTTTCACACAAGTCTTTATTTATATAAATTAAAATTAGCACATAACTGGGTTCTAAGGTTTCTAAAAGGGAAAATTCATTATAATCGACAGAAAATATTTTTTTATAGACAATATAAAAAAATCACTAACACATTTTGATTATAGGTATTTTACTTCGAGCAACAAAGACTTTCTGGAGTGCGTGTTGCTCTATGATATTTTATAAATAAAAACACTAAAGAGATATACTTATATTTTTAAAACCATAAATTGGTACTCACATACTGAATAATAAATTATTTAATATTGCAAAAAATATGAGATATATGGATATTTACTGTCGATTATAATTTTACACAAAAAAAAATATTCTAGGTAGATAGAGCTACTAATAAGACTACTACAATTCACATACATAGAAGACGATAGATTAGACGGATGGAAATTCTGGGGCATCATAGCATTACATTACAACTCTATAGAACACTAGTTTTCATTATTTATACCTACAAAAGGGTAAATATTAATCTCCTAAAACAAAAGACAGAAACTACTAATTTCATAAAAGTTTATAGGGATTTTGGCATCGCACATCTTAATATTTACATAAAACTATTGGGTACAAACAATTTTTAATAATTTTACGGTACAGTAGTACCTTAGAGGATTATAGGACTAATTTTAATGGAAATAAAATTAAAGTTTACAGGCATTTCTTACGTTCCTAACATTAATATCTGTAGCATTCTAGCTCTTCTGATTTATATCAGAAATCCTACTTTTGCTCAAGCCATTCTATTCACGTAGATAGCAGACATCTTACAATAATGTCCATTATATCTAATAGATTAGATTTCTTTTCTCGTTCTACAATAAGCCAGTCCCTACCATATCTTTGCTTAAATATACAAATGAAAAATGGGATTTAAAAAAATGATACTTTGAGCAATTGGGCACAAAACTCTCATAATACTCACAGCGCATATTCTTAATAATATATCTATGTTAGAGCTTAATAGTACTATTTACAAACACCCAATTGTAACTTAATACAAAAAATTAGTGCATTATTCTAACAACCAACAATCAGAGTGCTTAGGAATTCTCGTGTAGATTGAGTATTAACAATTCATTACAGGTTTAGTGACGTGAATGTTACAAAAATATTTACTGAAGTCTTTGTGTCTTACATATTACATAACAATAGAGCTTATAATGAACGGTTGTCATTTTGCGCGACGTTTGACACGTTTTGTGCTAAAATATTTAATCTGTTGTGAACCTGTAACTTATCATCTAATTTATCAAGATCAGAGCCCTCTTTGAGGAGCTCCCATATATTATTCTTATCCAATATTTCGAAACCACCTCTATTTTCAGGTGCAATGTCTGACTTAGGAGTGTCAGATAAGATCTTTGAGGTTTCAGAAATAGGCGTTGGTGGTACTTTGTGTATTTCGATATTTATTGATTTTAATGTTTTTGTAGCTTTCTCTGGGCTTTTCATTTTTGTATTATTTATTTTTTTATCTGTTGCAGTTAAATTTTTTGTGGCATTTGTGGAACTGTGATTGATATCAGCGTTTAGTTTTTTGATAGGCGTGTTTGTTTTTGACTTCTTTGCCTTATAGTGAATTGTTTTAATATTGCTGTTAGTGATGGCTATAATCGTATGAGGCATAGTAGACGTTTCTAAGTGTGATATCGTTGTCTTATTTATTTGCGTAACATTCTCGTTTTTGATGATTTGTTTAACATCATTTGTAGAACTCTTTGTTGTAGAATTATCTCTAGATTTTAAAATATTACTTGTTGAATTTATATCTTTTGTTATATTGGAGAAATTTGCCAATAAAGATTTTGATAAATTAACTGAAATGTTATGTTGTTCACTCGATTTTACAGTTGCAACGGTGTCATTATCAGTTTTAAATTTGGCATAGAATTTTTCTTGTTTATCTCCGTACGTAGCTTTCAGTGTACCTTTTCGTCTTGGAAGGGGCTTCTTCTTGGCATTTTCTTTCTTATAGAGTGATTTTGACATAGGTAACTTTTGAACAATTAATTCTCCGTTTGACTTTGACACAAAAGGCGTGATATTATTATCTATTTTTTGAACGTGAGAAGTATTTACATACATAGCAGTTGGAATAATAATCGGGTCATCACGGTATTTTTCCACAATAGCAGTAGATGTGTTACTTATGATTTCACTGGGAGTAGTAGCTAGAATTTTATCATTTATGATGCTTTCCTGAGTCGTGGTAGAACTAAGTGTAGTTACAACAGAAGTAGTAATAGGTACATTTGTAGTAGATATTTTGGTAGCCACGTTTTGTTCGATAGAAGCAGTTACATTTTGTGTAACATCTTCAGTCATTGTCGTAGTCGTAGGTTGACTAGTAGTTACTTTATTATGTTTTGTTTCAATGTGTTTTTTAAACTCATAATCCCTACTGCAAATGCGTCCACACTCACATATATTATCTATGTTTTCTGTAGTTTTGATACTAGCAAGTTCAGTCTTGTCAAACCAGGTGATAAAATCGTCGTCAGTGATTCCTCTGAGGAGTGGGCTTCCGGGTCTCGCGTGGAAGAAGGTTTCTACAGCCAGGTCTGGTCTGGTCGATGGGTATATTTTGGCAAAAGCTGGTCGTAAACTGGTTATGATATATTTTGACCTTGCTTCATAAGTAACGCAGACTGGACATGTAGAACTGATCTGTAAATAGTAAAAAAAAAACAATATATGTATTTAATATGCTATATAACAACATAAGTATCTGGGAATAAGTGTAATTTGAATTATGCACGGGTTTTGAAAAATTCGGTACACGGGTATAATGCAACCAGGAATAACACCACTAAGTACTTTTTATTCCGAGATTCTCATGGAAGCAGAGAACGGGGCACTACTAGTTTAATATAAATAACGTTTATAAATTGTAGTAGAATAATTTCAAAATATTACTTACATTAGCGAACACGAACCAAACAGATTCTCCTCTAGAGCCGTAATGAAGGTCAGCAAAAGTGGCGCCATCTAGTACAACCGGGTTCACCGAGTGCAGCTCATAGCCTGAGAATAATGATGACTCCAGCCGCAAGATACCAGATCGCTCTTTGCCTTTCCACCTGTTAGGTTAAAAAAAAAAAGGAATCATTGACTTTTATTACGTTGTATACTCATGTAAGCAAAATATGAATCAAAACTACTTTACCTGTAAAATATAAATAAATTGTGGACAAATGAACAGCACTCAAAAATTAATTAAGTAATATAAATTAATTGTCAAAGTCAGGAAGTGTAACCCAGTACCTAATGAAAAATATACTACTGGGCTCGTTATTATCCACGTATGACGGAGATGAGAAAAAAAAATATAGGTATTGTAGGCCTTTTCAATACTGTTTCAACAAAAAAAAAATGTGTCTTATTTAAATATGTATTATTTATTATACAACAATGCAATGACATCCTAAAATTAAAAAAAATGGCCCTTTACTTTCATAAATATTTTTTTTTTTAAATAAACACACTTGAAGCGAGTCTTGATGATCAGCGAAGACAAGTTACCCTGCAGGTCCTTGATGCTGCTTCGTTCAAGTCTGATCTTCTCAATGATCGTCACCTGGATGTTCAGCATGGCGTTCTCTGGCAGGGGTATTCTAAAAATGTGGACCACTACTCTACTTTTGTTAGAAGATACAAGCAAACTCACTTGAAGCACGTCTTGATGATCAGCGTCGGCAGGTTACCCTGCAAGAATTCGATGATGCTCCGCTTGGATGTTCAGCAATGCGTTTTCTGGCAGAGGTATTCTGTAATAGTGGCCCACTACTCCACTTTTGTTAGAAGATAAAAGCTAACTCACTTAAAGCAAGTCTTGATGATCAGCGTGGGCAGGTTACCCTGCTGGTCCTCGATGCTTCTCCTCTCAGGCCTGATCTCCTCGATGATCGCCGCTTGGATGTTCAGCAATGCGTTTTCTGGCAGGGGTATTCTTAAATAGTGGCCAATTACTCCACTTTTGATAGACGATACAAGCAAACTCACTTGAAGCAAGTCTTGATGATCAGCGTGGGCAGGTTACCCTGCAGGTTCTCGATGCTGCTCCGCTCAGGTCTGATCTCCTCGATGATCGACGCTTGGATGTTCAGCAATGCGTTTTCTGGCAGAGGTATTCTGAAATTGTGGCCAACTACTCCTTTTTTTTTGTTAGAAAATACAAGCAAACTCCCTTGAAGCACGTCTTGATGATCAGCGTAGGCAGGTTCCCCTGCAGGTCCTCGATGCTGCTCCTCTCAGGTCTGATCTCCTCGATGATGGCCGCTTGGGTGTTCAGGGCATTCTCTGGCAGGGGTATTCTGAAATAGTGGCCAATTACTCTACTTTTGATAGACGATACAAGCAAACTCACTTGAAGCACGTCTTGATGATCAGCGTCGGCAGGTTTCCCTGCAGGTCCTCGATGCTGCTCCGCTCAGGTCTGATCTCCTCTATGATCGCCGCTTGGATGTTCAGCAAGGCGTTCTCTGGCTTAGGCGTGTACGTCGAGTAGGATATGGTGCCCTGGAATTTTAACATTAATATTATTACGAGTATGAATAGAGTGATGAGTGTAGAGGAAGCAAGAGAGATCTGTAAGGATCGTAGCAGGTGGAAATCGCTAGTCTCTGCCTACCCCCACGGGAAAAAGGCGTGATAATATGTATGTATGTATGTATATTATTACGCGTACCACGCTGCCACCCAAGGTAGGCGGTTGATAGAAATAAGATTTCTAAACGACAACGAAACCAGGAAAATGGGTTGAGTGATCCATTTGCAACAAACGACGGGTTTTATATCAATCTGTCAGTTGTTGATAAAATGTTATAAAAGAAACTCAATACTTTTCATAGCTTGTAGTAATTAATTTATCCCATGTAAAATACTATCAATACCTACTCATAATATTTTATTGAAACCATAAATTTGACATAGTGACATATAGAAAATGATTAACTAGTTTATGGACCCTGTCGAGAACAGAAACTTGGGTAGAAGAAAGGAGGTCGCATTATAGGTACTCGTCTATATTGAAAAGCGACCAACTCTGAAGTTATCTCTTTATAACTTCTGACTTGATCATTTTTCAATGGTTAGTGAGCTCAACTCATCTGACTTCATAAGACGGAGACAGCGATGGGCTAGCAACCTGTCACTATAGAATCTCCATTCCACCAATAAGCCTACACTTCATCTAAGCTTGGCCTTCGAGTCTCAGGACTCTTAGCCCTATCTATGCCGTAGCGTAGGTAAGGGATAAAGACGTGATTTTGCATCTGTACTTAGAACCTAGTGGAAGTATAACATACCTACATATTATCCACATTTATTGACTATGGCAACATATACCTTTTCATGTTCCCTTTCTTTTCTTTTTTGTTTTATATTTTGTACGTGTGTCAAATAAACGATTTATCTATCGCAGCATCAAATAAATGATTTATCTATCTATACCTGAACAGTAGCACAACCAGCGCCGGTAGCGTACACAAACACTTTCGTGGGTAAACCAGGCAGCTGCAAAGGTCTGGGTGGAGTTCGAGCGCGGAGTTCCAATGTGTCGGTCAATTCCATGCCCGCTGTCGCTAGCGATACTGTTAGTGCTCTGTGCCTGTGGAAAAAGTCAGTGAGTAAGTAGGTAGTTTTTTTATAACAATTCTTCATCATTTTAATACATTTTAGTTCCTGTGGCCACTTCTGGTATAGCATTTTGGAGAAAATGCTGCAGTTGCGTTAGTACATAATATCTCGATAGCTGCAGTGGAGTTTGTTGCCACTTCTTTTCCATTTGCGTAAGCGGTAGTAAAGTTAGTTATCAGTTATTTAAATATTCAGCAGATAACAGTAGTATAATAGTTGATTAAAAGTTTTCATATATTAAAGCCTTTTATTACAAAAATAACTTAATAGGTAGATACCAACTTTGAATTTACTAGGTACCAAATAATCACCGGTGATGAGATTTAATGGTCAGATGGTCCGAAGGGAGTTTGATTACAAAAACGTTTTGAAATGTACCTATCATGGGCCAAAGCAGCATATTGCGCCGCAGCCTTGGTAGCACTGTAGGCTAGACTGGGATGTCGCTGCAGCGTAGACGCTCTATAATACAGGAACCTGGCGGCCGCTTCTCCTTCGGCGAGGGCCCCTCTAGCACATGCTGCTAGAAGAACCCTCACGCCCGCTACGTATTGCTCCATTGTTACCGCTTCTGGAAGTATACAAGTCTTATTTAAAAGCAAAAATAAAAATGGACAAACAATGTTCCGACAACTCCGTATAATTAAATGTAGTACACAAAAACGTATCGCACGCTACAGGGAACCGATGACGACTGAAGGCACGGCTATGGAGTTCCGTAAGTATCCCGAATCGCACACACACATCAAACTTCATGTCTAACAGTTTGCGTTTGCTTTTGGTAATATTATGGAGATTTCTATTATCGGTAAGAAAGTAGTAATTTATAATATTAAGATTGTGGTCTGGGTACCCGATATCTTTATCTTATTCATTCTTATTGAAAAGTCCAACGCTCAGGCAAAGGACTTCAGTAATGGGCTCTGGGGATAGAGAAGTTTATTCGGAAGGCATACCCACCAGTTGAAATGAAAATGGTGGAACACCGTGCAAGCCTTCGTCATCAAGGACTTCCAAGTTAGAGCTGCTGTAAGAATGATTAGACCCTAAATAGTCTTCCTTTATAGCTCTAAATTTACAAAAAAAAAAACGAAGAATAGCAATAAATAATACCATAAGATGTAGTCTTGATATTCCTAGAAGTTTCCTCCAAAAGCCAGTCGGCAGCGTCCTTTCTCGGGGTAGGCCAGCCAAACTCTCCTTCTTCGGTTGTTGACGCATTCCTCAAAATAATGAGCGCTTCGGGGACTACTGGACTCCTGAAATGCAAAACGATGTTTTCAGCTATTGATATAGCATGTTTTTCACATTCATTACTTCAAAACACCGTTATTGTAAAAATATGTTCCAAAAAAAGTCAAAGTAGAACATAGACTTGGACACAGATAAAACATCACGTCTTTATCCTTGAAAGGGTAGACAGAGCCAAGAGTTGTGTGACTCGAAGGCCACAGACCAAGAAATCAGCGAAATGATGATTTACTTACATTATTTAGACAGTGTTAAGTAAAGAGTACTTCTCTCTCTCTCTCTCTCTCTCAGCCGAAAGACGTCCACTGCTGGACAAAGGCCTCCCCCAAGGATTTCCATAACGACCGGTCCTGCGCTGCCCGCATCCATGCGCATCCCGCGACCTTCACCAGGTCGTCGGTCCACCGAGTGGGAGGCCTGCCAACACTACGTTTTCCGGTTCGTGGTCGCCACTCGAGAACTTTTCTGCCCCAACGGCTATCTGTTCTACGAGCTATGTGCCCCGCCCACTGCCACTTAAGTTTCGCGATTCTGCGGGCTATGTCGGTTACTTTAGTTCTCCTACGGATCTCCTCATTTCTGATTCGATCACGCAGAGAAACTCCGAGCATAGCGCGCTCCATCGCCCTTTGGGTGACCTTGAGCCTTCTTATGAGGCCCATAGTAAGCGACCACGTCTCTGTTCCGTATGTCATTACTGGCAACACACACTGGTCAAAGACCTTAGTCTTGAGACACTGCGGTATTTTGGACGAGAAGATATCGCGAAGCTTCCCGAACGCTGCCCAGCCGAGTTGGATTCGACGGTTGACCTCTTTCTCAAAGTTGGACTTACCCAACTGAACTGTTTGTCCCAAGTATAGATAATTGTCAACAACTTCGAGTGTAGAGTCTCCAACCTTCAGAGGAGTGGGTGCGACACGGATATTAAACATAATTTTCGTCTTGTCCATGTTCATTTTTAGACCCACTTGTTGAGAGGCTCTACAGAGGCCATCGAGCATTGTGCCTAGGTCTTCCAAGGTCTCAGCCATGACTACGATATCGTCAGCGAATCGAAGGTGAGTGAGGTACTCGCCGTTGATATTGATGCCGAGTCCGCTCCAGTCCAGAAGCTTGAAAACATCTTCCAGGGCGGCGGTGAACAGTTTCGGAGATATCACGTCTCCCTGTCTCACCCCTCGCTGCAACTGGATAGGTTTGGAGCCTTGATCCTGGAGACGGACCGACATGGTGGCGTTTTCGTACAAACACTTCAGCGCTTCGATATATCGATAGTCAATTTGGCACCGTTGGAGAGACTGTAGCACAGCCCAGGTCTCGATCGAATCGAAGGCTTTCTCGTAGTCCACAAACGCCAAGCATAATGGCTGATTATACTCCTCAGTCTTCTGTATAATCTGCCGCAGCGTATGTATGTGGTCTACGGTACTAAAGCCTTTTCGGAAACCGGCTTGTTCGGGAGGCTGGAAGTCGTCAAACCTGCGAGCGAGACGATTCGTAATGACTCTCGAAAACAGTTTGTAGACATGGCTCAGAAGTGAGATAGGCCTATAATTCTTCAATAGGGTTTTGTCACCTTTTTTGAAGAAAAGTACCACCACACTTCTGTGCCATGCCGTAGGCGTTTGTCCCTCGAGTATGACGGAATCAAATAGCTTCTGAAGAGCTCTTAATACCGGCGTTCCACCTGCTTTCAGAAGCTCAACCGTGATTCCATCATCACCCGGTGCCTTATTGTTTTTTAACTGTTTGAGAGCCATTCTAATCTCATAAAGGCTGACGTCCGGGATATCTTCGGTGTAGTGTCGGGTCAATCTGGCTCTTGGATCTTTGGCCAGATTATTGACAGGTGTGCGTACGCTGGTGTATAATTGTCCGTAGAACTTCTCAACCTCTTCCAACAGCTCTGGCTTCGACGAAATGATTCTGCCATCCTCAGTCTTCAGCTTGGTCAGTTGGCTTTGACCAACAGACAGATCCCTTGCAAACACTTTTGAGCCCTTATTTCGCTTGATCGCCTCTTCAATACGGTCAGTATTGAATTGGCGTAAATCACGAGTTAAGGACTTGGAGATCTGTCTGTTTAGACGTCGATACTGAGCAGCATCTGAGCAGCAAAGAGTACTTACCTGGCAAGAACAAGTCCTAAAACTGTTGCAGCAAGAGCAGCTGGTGAAGTTAAATTGTGTAAATTCTTCTCCAAATATGTTTGCGCCTTTTTCGCAATTTCTGCATCCACCTGAAAACATACACGAGTATAAATATATATTTTTTGATTCAAAATGATAAATGGCTAGAAAATTTGTATTTTCTTGGTACCAAAAAAATGCAAATTTTCTAGTAGTTTATTTTGAGTTTCGTTTTTATTTTGAATCATAAAGTATATCTTGCAGTAAATATTAAAAGAAGAATAATTAATAATTTGATTAAATAATGTTGTATTTACCTCATTTTCTACACCAACTTCGAGTAAAGCCACCAAAGTTTCAGCGGTCACTTCAACTGTTCGTTCCCATTTTATCTCATCATCAGTCATATTTCCATCCTTATTGTAATAATAATATTCATTCACATCAACTTCTTTCTCTGTTCCGTTAACTTTCTTCAGATCAACTGGATAATAATCCACCTCTTTGTCAGCAGCTAAAGGAGTGAAAGAGCCATCAGTATTTTGCCGTGACTGTATCCATTTTTTTATCTTCTGGAGTAGTTCGGGATCGACTGGGTAATAAGCCTGTATCTTTGTTAGAATTTCCAAAATTTTGATGGTTGATAAATGACTGCTCATTGCTGGATGGTCGCTAAATGAATTGTCACTCTTCCGGAATGATAGAAGTATTTGAACCTAAAAAAATACATACATAGTTATTGATACGTGAATAACTGATTGGAATATCAAATATATATTTATATTTATCAACGCAGAGTTAAATCCACTGAACGTAGAACTTGAAATTTTGAACCCCTAAAGGGGTTGAAAGGGTGAAAAATGAAAATTATGCGGGCAAAGCTAGGGATAATGATTACTTTACAATAATGGTTATTATCTTTTACAGGATCTATTTATTTTAATATATAACAGTGTTTTAATTAACAATTTAACCATTTCAGTTTATGGTTCGTAAACAAAGTATTTATTTATTTTTGTATACAATATATACATAGAAAGGAAACTTAAAACATACCTGTTCTGGCAGTTTCTTCAAAATCCTCTCCCGTTCAGCTTCATCAACCAAATGGGGTATATGTTCCAATGCCAGCAGCGGTGCCAAACTAGCGGACGCGGCAGATAACTGCGAGTCCTTCCACACGTCCGGCCACTGGTCCGGGGAGTCTGTATGGAGGCTGTACAGCGGGAGATGGAGACCTCCGGACACCAGGAGCGTCCCACTGGCTGACCCTGGGACTACGCCATGAGGCAGCCCGAGTTCCAGGACTTGAGAGAAGCCTGCTTCTTCGTTGAAATTCCATATTCTGAAGATTGAAACGAATTGGGATGAACAAAATAATATTTACTGTTATAAACTATGAGAATCAAGGTTAATTATGGCCAAGAAAAAAAAAATATTAAGGAGAATTCAAATAAAATGAAATATGTGAAAATATTTGGATACTTTACATTTATTTGTTACATTTCTCTGGATATTATATTACCAATAAGTCTTTGAAATACGCTGTTTCTTTATTATTTCCGAACTCACCTGAAATCAGCCTTATCGCCCCAAAGCGCGCTGAAGCCGACATACTTGATCCTCATATCGGAGCTGAGAGGCCAGACCAGCAGCCTCCTCTCCGCAGGGGCTGCCCCCCTCCCCACGGACAGCCTCCCCCCCTCCCACCACACCCACCAGGCGCACCACCCGTCAGCACATTCCTCATCACTTTCCGTCTGCTCTGCGCTTGCTAAATGCACGTCGTAGCCTGCAATTTTGTAGGAAATATTACTGCGATGTTATCACGCCACGTTCTAGCATAAAGTGTAAACAGAGTATTTTAATACTGAAAAGTCTTTCAAAGCATGACATAGACATTGACTATCATCATAGCCAATGAAGAAGAAGCGGCGCAATAAACTTCTCCGCAGTCTTTACTTCAAAGACGTCACTAGGACCAGTCACCTCACTTAAGAGCTATGCAGGTCAGTATCATTATGTGGCATGTAACACACGCTACATTTCTTTTGGCATTTCAATGGAGTCGTTTTACTATTTGCCTTCTTTATTTCATACACTGCTGCTGCTTATCATCAAACAAAAGAGCAAATTTCGTCGCAATGCTTTCTTATTTCCTAATGATGGGGCAAAACAGCTTTACATGAATTGAAAAGCTTGATATGACTTTTGTACCTTTAGCAGCTGTCGCTGGAGAGATACTGTGGAGGCTGATCTGCGTGAGCTGGGAGCAGGCAACTGGCGATCCATTGCGCAGAATAGAAGTCTATGGCGCTCTCTCAATTCGGAGGCCAAGATCCACTTTGAGGTTACTGAGCCAGCGGAGTAAGTAAGTAGTACTTTAAGCAGAAAAAAATGAGACTAACCATGTTTTCCTTTAGCGATCCAAACCCGGCTTCTCTCAAAAACAACTCTGTACATGTCATCGGAAGGCTCCCGTACATCAGACAAGGCGACGTGGGCTGCCCCTTCAGATCTCAGTTCGAGCACCAAGCCAGCCCGGTTCCTCGGTGCTGCCACCCACTGCCACTCCCAAGAACCACGCGTTGAGACTGCTAGGTGTTCTGAAATATGTATTGTATAATTTTAAACGATCATTTTCCGAAACATGTGACGTTTTTGAAAAGAAAAGAAAGAACATTATCTGAATGATCGATTAAATATTTCCAAGTTTCTAACAGGCGTGTGTATCTATTTTTTGACAGTAGCGTGTGAATGTCGTTTTTACATCCCGGAATTCTCAAAATTCCTTTTTGGGTTCTCACCTACGCTTTTGCCTAAGCTATATAAATAATGTCTCTACAAAGTTTTGAAGATTCTACATTCAGCGTTTTTACCATGAAACATTATTATGTTATTTGTTACATTAGTAATGATAAAATAATCGTGGTGTTATGTTTTTTATTTAATAAAAACATTATCAAGCAAGTGAGTGATTTAAATTATCTTATTTTGGAATTTTTCAGTTTCATATTTGGGGTAAAAATGCAAAAATAATAATCAATAGGTACCTAGTAAAATTAAAGCAATCTAGTCCAGTGTCTAGATTGTCTATCAAATTTGTAACAATAGTAATTAATATTGTAGACTAGATAGCCTCTAGACAAAGTAAACAGGCGCCTGATATCTTAAAATCTTAGTTAACAGACATAAATATACAGACAAGAGAAACAATGAAAATGGGTTCATTGTTTTTGTAAACAAAAAGACCTTCTATACATTATGTCTATTCTACGCTTGCTTAAAAAGAATCATGTATCACAACAGTTTTTATTCTTCTGGATACCTATACAATTTCGTATATAAATCTTATGAAAATCAAAAGTATGTTGGTTTCATGGCAAAAATATTTTTAAAACAAAACTATATCTCTCCTACCATGTCTTGCTCTTAAAATGATATAAAGATCAAGCATACAATTATATTGTGATTATCTGCACTATTCTCGTCTTTTCTGACAGAAGTACCATGTATTTTTAGCAAGTGTTCCCTCATCATAACTATTCCACTGATCTCATAACTCAGAAGGAGGTATATTTTATCTCTTAAAAATTGATATAATGCCAGGAAAATAGCACGGACTATTACTAAACAGCATGACATATCATGGCATCTTTATGATCACTTGAAACCTCACATTATGAAACTCACCGTTAGCACAGAAGTACGCGCTCTGAGTATCACTCCTGTGTAGACCCTCGGGCAGAACAAGTACGCTTGCGGACCTAATGACAGAGCCGACCAGGGTCTCGTTGTTGAATGACGTGTAAGAAACTGAGCAGTTGTCGGCACTGTAGCCGGTTACTTCCACTGGAATAAATAGAATATATAGAAATTAGTTTTTTTCCATCTTTCTTTCTTATTGAGTGTATTATTACTAACACTGGTGTCAGATTTTATTCAAGTCGCCTAAAGGCATCTGACATGACTTTTACGACTACCGCCATCTAGTGTCAGTAGCGGTATACACACTAGTAAACTAAACAATCAGCCAATGCGCAGGTTACCTCACGATGTTTTCCTTCGCCGGAAGCAGGTGGTGGTCTATGAGAAAACTACCAAACATGAGTCAGATTGGTCTACAAACTCATGTGACACAGGTAGGGTTTGAACCCGAGTCCTGCCTGACCTTAGGCGGGTGTCATTACCACATGGCCACCACCACTTCTATGCTGGTCGAGTAGCGAATCAAAAACATCGAATGAGCCAGCTGCTTCTTTCCCAGTTCAAATTGTAAAAGTCAATCAAGGGAAAGGGCTGGGGATTCCTAATTAGGCCATGGATGTACTCAACAAAGCTGTCACTGTATCTCTACTAGACCTATAAGCTTACTATCCAGCTGGATGTGACCGTGATATTTTGTACCGCTTTATTTTACCAAAAAACAAACTTATAAAATAGAAAACGAATAAATTTAAGCACAACAGGACAGCTATACATTTTACTACAATGATGTATAGAATATTGTATAAGTCCATTGCTACTTTAAAGTTTAGTTTTAGTTTGAAAAACTTCTACGTGATAAATGGGTCTTGGATAGTTCTTAAGTTTTGTATCGTTTCTACATAATTTTGAGTGATTTATGATCGTTTAATACTTACACCTATCTGTGAGTTTATTATAAGTCTATGCACCTATCCTATAAAAAATATGAAATTAAAAAAGAACATTGCTCTACTTTGAAAAACAAAGCCAGTGTCTTGGAATAACACTATGAATACTACAGAAAGCTTTGATAGAACTGATCTATGGTAAAGTTAATATTGTCAGTGTTTTTTTTCTAAATTATATTCACAGTAAAAATTAATAAATTGTGAAGACTGATCGTCTATACAAATATTGTCAGTAGGTACTACGCTATAAATCCAGCAATTCTGCATTCAACCTAGTTCCATTTTTATGCCATCGACACTCATAACTTGCGTCGTAATGCAGGCCAACATAAAATTACTTTATTCCCAGTGCTCCTTTCAACTCCTGACGCAGCATTTTTATCTCTATTCTTTATGATTATGACAGTACGAGTTCTAGCTGGTACAAGTGTAGAACGAGAGCGGAATCAAGAAAAATAATCAAAAAATTATATTTTATATTATTTTTCTTGATTCCGCTACATGTCTAAAAAAATATGTTACTTCATAGTAACATATTTTTTTTAGACATGTAGTTAATTTCAGTGTTGGATGAGTTCGATTCAAACTAGTTTCAACTAAACAACCAATAACTATGCCAGTGGGTGTTTCCTACAAAGTAACTAACAAAGCAAGTTTATTGTTTACGTGATGGTTTAGGCGGAATCATAAGACCACTAGACAATTGATATTCCTACTATAATTTAGCTGCTATTTATAATTCATTATATTCAATTAAGTTATTTTAGGTACCTAGCAAACTTGAAAATCTTTAGTATGACTACTCACAAATACGAAAAAATACCAAAATCACTACTCCCACTGCTGCCACCGCCTCACCTTATAACTTGCTCACATTGCGAGAGATCACAAATGGTTCTTTAGAGTACTATCGTAGTAGAGTAATTGACGATTAACAAAAACAAATACAGTAAAAAATAAAATAATACCAAATTTGCTACTCCCACCGCTGCCACCGCCACACCTTATAACTTGCTCACATTGCGTGGGATCACAAATGGCTCTCTAGAATACTATCGCCGTGGAGTAATAGAATCTACCGCAGCCGTAGGAAACACTTGGAAAGCAATTGAACTTTTATATGGTTTATTATCAGGTGGCCGGGAAACGGTGGCTTTCATGTTTATATCTTTTATTCAGATTGCGTTCGCGACAGTGAGTTTTTATTAGCTAGGTTGCTTTATTGGGAAGAAATGAAAGAAGAGTTTTAATATTTTCACGTCTTTTATGAGTTGAGGGAAATCTTTGGATACATCGATGTGTTTTTATAGTGAAGATCAATTTCTAAATATAATCCTTTTTTGGGAAGTCGGTTGATAAGAAACACTAAAAAGTTATTGATGATCCGAAATAACGAAAGAATCTATCAGCACTCAACTTCCAAGTTTAGTAATAAAAAAATATTTAACTACTCTATTCAGTGCCTAGTTATTTACACAAAGTAGCTATTTCTGACATTCTTATGTTAAATACAAGTAGGCTATATAAAAGTTGTATCACTTGAGAAAATAAACTATAAAATATCTGTTTAACAATAATACTGGAAACAAATTAAGCAATTATATTTGAGTATGATATTAGCAGTCAGATTAATACAAGGAAACAACAAAGTAAGATAACCTTATTATGAACTTTGTATCAGTAAATGGAATACAAACTTTGCGAGGCTGTTGACGTAGCATTGTTGACAAGACAAACTCTTAGATGAAATTTCTAGCAAAATACGGGAGGGTACTCAATTTTATGAGGATTTTCGCCATAAAGAACAAAATCTTGCAATGTATGGCCGAAGAGGAATATGCGACATTTTGTTTTATCTACAACGAGTTCAATTTTGTTTTGATGATATCATAGACAACAGGGACTCCTTACGGACGCGCGGAAGTCCTTGTTGTTTGAAGGATGATATGGAAAATAAAAGCATGTGTCTGTTGTTTGTGTACATCATGATTACTCTGCATCTTCACTTAAAATATTATACTCTTAATTGATTGATGATTCGGAAATATTTTAGGGCAAGGAGGTTCACAGACGTACTTCAGGAAGATCTGATTGATTATTCCAACAAATTCAATGAACTTAACAAAGAAATGACTTAAGAGTTGACCTGTTTTGGGGTAGAAAATATTTAAACTGATGATACAAAATGGAATCATCATCATCATCACATATTTAAGAACTATCTTCATGTCGGTGGAGCTTCTTCCATTTGCATCTATCTTCTGCCATTGATTTATTTGTTTATTTATTAAGGAACAACAACCTCCCTATACGACACAACTCTCTCCTTCTCTTTTATTTGGTCTATAAGTGCCCTTCTTGGCTTTCCTTTCCCTCTCCTAGCTTTGACTTTTTCTTCAATCAGATGTTTCATGAAGTTGACGTGTAGTATAAGGTGGCCAAGCATTTTTCCTCGCCTTGTCTATATCAACGGAGTATGAAAAATTTAAGAACGTTCTATTTAATAATTAATTGTGAATGTTGCTAGTTTTGACAATGATTTCAATTACAAATTAAGCAGTAATTCAGCAGGATTCAGTTCTATTTCCATCGTAAGATCCTACTTGTAACACCTCAAAGTTGGGTGTCCTTAATTCTCCAATTACGTCGAAACAGCTCCGGAAAGATCGCTCCGCTGGCTTCATTAAAATATTTTGCTCTACGGATTACGAAGTTAAGATTTCAATTTTTTGCCTCCGTCTTCTTTTCTTAATTAAGACACTCGTTATTGTAAGCGGTATTTTTATTATTAAAAGGAAGGTGGACTTGTTGATTTTCTAGAAATAACGGTACGCTAGCGTCTGTGTAATTCATGATATAAAAATTGTAGAATATGGGAGTCGGTTTTACTTGTTATCCACTCGATAAGAAAGGTTTAGATATCAGGGATCATCAAAATATAATAAAAAAGGTGATCAAAAAGTAACTCTAATAATATATTCTTCCTGTCAGATTTATTGACAGTAACTCTGACTAATAGTTGCTCATAACGTGAACCAAGCTATAGATCATTCATGTCCTCCCTGACGTGTCCGTCAACGGCGAATCTTGTTATCTCCGTAGATGGGAACGGATATGGCTAGCAAAACCAAACTTGGTTTTGAAGATCCAGTTGCATAGCGCACAGTGCAACTGACCTAAGTTGTTGTATGTTTACGTTTAGGAAGGCTTGGGACGGGTTTTTCGTAGGAGGCATTCAGAGTCGAGATCTGATGGACCATAGATGCTGTGTAGTGTAGATATATAGATAGATGTCATTTATTCCTTAGAATATAGTGATACAGTGGTGTTATTTACATACCTACCTATTGTAACCTATAATCGGGCCGAAACCTAAACTCCCGTATGACGTATTTCACTTTGACAATAATAGTAATGTACCTAAACGCGAATCGCTGCGATTATTTGATGTTACTTAAAAAAACAAATCGAAATAAAATAATTATTTTTATTAATCAGAAGTCTGAACCTGAGTCTGAGTCGCTGTCATCGTCAATAACATGGATAATAAATTCATTGTGAATAATATTATCTACTTGATGTCACGATTCGATACGATTGCGTGAATTCTTGTCCCTTTTACTTTCTTTTTTTGTATTACTTTAATGTTAAATATTTTTAATCTTAGAACTCAATTATTTTTATATCCAGCATTCACAAACCTTGTTAAATAAATCGATAAATTAAACGATGTATCGCGATTTTTTACATTTTCACTATCGATTTATTGTAGACGGATGCAATGGAACTCCCTAAACGGGCAAGCCGGAAGTTTAAGTACAACATTTCCGCGCATAGATTTTAAATTAAAAAAATTCGGAACTTCATGGGCTTGACCCTGATGACACCTGTCATACGGGAGTTTAGGTTTCGGCCCGATTATAGATGGTGCTAGTCTAATAGGTAGCAGAAGAAGACGTCACTCACCAGTAATGTTTTTTCTTCCCGGTGTGTTCACAGCAACCCTGACAACCAATTGGGTGCCGCCACGTGGTCCAAGTCGCAATCGTTCGGTGACGTACAGTGCGCCCGTGCTCGCGAAAGCTGCGCCGGCGCTTAGAGCAAGAAGGGCGGTTACCTGCGATCAATAAATGTGTGTTAAAAACCTGTTAAGTGCGAGTTAAACTCGCGTGGAGAGGGTTCCGTACAATACCAATTCTTATAGGTTTTCCTATAAACTACAGGCTAATGAACTATATTCTGTATTTTTTTCAAAACTTTTGGCTCAGTAGTTTCGGAGATCAGGGGAGAGGGATGGTTCCGAGAGGGTTCCGTTTTTTCATTTTTGTACGGAACCTTCAACAGATTCAGTAAGTTAGAGTTGCATAATCCGAATCATATACACCCTTATAAACTTAGATACAAGGCGCGTCGCAATAGCAAAATGTAGATGTCAGTGGAGATATTACTTATTTACGCTTACACTAATGGAAGATCTCACAGAATCTGTTTTTCAAACAAAAACACGTATTAATATATTACTATTATAATAATATAATACTACTACTACCTACGCTTTAGAAAATAAATATAAAAATATTATAAAGTAGACTAAAAACACAAGCTAAGAACGAAGACCTGAAAAACAACCACTATCAGAAATATAATTTATTATAATTTTAATAAGAATTAACATAAGAAATTTTATATACTTGGTATAAAAATACCTACAGTCCCTAATAAATATCGTCACCAGGATAAGGAGAAGCTTATAACTTCGAGGTAATCTCGAGAGAAATTACAGAAATACAAATAAGTTACAACTGCCAATGTTAGTCAAACTTAGTAGGCCATAAGGACGGTGACATTACGTTGGTTAGGTATTTCAATGTCGTTTAATCCCAAGGGTATTAAGTTAATATTGAGCCCTTGTCAGTATTAATACCACAGGGTTCGCTGCGTGTCGGCCATTTTGAATCGACTTCCCAAAAAAGGAGGAGGTTATATATGTTTCGATGTAGGTATGTATGTTTTTTTCAAGTATGTTCGCCGATTTCTCCGCCTATAGTGGACTGATTTCCGATTTTTTTTTTATTATTCGAAAAAATTAGAATAGAAATTGTTTTACTTTCACTTTTGGCCTTATTAGCTATTTGGAGTGGGTTTTTTATCATTATCTGCAAATGTTTTTCATTCTGGACAACGTGAATCTATAAACATATATTTTTGTTGGCCTTTGTGGTGCAGTGGTAAAGATCTTGCCTCTGAACCGGGTCCCGGGTTCGATCCCTGGTCAGGTCAAGATCAAATATGATCTTTTTCAGATTGGCCTGGACATCTTAAAAACACAGCTGTTCCATAATGTTTTACAATATCTATACTCCTCCAAAGTTTATGGAACAGCTAATTTTTGGAGATGTGAGAGTCGGTCCTATACAAAAAGTTGCTCATATTTATGAATACCTACTTTCACCAGCAGAAAAGATGGAAATATTTATGGGTACCTATACAATATACATATATTCTACGTCGCAAAGGTCTAAGCCCCGAGGGTATCTGTCAATATGACTGGCCTCTGTACTAATACCAAACGACTCGACGTAAAAAAATATTTAATAGGATTTTTTGATGTAACACTTCTATCGGTTTATGGCAGTTAAATCGACTCAAATATCTGTATGTATAATGTATTGTATAATATGTATTCTCAAGTAAGTGACTGTATTTGTCTTATTGAGAAATAAAGATCTTTAACCTGAAATATCGTGACGGAAAATGGCATGACGCGACTCGTCACGATGCTCATTTGTTTTACTGTTCCCGTGTTAAAAAAATAATAGAGGCTTTGCCAATAAATCAATCCAAACTAAAATGTGAAAGAGGCATTTGCATATTTTTATTTTGAAAAAGAAGAATTTTGTTTTTATAATACTTATGTTCTGTAAGAACCATAAAGTTTACATTTCAAAAATTTTACGGAGCCTGAATGTAGAATTCTTGCCAATAAAACAAATGGCAAGGTGAATAAAGTTTATAATAACCCAAGTTAGTACAATGCCTTTTGTATCAGATAGTTATATTTAGTCCTTTACAAGTCCCAGCCTAACCTTCGGCACAACATAGTTTATTCAGCGACTTCAAAAACTCATAAATTATTCCCGGAATCCCTGAGACAATGGCCACCCTACAATCGCGAGGTGATCTGAGTGTTGATTCAACAGACATTTGCGCCAGAAGGGCGTCCCTCCAAAGTTTAGGTACGATGGTCACCGCACCCCACGAGGGTCTTTTCCATACAATACCTATATGAAAATAAAGTCCAAAGCCGCGTCTGTCTGTTCACGACAAATTCAAAAACCTCTGAACAAATTTTCATGCGGTCTTGACCATTGAACGGGGTGGGTAATGTGTAAGGTTTTGGTGATATGTATATTTTATGCGGACGAAGCCGCTCGCAATAGCTAGTTGGACTAATAAATGTGCTTGTTGCTTGTCACGGCCAACGAAATATCAACGCTCGTGCCATGACAGTTTAAACAAAAGTTTGATGGGTTGTGTGAAGTTGTGTCAAAGATAACATAAGTAGAAAGCTAGTAGGTATAATGAGATGACAACCGATAGACTGTAATAGAGGAAACTAACATACTTTTTTTTACGTGTTGAAAGACCCTTGTCCCGTCCATCCGGCCACGGGAAGCCGGATAGGTGTGTGAGACTTGAACCCACTTAAACCACACGGTGCCAACGCCTACCGCATTTGTGCCGGGACCATGTGCTACTCTCGCTCCACAGCCCCGGCGCGGCGGCCGCTACCACGGCTCGGCCGCTCTCCTCGGAGCAGCCAGCGGGACGACTCGTCAGCCTTCAATTCTACCTGCTAGAGGAAAGGCACGCTTGACACGGCCGCGCCTTTCTACACGAGGGCCTTTAAGCCGGACGACGGAAAATCCCGTTTCCGCCACCCGACCAGCCCATGAAAACTGACATACTGTGCCAACCCCATGTATAATTGAGAAAATATTAGAAGTAGTAGTAAGAATACGTAATATAGTGCGGCGGCAGCAGCACTACGGTCCTAATCTAATAACAAACCCTCGTGCCTTGCCATTAGTTTCAATTTTGTTACATTTTTATTCGCCAAGTGAACCTTCTGTACGTTAAAATTACTTACTCTTTGCCCGAGTGTTGATTCAACAGATATTTGCGCCAATAAGGAAGGGCACAATCGTAGCCCCGAATTTTCCCCGGGCCATGACCCAATATCCTTGTGTAGATTAATACAGGAGATTTGTAGGGAGTTTAATAAATTATTCCCTTTGTTTTAGAAATTTAATATCGACTCGCCGCCTTTATCGAGAAATATGAACGGGGTGAGCGTTATTTTTTTTATAAATAAGACCTCTTTCGACGAATTCAAACGTCATGAATTCAAAATTAAGCAAAACATGTCCTTAGGTAAATCCATAAACTTATAGTATAAGTCTGCTTAAGTGTCGCTTCTTTTCGCGTAGTATATTTTTTCTTTGCTAATGGGTAAATCTTGTGTACTTATTAGCAAATAAGTACACAAGATTTACTAGCTAGAGATAGCAATCTCTAGCTAAAATACTGACCTAAAATAAGAGAAAAATAAGTTAACACGTCAAAACGTCTAGGTTAAATATCTCTTTCTCTTTAGTCGTATTTCCTCATGACTGAGGGTCGTGGTCATTATATGGAATGAAACACACACAACAACTCTCATGGCAATTTTAATGGAGTGGGTTTGCTATTGCCTTCTCCATTTCACACACTAGCTGATAATCATCAACCAGAGTGCACGGTTTCCTCACGATGTTTTCCTTCACCGGAAGCAAGTGGTGGTCGATGAAAACTAACATGAGTCAGAATGGTATACAAACTCATGTAGCCCGGGCAGGATTCGAACCTGGGATTTTGTATCCACAGGCGGGCGCCCTACCACTCGTCCACCACCGCTTCACTCACACTCACAGGTTAAATATAAAATAGTAATATTGTTTTACGATCCATCTTATGGTAAAATAATCACGGTAAATATTCGACGAGTAACATGTGTGTTTCCTTAGGACGAACTTCACATAAATCATGCAAATTTACTTGAAGAGAAAATGGTTTAATTAACATGTACTTATGTCATTTGGTTTGCCACCAATCCAAATCCTATCCTAACTAATATTATAAATGGGAAAGTGAGTTTGTTTGTTTGTTTGTTGGTTTCTTTCTTGGTTTCTTTGTTACCTCTTCACGCTTTATCTACTGAACCAATCTTCCTGAAATTTCGCATACACATAGCTGGAAGTACGGAGAAGGACATAGGGTACCATTCATCCTGGGAAAATGCACAGTTCCCGTGGGAAATTCACGCGGGCCCGAAGCCGCGGGCAAAAGCTAGTTAAATAATAAATAAATATGCCTATAGGGACAAATCACAAAGATTGAGCTAGCCCCAAAGTAAGTTTTTTAGTATTAATAGCTTAACGATACTTATTTTATAATCAATCCAATGAATGATTAATAAAGTTTTAAATAAAAAAATAAAACAGGTTCTGAAAGACCTACAGAGCCTCAGAGCGGACAACTGGCGAGAGCTGGTGCAAGACCGCAAAAATGGCGTCATCTCGTGTCGGAGGCCAAGATCCACTTCGGGTCGCTGCAGCTAGTAAGTAAGTAAATAAATAAATACAAATACCGGAAAACACAGCGTAGGACATCTACCAAGTGTGGTAATTATACATCGACCATATTGTGAAGACCACAGATCGCTCCCAATCGGTCTATCAGAAAATTTATGGACAAAATCTTTGTCCAGCAAAGGACGATGATTTTTTTTTTCTCGCCCGATCAAAACGGGTCTAGTAAGATTGCCACAGAAAGAACAATTTTTTTACGTAATACCAACTCGTTACATTTTTGTTGACGAATTAACAATTGTTATTGTATGACGCACCCAGGATAGATAAAGGTGAATAAGGTATAGGTACTTAAAAGTAATTTACTTTTAAGTAATTAAATTTAAGAATTAATCATAATTTTAGTAAACTACACCTGCAGGTGTTTACAGTTTACTAAAAGTATGTTTAATTCACCTAGGTGAATTAGCTTAGGTGAATTATGTTTACGAAGCGCAATACAGAGACCCCTGGAAACCTGAAAATGTTCACTCATCTAACTGACAGTGTGTAGTCAGGCAAGAGCGCGGCGCGGCATGCGGTCTGACGCGAGTTTGAAACGCTTAAACTGGGATAGATTGCCTAATCGCCCCATTTGCCGGGATTCGAGGGATCGGCGGGATCGGCCGGAATCCCTAATCGGGATTCGAAGAGCGGCGTCGATCGCAAACAAATCGCTGTCACATGTGCGGTGACAAACTTTGAACGAAGTTCCTAATGTTATCTACGTAGGTGTTATGTACATGGAAGTAATAAGTACCTTTGTACAAAGTACTTACTACTTCCATGGTTATGTATTAATCTCAGTTACACCAATATGTTAGCAACTGAAACTTAGATAAAACTTCACAGTCGACAGTATTGAGCATTAATATTTTGCCATTTTTTTACATTCAGTACATGGAATACAACAGTTTCCACAAAAATTTTTTGGTCAAAAGAAAAACATAAAATTTTGACTTTTCATACTAAATTTCGCTGAGACTAACTTCGCTGAAAAAGTACATACACATTAAAAGTGTGTATGTGAGCTGAAGATATTCAGCTAACTGACTCAAACGACTACTAACTTTGCATCGGCATGAACCTTCATTATAGAATAGTCTGCTAAAACATTCACTTGTTTAATCAACTCTCTGAAGGAGCTCGCAAAAGAAAAAAGCAAGGCAAATTTCTAATCAATAAAATCCAATCTTGGTTCTATTTTCTAGCAAAGTCTCAGATTAACTAAGGAAGTGGATCACTGTGCCAACGGATATGAAGTTGGTGCCAAGCCTTGCACAAAAGAACTGATTATCTGGATAGGATCTTATGGAGGAAATTCAAAATCTGTACCATAAAGAATGCAATTTTGCTTGATGTTTAATGGAGGCAAAGTTTGAAACTTTAGTCCTTCCTGTCAGTTTGTGAGAATTTCAACATTTATAAGTCATTTTTAGATATTCTACTATATATGTATTTTTTTAATTAAAGATGGGCATGCTCTTGACCACAATCTTGCCCGAGGACAGAGATGAGGTCTACGATGAAGCGAGCTTACCCAGAAGCAGCCTATTCACTCTGGTTTTGAAGAGAGTCAGGTTGTATGTGCTCGGGAACACAGACGCATGTATGCACATATTAACAACATACATATGCATTAAAATTTCCATGCCTTTTTCTCCATCTTGAAGAAGTATGTTTCGAGATTCATATACAAAGGTACATACAAAGAATCACGTCTTTATCCTTAACGGGGTAGACAGAGCCAAGAGTCGTGAGACTCGAAGGCTGCGCTTAGCTGAATAGTGATTCATTATAATCTCGAAATAAGTTTACATAGACATTGGTTTGCAAAACACCAGCAACTTCTCTACGGGTAAATACGAGCTCATGAATACGAGCGACTTTTTGCTTGTGACAGCCTCTGAAATCTCAAAAAAAAACCTGCTTTTCCATACATTTTTAGTACATGAACGCATGTTATGTATGTGTATACAATGTGCATGAAATATCGATTTCATCCCGAAATTCCCAAGGGAGCGGCGGCGCCCCAAACCCCCGCTAGTTATACATAACAAGCTAATTATTAAAAAATAAAAAACACGACTGACAATTACTCACATAGCCTATGTCATTCGGGCCAATGCAAGGAATCTAAAAATACCTCTCACATCAAAATGTGTTAAGCCGTTCAGGACTTATGGTGAAATAAAGAAATGACATACATACATGAACCCTGAAAATATAACACTCCTTTATTGGTCAGTCGTGTAAAAATATAATAAAAGTACTTACATCCATACAATTGTTGATATTATTCGTGATCTTCACATCAACTTCCACCGTCTCCCCGACCTTCAGGGCTGGTGGCAGCGAGAAGTCCAGCTGTATTGGTCGGAACACATTGATGGTCCGAGGCGACGAGAATCTCAACCCGCGATTGGACAGAGAAAGGGCCCAGAGGGACCAGCGGCCGGCTTCGGAGGGCGCTGCGATGGTGACGCCGTCCGTGGAAAGTTGGGACCTGTGAGGAAAAAAGAAAAGACCTTATTGCTTTGCCTTAAAAATTATATTGAAGATTCTGACAGCACTTTTGACCCTTGACTGTATACAATTCATCAATATTTTTATGAAGCAAGAAGACAATGATTGTTGCAATGCTGGATAAATAATTATATACCATCGAGATATTACCTATGTAAACTCCATTTATCCTTACCAGTCCTATCATGTAAACAATCTTCACAGTACTTTTTATTGATTTTGTTGAAAATAAATCAAATATTAGTTCAAACATAAACATTATAAAGTAAAACATTTAATAAAAACGAAAGTAATTTCCTAAAAAGTCTATTTTAATTTATATTTTTGTAAAATCATAAAAAGACATGGTAAGATTGCTTACATGAGTCCTATCATGTGAGCAATCTTAATAAGAATAAATGGATTTATATTTTGTTGAAATATAAACATAGATTTAGTATTACTGTCAGTCACTAAACCTCTGGTTGTATCAGTTATGATACTCGTATTATGAATATTCATATCCCCGTTGATTCACTCTCTGAAAGAGTTCAGAAAGGAAATTGAATATGACAATACTAGCTGCTGCCCGCGGCTTCGCCCGCGTGAGTTTCCTTAGATGAAAAATCTTTTTGTGTTCCAAACTGTAGTAACCTAAACTCCAGTACTCAAAAATTCAGCTATTCGGTTATCCCGTGTCCCGCGGGAATATATTAGGTACTCGTAGTACAGTCGCGGTGTTAAAATGAATCAAAAGTGATATTTCATTCAATAAACGATCTTCGTCTGCTCGTTATCTACAATTTCCCGTGTACCACCACTACCACCCAGAGTCCCTCTTTATCCTATCCCGTGTCCTGTCTATTTATACGTCAGTAGAAAATGCTCATCAGGTTGAACGACTTTTGCTAAGGCCCCATTTCCATTTTTTATAGAGTAGCTGGTCTCTTGGAGTTCTTCATCAGATGTTGCATAAACTTAAATTTTTATACGTCAGCAGAAAATGCTCATCAGGTTAAACGACTTTTGCTAAGGCGCCATATCCATATACATATGTAATAGTGTAGCTGGTCCCTTGGAATTCTTCATCAGATGATCCTGATCTTCGATTTTTATACGTCAACAGAAAATGCTCGTCAGATTGATAAACTTTTCCAAAGGTACCATTTCCATATTTCTTATAGTTTAGCTGTTCTGTTAAGGTTCTTCATCAGGTGTTCCAGTTTTCAAAATCACTTATAGCCTATATGTTGTCCAGGCTTAATGGCTAAACAACAAAAAAAGTTCTATCAAATCCGTCCAGCAGATATTGCGTGAAACGCGTACATACATATACAGATAGACAGACAGACAGACAGACAGACAAAAAATTCCAAAAAAATTTTTTTGCTTTCTGTTATTCTTTTTAAGTGTCCCTCTATCCATTTCAGTCAAAAATACTAAATGTACTGTACAGACAAAATATCTTTACTGTTTTATTATTATCCCACGACCCCTAAGCGCGAAGTAGAAATCAAAAAAATTGCGCAGCGCCATCTATTGAAAATATTGAGAAATAATTTCAGCTTACATTTCTCATTTTATCAACGCCATCTATTGGATATTATTTTGCTTGGCACAATCAGTAGATGACCGGAAATAAATTTGCAAATGAATTTATTCGTTTCTTTTCAAAATTAAAAAAAAGTA
Source organism: Ephestia elutella (assembly GCA_018467065.1). Lineage (NCBI taxonomy): Eukaryota > Metazoa > Arthropoda > Insecta > Lepidoptera > Pyralidae > Ephestia > Ephestia elutella. The sequence goes on from CM031569.1 coordinate 4,673,920, forward strand.
AGAAATTAATTCTAGAAAATAAATAAAAAACGAAAACAGAAAATTATTGTTAGTGGCAGGATTCGATCCAGCTACTTCCAGCTACTTTTTTGAAATATTTCTTTACTAAAATATTTAAAAAAATATAGAATTCTAAAAAACCAATACAAAACGCAAAAAAAATTGGAAAAAAAAGTCACATCTGGCAGGATTCGAACCCTGTACTTAAAAAAATGATCCGCGGCCTCTACCAATAGGCCAACATGCATTGCTCGTGAGTGGCGAAATTTCAAATGGGATTTGTCTAAAGGTACGCAAATTCACCCTTTTTTTGGACTGTAGGGTTGAAATTATGAACAACCCTTTCTTATGTGGGCAGTATATTGTATAATGAAGACACTAACCAAATTTCACGTTTATAGCTTTTATAGTTTCGGTTTTGTGATGATAAATTAGTTTACCTCCCCTTTTTTACCCCTTTAGAGGTTGAATTTCAAAAAACGCTGAAACACGCCATTGGTTATTTTTGTTGAGAAGCATTCTTGCCAAGTTTCAAGTAAATCAGTGAAGATTTCAATTTTTTTTCATACAAACTTTGCCCTCAATTTTAACCCCCTTAGGGGTCTAATTTTGAAAAATCCTTTCTTATCTGAGCACTACGTATTAACATAAAACTTCGGTCCAAATTTCAAGTTTATAGCTTTTATGGTTTAGGCTGGGCGTTGATTTATCAAACACCCTTGTTCTTTTATATATATAGATTGGCTTGGGGATAATTTGCTTCAAAATGCAAAAAATCATCTTAGATCATATAGATATTATGTACTAACGCACTAGTTATATCTTAGATAATATAATCTCTATTTTATTTCATCATCGTTATTTTATTCTTGCATAACTTGCAAACTTTGTTGTTTTTTTATTTGCAGCGTTCTAGGATATTTGATATCCAAGACAGGAATAGATACAAACTTTGTTTTTATGAAGGAATGTTGAATTTATAAACTCGGTTGTGAACGCGGATTTTACGAAATTAAGAAAACCTAAGTACTTCATGATTTTACAAAATAGTAATTCAATCAAAATGATTATGTCCACGATTCCTCATGAAAAAAGATAAATTAATCAAACTTTTAATAATACTGAATACATGATTACTCGCAAAAAGTTCAGGGGAGCCTATTAAAATGATGATGGCGCTCATTTAACTTTCATACTCAATCAAATTAGTTCCGTGCCGTTATTTTCCGATAACCCGTTACATTATGCAGCTCAATTAACATATTTTAACAAGTTTGCACGCTGTTATAATAAAAGGCAGCGAAATATTGAGTTTCAATCGAGTTTGTTATAGTAGATTTATACATCGAGTTTAAATATTCGGGCTTTAGCGAGAGGCATTTTATTTATATAACTACTAATTACGTTCCGGGGCTTCACATCCGTGGGAAATGCGGGATTAAAATTATCATATGTACTGTTCACGGTATTCTCTACTCGTGTTCAAAATTTTATCGAATTCCGGCCAGTAGATTTTGCGTGATTGACGTAAAAACTTACATCTAAATTTTTGCATTTATATATACTTATATATTAGTTTGATTTTAGTTTGTTCAGGTTTTATATAACCTACATGAAATCCTATAACTTCATGCTTAGAATTTTTCAGATGTCGGATCAATTTAGATTATAAGTTCAGCGAAGTTTATATTATTATAAAAGTTCAATGAATAGTTGATCAAACCTTCTTTTTTTGTTTAACTTAAAAGCTTCTAGTTCATTTTAGTTAAATAACCTTAGTATAATTACAAAATTTTATAATATCAACAAAAAACTCTTTTTTTTTTTTATTTTGTGGGCAGATCGGTACATCATTTAACATTATTATTTCATATTGTACGAGCCTTGCCATGAAAATATTATACCTACAACAACATATTATTTTGACGTAATGTCCGTAAAAATTATGTTCATTTCATTTTAAATGAGCCATAAAGTTACCTTCACGCCAGAAAAAATATTTGAAATGATGTGACGAGATTTGGTTGATAAGTAAGCTATATACATACATATTATCACGCCTTTTTCCCGTGGGGGTAGGCAGAGACTTAGCGATTAAGTAAGCTACGAGTATTAGCTATACTATAATGTTTGTTCCCGTAAAAACATTAGGATAAAAAACAACCTTTGAGTTATTATAGTTTCATCTTACCTGTCATCAAAATTTAGCAACGACACTATAACTAAATAAATGTTTGTACGTGTAAAATACAAATTCTTGCGCATTTAGGACATTAGTCAGGTTCAAAATTCGCTCGAATATGGAGCCAAAAAGCATTTCATCGCTGTCCGGGAGTGCGTAAACCATCCAGAATATTCCTATGAGTTATGATGATGCATTTGACAAACGCATTTGCTGCTATTCCGGAAACATGCTGATCTACGTGTTCGGTTGCATGCGCCATAAATATGGTTACCGTTGCACATGTAAGATTTATATTGCGTAGCGACAAAAGTTACACTATACTTGGTTGTTTATTTGTGGCAAAAGTTACACTATACTTTGTTATTTACTTGCGGCAGAAGTTACATTATACTTTGTTGTATACTTTATCTTCACTGTAAAAAATAAAATCAGAAAAAAATACATTAGAGATAGGAAAAATTACTTTGAATAATTATTTAACCTGATTTTTTCTAATCAGTACAGTACAGAAATGGATAGAGGGAGACCTAAGAAGAACAATAGAAAGCAAAAAAATTTTTTTGAAATTTCTTGTCTGTCTGTCTGTCTGTCTGTCTGTCTGTATGTATGTACGCGTTTCACGCAAAAACTACTGGACGGATTTGAATGAAACTTTTTTTGTTGTATAGCTATTAAGCCTGGGTAACATATAGGCTATAATTCATTTCGAAAACTGGAACACCTGATGAAGAACCATAACAGAACAGCTAAACTATAAGTAATATGGATATGGTGCCTTAACAAAAATCGTTCAACCTGATGAGCATTTTCTGCTGACGTATAAAAATTGAAGATCTGGAATATCTGATGAAAAGCTCCAAGAGACCAGCTACACTATAACATATATGGAAATGGCGCCTTAGCAAAAACCGTTCCACCATATGAGCATTTTTTGCTGACGTATAAAAATTAAAGATCTGGAACATCTGATAAATAACTTCAAGAGGCCAGCTACACTATAACATTTACGGCAATGGCGCCTTAGCAAAACTTGGTTAATCTGATGAGCATTTTCTGTAGACGTATAAAAATCGAAGATTGGAACACAGGAAACAGTTTGGAACACAAAAAGAATTTTCATCCAAGCCAAAGTCACGCGGGCGAAGCCGCGGGCAACAGCTAGTCTCAAATATGGTCTCTATAATGTTACTTCTCGAGTGCTAGGTAAAGGTTTAGCCGCTACGTATTATGGCTCTTAAGTCTGTGCCGCTACCACAGATTATCTGAAATAACGAATATTATTATTATATTTTAAGATATTATTTCTCCTTTTGTGAAAAAGGGTATACGCCTAATATGCGGGCCAAAGATTGAGTTTTTTTTAAATATGCTTATATAACTTATAAGTTGATGTAAGTGTAGATGAGGTTAGAAATTTGCGAGTAATGCGACAGCTGTTTAATATTACGGCTTTCTGTATCTATGCTGCGATATAATACTTACGTAAAAGATCAATGTTTTGCTTATAGTTTTGTGAGTAAGCTAATTTTGCCGTCCTAATAGATGAACTGAAGCTTAACGACGAATAGATCATATCATAAGTCTATTTAGCGATAGAAAGCCTTATTGGATTTGTCTGGTCAGTATTGTGCGTTTGATGAATAGCGCTGATCTCAAGGTCCTTCATATTAGTAATATTATTTTGTGTAGTATTTTTCTCTTTGGTAATATATTTGATAGCATGAGCCTATTCATTTCAAATTACGATTAGATCCATTTGATATGATATTTCCTATATTTCTATTCCATCTAATTGTGATCATTTGGTAATTTATTTGTATTGGACCTGAAAGAATGTAACAATGTTTTAACTAGAGGTAAAATATAAACTGTTAGTTTCTTATATCAAGTTCCAGCAAACAATGCTATCTTTTGGTGATCTTTTAGTAAAATTGTATTTACCAAAAGAAAAGTTCATATGTTACGGTCGGGGACAGACAAAACTGACCCCTTAGCTCACTGAAAACTAACTAAGGTCAGGTTAATCTGACCCCAACTAGAACGCATGCCAGAAGATAGAGCTCCTAAGGTCATGTCAAGATGGACGTCGCAGCAGAAACGACCCAGAGGCAGACCAAGGAAGAGGTGGATGGACTGTATCGCAGAAGACCTCAAGAAGATGGGCAAATTTAAGGTCCACATCTTGATCCAGAGGTCCAGTCCAAGGTCCAGATCTTAAATTTGCCCAATTTCCTTGGTTTGCCCCTGGGTCGTTTCTGCTGCAACGTCCAACGTGGCAAAGTAGCGTGATAGGTAGAGGAAACTCGTTTAAGATGCCAAGACCCACAAAAGGTTGTAGCGCCGTTAGAAGTAAGAAGAAGTCTCAATCTATCGCTGGTTGACTGGAAGAGATCCCTTCATGGGATAAGTCCGCCATTGTATTACCTTTTTAGTTATGTTAAGTTCACTGTGTATCCTTAGTACAATAAAGATATTACAAACAAACAAGAAGTAAGTAATCTGACCCCAACTGTACCTCCACGCACGTCAGTAGAGTAACATACGATCGTATGTCCCACTGACCACTACTAATGGTAGAGTCATTTGTCACTGGCGACTCGCGACGGATGAGTCGGCAGTTCCGAGATTTATCGACTCCACTTCCCGACTCACTGGCGTGCAATCTTGCATATTTTGCATTTATAATGGAGAATTTCAAGTTATTCCAAGTTATTAAAACTTGCAAAGTTTTTGCACCTAAGGTTTGCTTTTTTTACTTTCAGCTTTTAATTTTAATGCGCTGAATTATTTTTTTTTAGTTGCAGTTATTTTACTCTTTCATTCACTGAAATAGTTTAAGTTACTGTGTTCAAATAACAGGCCCATGTAGAATTTTTCACCGGTATCAGTTAATTTGCTTGAAAAAATAATATTAATATATCTATCACTGGAATATTTAGAATTTTTTAATATTAGTGCAAAAAAAAATGGTATAAGACAGAAGTAAAGAAGGCAATCACTGTACCAGCACTCGTAGCATGTTAACATAAGCAAGAGAGAGCCTTCTTCCATAAGAAAATCGAAAAATTTGACATTAATTTGTAGCCACTAACAAAAAGAAAAATAAATTGATGTGCGCTTAAGATGATAGACGTGAAAGGTCCCTTCGTCAATTTCAGCTGATGAGCGTAATATTATATATAGCCTTTGTTTTACCTTGGTAAAAAAAAATACACTACACGAAAAGAAGCGACTCTTAAGCATGTGTGCCGTAAAATCGCTTACAACTATGACCGGTGGGCACTATTGTCAAATTCTACAGAGGTTAAGCAAAAATTAAGCTATTGTTTATTACTCATCAACCCTAGCGTTGAAGTTCCATTCCGTTAAGGAGTATTTTTTTCTATGGTCACCGGCCCTCGAACTCTCACGTACGGCTATGCCTTAGAAGTAACTAGTAAGTAATCTGTGGCCTAAGTCTCATTCAATGGGCTTTTATCTGTTCAGCGTCTAAAAAAGTTTTCATTTTAAAAATACCAAGTTACATACGTATAATTGAAGCACTTCCACATCCACAGCCGATCATGAGTCGCGGGGGGCACCAGATGTGCGGGGGAGTGCGGGGCGGGGGCAGTCCTCTGGCGGTACAGCACTCCTCCGCCGCACGCGCCTCCTCCAACGAAGAGGGAGACTCCGGCCGAGACGAATTCTGGTCCTGGCTGATTTTCATGCTCAGTGGAGCTGTGGGAAAAAAGTTTAAATATACATTCTGTGTTTAAATAACGTCTTCATTTAAACTCCGTTTTTTCTTACTCGTGTTATTATGTAAACAATCTTCACAGTACTTTTTATTGAATATTGTTAAAAATAAATTAAATATTAGTTCAAACCTAAACATTCTAAAGTAAAACATTTATTAACCACGAAAGTGATGTCTTGAAATGTCTATTTTAATGTATATTGTTGTAAAATCATAAAAAGATATGGTAAGATTGTTTACATAATAGGCCAAGTAGGAAAAAACTGAGTATATGTTTTCTGTTAAAAATATATACAGATTCCAGTTATATTTTTATCAAACTCAATGATGTCAGGAAATGTACGTATTTCTAACTAGTAGGTATCAAACTTTGAAACTTGGGTACGCAGTCAAAACATGTTACATTTACATAAAACTGATACCTATGCAAAAGGGATTACGTAAGCTACTAAATTTCCACATGAGTCCTCACAGACAGTCGGAACCAGCGAATATTTCCACTGAATTTCACCAGCAAACCGTCTGAAAGATGAATCGATCATCTAGCTTCTTTGACATATTCTTGGCTGGCGACGCGACGTACTGAAATATAGAGAACGGAATTGCGTTTTCAAACGCTAGCTGGTTTCAGCAGTTCTTTTAGACTTATTTCTTTAACTCGTTTCAAATTTTGAAACTTTTGGATATTGCATAATATTCAGACACGTATAAGATGTTTAATAAAACTTAGTTTTTACAACTAAAATTTTTATTGAAGTACATATGTTAAGTTATAATAAGTATTAGAGTTACACAGTATGGGAATATTAAATACTTTTAATATTTAGAATACCAGTCTATTCAATTCAAAATTGATTATTCAACGAATGGAAACTGTTTTATATTGGATGTAGTATTGTTTGTATGAATTGGTTCAATTAACGCAAAAACATTTTGACTCTATTAAAATTGTGCAGCAGCTTTACATTTTTTTATATTTTTTGTATTTCCATGTCATGGAGAACTCATTTTTGTAAACAACAGGTTTTTTGTTACTAGTCTAAATTTTTATGGACCACTTAGTTCTTGTACCGTATTCAACTATTTTCCACTACCTACTCAATAATGTATACATTAATTGTTGTGTAGTGAACAATTTTGAACCTACTTCTACAAATATTTTATTGGGTTGTGAAAATATTAGACAACTGACAAGTATGCAAATCGCAAGTCAGTTCCTCGCGTGATGTTCATCCGTGAGTTTCCGATATAAGATGAATCGTATAACAGTAATGACACATTGCCAGTTCGCTATATTGTCAGATCGACTGACGGATGTGGGACACAGCGCTTTGTGAAATTCAAAGGCGTTTCTCTGTATTTGACGTAACTTATGTACAGTAGGGGGCCGATAAAACTGACTCCTAACAGAATGGGCGATTTTCTGACAGTTAAATTAAGAAAAAAAATCAGTATATAAAAAGTCTCAACAGATGGCGTTTTATGAAAGCCGAGTCATAATAATGGCTGTACCTACATTGTGCGCTTTTTCTTGTCAACCAGAGGCAGAAAAAAATCACCTAAAAAAGTTTGACAGTTGCACAAATCACAATATTGATACTATTTAGATGTTTTTTTTTTATAACATATGTTCTTTATGTTAGTGCGGAGGATTATGGGCACGTCATTGAAACAAGGCCTCCAGATACAAACTGTTTATTCATAGTTAAAAGCCTACCCCCATACATCAATATCCGACAACCCCCTTTTAATAAAAAAAAATAAAAAAAAAACACCTACACTGACCTAAGAATAATACTAAATAAAAAAATCAAAATACATAAAAATAATATCATGCATAATAACATGAACAAAATTAACTGATTATCTTTAATTTATTTAAAGATCAATCATTCAATATAATTATTAATATACCTATAAATTATTAATTTTCTCATAATATTTTTAATTTATCTATTTATTTTCGAAACTCAATTAAAAACACCTTAAATTTAATATACTTACACAACTCATGCAGAAAACGAAAAATACATTAAAATTTATTGATTTTGACCATTATAAAAAATCTAATTCATGATCATTAAATCTCAATTAATTTATTGTCTTAACATTGCATACCAGTTGATAAATTCAATTTGTGTACCTATTAATTTATATAAAGATCAATCATTTAATATTTATTTATTTAATCATCTTATTTATATATTATATTAATAACCTATATGTATAATAACAAATACAGTTTGTCATACCACGTCTGCTCCGAAACCCCACCGATCAGGTTGCCTCACAGTCCTGCCAAAATGAGTAACATATGGATGACTATTATTATTAGACTGGACAGGTACGGAACAACTCTGAATAGTGACATCATCGTAAGGTAGGTAAGGCTGATCGCACTGCGAATATAACTTTTTCTTATCGGATTCTGTATCAATTATTAAATGCCTACGATTTCTTATTAATTTTCCACCGTGATCAAGTTTAATGCAATACGATCGTTTTCCCACAATGGAATGAACGGTCCCATTAACCCATATTTTGTTAATACGAACCTTAACAGATTGCCCTGACTTTAAGGTTGCTAAATCTCTAGCTCCTCGATTGTAATATCGACTTTGTGCAGTTTGGCGTAAATTCAATTCATTTCTTACATTACTCTGAATTTTAGGTTTTAATAATTTTGGCGAACAAGGAACAATGCTTCTAAGTTTTCTGTTATTTAATAACTCAGCTGGTGAAGCCAGACTATTGCTTATAGGTGTATTTAAATATTCTAGTAATGCAAGTCTAAATTCAGTTTTATCGTATTGAGTTTTCTTTAACATCTTTTTTATCAACTGCACAGATCTCTCTGCTTGACCGTTCGACTGCGGATAGGACGGTGATGACGTCACATGACGAAAACACCACTGCTGAGCAAATATCTTAAAATAATGCGAGCTGTATTCAGGTCCGTTATCAGACATAACTATATCAGGAATACCGTGTCTAGAAAATATTATTTTTAATTGTTTGATAACTTCTTGGGAAGTTGCATTATGCAATCTTATTACCTCAATGTATTTACTATAATAATCAATTACAATTAAATACAATTTCCCATTTAAATGAAAAATATCAGTGCCTACTTTTTGACCATGCCCTATTGGGAATATCATGAGAAATCATTGTTTCTTTTTTATTTTGATTTTTATACGTTAAACACGCTTGGCACTTTCCAATCAGATCTTCTAACTGACTATTTAAATTAGGCCAAAACATGGTATCACGTGCCCTTAGTTTACATTTTTCTAATCCTAAATGACCTATGTGTATCTTTGAAAGCATTTCACTTCTCATATTTTTAGGTATCACAACCCTATCACCTTTCCATACAATACCGTAAGATGTCGATAGCTCATCTCTGTAACACCAATACGGTTTAATTTCGTCACATACTTGTTGTTTGTGATCTGGCCATCCGGCCTTTATATTTGAAATCAATAGTTGCAATTCGTTATCCGCTTGCGTTTCCTTTTGTAATCGTATGAAATGAGAATCTATGAGAGGGTTACAAGCTACAACAGCACACACTTGCGCGTTTGCATCGAAGTAGTCGCGAGCGTGTGTGTGCAGTTCCCTGTTGGAAACCGGTCCAGGCGCTCGCGATAACGTATCTGCGATAAACAGATATTTACCTGGCTTATATATCAACTTAAATGTATATAGTTGCAATCGTAATAGCATCCTTTGTAATCTCGCCGGCGCGCTCGCTATCGGCTTATCTATAATACTAACTAACGGTTTGTGATCCGTCTCAATAACAATATCGCTCCTCCCATAGATGTATGAATAGAATTTTTCACACGCATAGACACAGGCCAACAATTCTTTCTCTATTTGAGCGTAGTTTTGTTCTGCACTTGTGAGTGATCTGGATGCATAACTAACCGGTAGATTATTTTGTAACAAACAAGCGCCCAGCCCATTTTTGCTTGCATCTACAGATATTACTATAGGCTTATCTAAAACATAATACTGTAACACAGGAACATCAGTTAAACATTTTTTTAAATTTTCAAATGAAATTTGATGTGAGGGCATCCAATGCCACTCCACATCTTTTTTAATAATTGTCTAAGACAGTGTGTTTTTTCTGAAAGATTCGGTACAAATTTCCCAATGTAGTTAACTAAACCTAAAAATCTCTCCAGTTCTTTAACATTTGTTGGTATATTCATTTTAGATATTGCCGATGTGTGCGTTTCATCTGGATAAATACCTTCAGAAGATATTTTATGGCCTAAATACTTGATTTCACTCAATCCAATTTTACATTTAGCTTTATTTAATTTTAGGTTGATTTTACGACATCGATCCAGTACTTTTCGAAGTGTTTTATCATGTTCCCCCCTTGATTTTGCAAAAATTAATAAATCATCAACAAATAAACTCACGCCTTCTATGTCATCAAATTGTTCATACATTTTTTTGTGAAAAACTTCCGATGCTGATGTTATACCATAAGGCAAACGCAAAAATTTATACCTACCAAAGGCAGTATTAAACGTACACAAATCTGTACTATCGCAATGTAGTTTCTGTTGCCAAAATCCATTTTTTGCGTCAACGGTACTAAAAAATTTACAACCCGCTAACTTTGCTGTAATCTCATCAAGAGTAGGCAATTTAAAATGCTCTCGCTTTATTGCTTTGTTTAAATCACGAGGATCCAGACATATACGTAGATCTCCGTTAGGTTTTCTTACTACTGTTGTTTGTAATATATTGGGTAAAACTAAACGCAGGCGTTTCGCATTGCTGCCGCCAGAGGGCGTTCGGGGTTTTCACACTGCTAGCGTGGATGGCGTCGTGTAGTCCGCCATTGCATTGTCCCGGGCGATATCGGTCTTTTGCTTGTTGTTTAGTTTGAGTTGTGTTTGTGAATTTCCTGTTTGTTAAATAACTATTGAACTTTGTGTTTGTGTACCCGTCATGGTGACTTTTTCTTGTGAGAGGTGAAACGTGGCTGGCTGTTCACATCTGGCTGTTCCCGAGTGAAACTACGGGAAGAAATCTATTTATTTGTCCTGGGGAATTGAGATCTCAAGGGTTAGGTAGGGTGATTAGGAATTCCCCCTTCCCGAAGATACTCAAGTTTGGATCCGAAGAGAAAGAAGATTTAGCTTGGTAAGTGTTTTTTAAGTGTAATTAATTTATAGGTTAGGTTATCATATAGGGCCCTGTAGCTCCCTTCATAAGCTACGGTGGTAGCAGACTGCGTTAAGTTATTTAGGTTTTAGTCGGGCAAACGTGGTGCCGCGTGGAGATTTCTTCCCGGTACTTATTTTTTACCGGTGGTTTTTTCCCGGTGAAGTTCCGGTACAGAGTTCTTCCCGCCGCTTCGTTTGTCCGGATTCGCTCTGCGCACATTTTCTGGCAGCAGAGCGTAGTTGCTCTGCACAATTTCTGGTAGCAGAGCGTAGTTAATCTACCCTCTATTTGTTCGTTTGTAAAAAATAATTAATTGTTTGTAAAAATTATTAGATTTTTCTTAGTTTGTTTGTATAAGAATATTTGTAACCTTTTTTGTATTTGTTTGCGGTTTGTACCGTGCGTTCCGGGTTTGTGCCATTCTCATACCTACCGCGGTTCTTCGTGTAGTTGCTTGATTTTGTTGTTTTTTATTTACCTTTTGTTATTTTTTGTTTGTGACTTGACGCGATGGCGAAGGCCTCCAATGCTAGGGCGACACTCGCCAACGAATTGAGATGGTTTGTGACGGCCGGAGGACTCCTGTCCCGGAAGGACAGGGAGGGCGCCATACTGCTAAGAGCGGATCACCTCCACTCACGATTGATTAGCGCGGAAGCGGCCATGGCGGCGCTTACCGAAGCCGATCTTACCCCCGGAGGCCTACGCAGGTCACATGGCGGACATGGACCAGATCCTGAGTCTGCACGATGATATCGCGGAGGCGGTGACCGCAATAAGGGCGAGACAGGCTGGCGGACCAGCCCTCGCACACCTGTTAGACAGGAAGGACCAGCGGTTACTGGTCGGCTCCCCACCCTTCAGCTGTCCCACTTTGGGGGTAGGATGGAGGAGTGGGTAGCATATAAAAATATGTTTGAGTCCCTGGTCGTAGCACGACAGGATTTGTCGAAGGCCCAGAAGATGGCCTACCTCCTCTCCACTCTTGAGGATGAAGCGCGGTCGCTCATCCAGCACCTCCGGGTGGAGGACGACCAGTACGATACGGCTTGGGAGTTATTGAACTCCCGCTACCAAAATTTACGTTTGTTAGCGGATGCGCACGCCGCACAGTTGATGGCCCTGCCCAAGGTGGCCAACAGGGCACAGTTGCGCCTGCAGTTGCTCACGCCCGTTACAGTGGCCTGTAACGCGCTCCGCACACTGGGGCTGCCGGTGGACCAATGGTCCTTTTTGCTGGTGCACATTGTATTGGGCAAATTACCCAATGACATCCGCTCGCGATTTGAGCGCGAGAATGCGGAACGGGATAGCACCACCCTACCAACATTCACTGACTTGGTGAAGTTTTTGGAGTTTGAGGCACGGGCTGCTGAGAATACCATGACGGACTCAGCGCCATCCAGAGCGCCTGAACGTAGGCCCTTGGAACCCTCATGGCGAGGGAGGCCCCAACAGGGACGGCAACCGCCACCGCGTGGAGCTGGTGCGCGGGTTGCACACACGGCAGCAGTCGCGAGGGACGCGGACTGCCTGCAATGTGGCCGGATGGGCCACAGCCTGCTACAATGCAGGGACTGGCAGAGACTGCCAGTACAAGATAGGCGCCGCATGGCAAAGCGGCATGAACTTTGCTTTTATTGTTTGGGCGGTCACTATGCACGTGACTGTCCCAGTGCCATACCATGCAGTGCATGCCGTGGGCGGCACCACGCGATGCTTTGCATGAACCGCAACGGGGATGGCACCCGGATGTTGAGGCAGGGGTCCCCTATGGGCGGGGGCGCTCCTGCGCGAAGCCCTCCACCACCGGACGGAGGACGCGGCTTCGCTCGTCGCACCCCCCCTCGGGAGGGGGGTCGCGTACCTGCGCGGGTCTTGGCGGACCGGGACCACGCGCCCCAAGGTCGTGGCCAGTATGTGACTGGCCAGGCCCCGGATAGGGCCCCCATGGGCGGGGGCCCTAGATCGGACGTGAGAGTGGGGACACCCCTCCACGCGGGTTACCAATGCCCAACACATGCAGCCGCAGCGGTTTTCTCCGCCGCTGCACGAGTACCCACGGCTGGAGTACCACCCGCCGTACCATATGTATGGCCGGGCCGCGGGTTATGCCCCCTCAGATGGGGATGTGCACTCGCCCGCCATATTATCCGGGTCAGTGGCGCGCCCCTGGTTTGGAGAGAGTGGGGAGCCCGTAACTAGCTTGCTCCCTTGCTGGGACAGAGCCGCGGACGGTTCTGCTCCCTACCGCGGTGGTCCGCGTATGGGGTCGTGGGGGAAGCCATTAATTTGAGAGCTCTGTTGGACTCAGGGGCTCAAAGCAGTTTGGTTACCACTCGAGTGGCACACCAGTTAGGTTTAGTCGTGGAAGACTCGCCTGTGCCACTTCTTGGAGTTGGTGGCATACAAGTGAAGTGTCTGACGGGCCAGACACTTGTCACCTTTTCTTCGCTGAAGTCCTCCACAATGAGGATCACGACTTCGGCTATGGTAATGGATACCATTGCGGGTTGGCACCCCTCGACAGACATACCGCCGGGTGTGTTGTCTTTGGTTTCGGGTCTGGATTTGGCCGACCCCTTTGTCTTTCATCCCGGCCCAGTGGACTTGCTCCTGGGCTCGGACGTATTGGGTTGGATTTTGTTGGGTACACAGAAGGCTCTGGGTTCGTCTTCACTGATGGCAGTGTCTACGATTTTTGGTTTTGCCCTGATGGGCCCTGTGTTTGATAATGGCACCGCGGAGGAGCCACCGGTCGTCGCATCTGCGTCCTTGGCCAAGACCATGCAAAGGTTTTGGGAGGTGGAGGAGCCACCTATGAGTTCCAGGATGGATCCGGAACACGCTGAGTGCGAAGCCCTTTTTCGATCGACCACGGAGAGGTTGCCCTCCGGTCGGTTTGTAACTAGGTTACCCTTTGTTGCCTCTCGTCCTAGCCTAGGGCAAAGTAGGGCGCTTGCGGAGAAACGACTGCTGTCCATGGAGCGACGCATGCAGTGTGACCACGTACTTCGCGATAAATATATTGAATTTATGCGCGAGTACGAGGATTTGGGTCACATGTCTCCGGCTCGAGTTGATTGGAGCTCAACTGAGCATTATTTTTTGCCCCACCACGCGGTGGTGAAGGCCTCAACAGGCAAATTGAGGACCGTCTTCGATGGGTCCGCACCCACTTCGAACGGGGTTTCGTTGAATCTGTGTTTGCATTCGGGTCCCAAATTGCATAGGGACATAATTGACATCATCTTGAACTTTAGAAGGCATCAAGTGGTTTTTGGTGCGGACATCCGGATGATGTTCCGCCAGACAGTCATACATCCTGAGGACAGGCGATTCCAGTTGATACTCTGGCGTGAGCGCCCTGAGGATCCTGTGACGGTGTATGAACTCAACACAAACACGTATGGTTTGAAATCTAGTCCCTATATCGCCATCAGATCATTGCTTGAATTGGCAGAGCGGGAACGGATCCGCTTTCCCCGTGGGGCTTCCGTGCTGTCACGTGACTTGTATGTTGATGACGTGTGCACCGGAGCCCAAAGTATTGAGGAGGCCCTCCTACTGCGGGATGAATTGATTGAAATATTGAAAACGGGTGGCTACGAGCTACGTAAGTGGTTGTCCAATGAGCCTAAAGTTCTAGAAGGGATCCCGGAGGATCACCAACAGAACCCTCACCTGTTTGAGGATGTGGATGATCCCAACAGGATAGCGGTGCTGGGCATGCAGTACCAGCCGCTAACCGATATTTTCACATTCCAAGTGGACTTGGAAATACCAAAGGTCTGGACTAAGAGAACGGTGTTGTCCGTAATAGCCCGTATGTTTGATCCAAGCGGTTGGATCAGTCCAGTGATATTCTCTGCAAAGTGTCTTCTTCAGAGACTTTGGACTTTGGGCGTCTCGTGGGACGAGCCGCTGTTTGGCTCTCCATTGGATGATTGGCTCGAGTTGTTTTCATCGATTAAGGAAGTCAATCGGATTGCCTTGCCTCGTCGAATATTGCCCCCCGGGAAATATCGAGCCAGCCTGCATGGCTTTTGTGACGCGTCGGAGCGAGGCTACGCCGCGTCAGTCTATATGCGGACAGTTGACGCCGATGGCCGGGTCAATGTCTCGCTTTTGTTAGGGAAGAGCAAGGTCGCCCCCATCAGGACTAGGCTGACTATTCCCAAGCTTGAGTTGAGTGGAGCTCACCTTCTCTCTAAATTGTTGCATCACGTTGCATGTGAGCTGGCGGCCACGGTCGAGATACGGGACATCTTCGCCTGGTCGGATAGCCAGGTCGCGCTTGCATGGTTGCGCGCGGCCCCACATACCTTGGAGGTTTTTGTGGGAAATCGGGTTTCCCAAATCCAGAATATCGGAATTGATATAACATGGAGACATGTGCCGGGAGAGCTTAACCCAGCGGACTGTGCTTCCCGAGGTTGTACGGCACCAGAATTGGTGTCACACCCGCTCTGGTGGGGTCCAGAGTGGCTGATGGGATCAGAAACTTCTTGGCCTGTCTGTCAGACAGATGTTACTTCTTTGAGTTTGACTGGGCTCCGTGTACATGCTGTAGTCGCTGAGACGACGTCGGAGCCGGATTGGCTACTTGCTCGGTATAGCAGCTTGGATAAGCTTCTGGGTGTCACCAGTTGGATTAAGCGTTTCATACATAATTGTAGAAACCCACAGGCAAAGCGGTTGGAGCCGATTGCAGGTGCAGAAGAGCGCCGGAGCGCATTGTTGCATTGGGTCCGTGTCGTGCAGACCGGACGGTTTGAGTCAGAGCTTCAGATTTTGCGCGACGGACGCGCTAAGTTGAAGGGCGCGGTCGCTCGTTTGAACCCGTACATCGACTCGGATGGGCTTCTTCGGGTTGGAGGCAGGCTCCGGAAGGCGGATCTTCCATATGAGACTCGCCATCCTCTGTTGTTGCCCAAGGGCGGACCCTTGGTGCAGCTTTTGGTGTCTGATCGACACATTCGTAACGCCCATGCTGGGTGCAATGCTTTGTTGGCTATTTTGCAACGCGAATTTTGGATATTGTCTGCCCGAAGAGCAATCCGTAGTGTTCTGTTTCGATGTATTGCATGTTATAGGTTGAAGGCATCCACGATGCAACCACAGATGGGTGATTTGCCCGTTGATCGAATTCGACCTTCGAGGCCGTTTGACGGCGTTGGAACCGATTTTGCCGGTCCCTTTTCGATCAAGGCTTCTCCCTTTCGTAATGCCCGTATTGTGAAGGGCTATTTGTGTGTATTTGTTTGTTTGGCCACCAAGGCTGTCCATTTGGAGGTGGTATCGGCTCTGACTACGGAGGCCTTCGTCGCCGCGTTGGATCGCTTTGTTTCGCGTCGAGGTCTACCTTCCCTTATTAGGTCTGATAATGGCACAAACTATAAAGGAACTGTAAATTATCTTAAGGATGTTTCCGTGTTTATTGATAAAAATTGTACTAGTTTAAGTCAAATTGCTGCCCAAAGGGGAATAACCTGGAAATTTAGTCCCCCAAGTTGCCCCCATTGGGGAGGGATTTTTGAAGCGGCTGTGAAATCCGCAAAGACCCACCTCCGCCGCATTATCGGAGAAACGGCTCTAACTTTTGAAGAGTTGGCCACAGTGTTTTGTAAAGTTGAGGCGGTCCTCAACTCTCGTCCTCTCTGTCCGCTATCTCCAGATCCAAATGACTTGGAAGCTCTCACCCCTGGTCATTTTTTGGTGGGAGGGCCGTTGAATGCCCTGCCCGAATACCCGTGGAAGGATGAACGCGTATATCGGTTGTCGCGTTTTCAAATGTTGCAGCAAATGAGCCAGGACTTTTGGCGTCGCTGGTCGCTTGAATATTTGCATTTGCTGCAGCAAAGAGTGAAGTGGACAGACAGGACTGAGCCTCCCAGGGAGGGTGATTTAGTATTGTTAAAAGAGGCAAATTTGCCCTCATTGCTTTGGCGACGAGCTCGCATATTACGTTTGATTCTTGGCGGAGATGGCACTCCGCGTGTGGCTGAGGTGTTGGTCGACGGTTCGATTTTAAGGAGAGGTGTGACCTCTCTCGCCCGCCTTCCCGTAGAGTAAGCTAGCGGTCTGCTTCTCAGACCGGGACGGGGGGATGTTTGTAATATATTGGGTAAAACTAAACGCAGGCGTTTCGCATTGCTGCCGCCAGAGGGCGTTCGGGGTTTTCACACTGCTAGCGTGGATGGCGTCGTGTAGTCCGCCATTGCATTGTCCCGGGCGATATCGGTCTTTTGCTTGTTGTTTAGTTTGAGTTGTGTTTGTGAATTTCCTGTTTGTTAAATAACTATTGAACTTTGTGTTTGTGTACCCGTCATGGTGACTTTTTCTTGTGAGAGGTGAAACGTGGCTGGCTGTTCACATCTGGCTGTTCCCGAGTGAAACTACGGGAAGAAATCTATTTATTTGTCCTGGGGAATTGAGATCTCAAGGGTTAGGTAGGGTGATTAGGAATTCCCCCTTCCCGAAGATACTCAAGTTTGGATCCGAAGAGAAAGAAGATTTAGCTTGGTAAGTGTTTTTTAAGTGTAATTAATTTATAGGTTAGGTTATCATATAGGGCCCTGTAGCTCCCTTCATAAGCTACGGTGGTAGCAGACTGCGTTAAGTTATTTAGGTTTTAGTCGGGCAAACGTGGTGCCGCGTGGAGATTTCTTCCCGGTACTTATTTTTTACCGGTGGTTTTTTCCCGGTGAAGTTCCGGTACAGAGTTCTTCCCGCCGCTTCGTTTGTCCGGATTCGCTCTGCGCACATTTTCTGGCAGCAGAGCGTAGTTGCTCTGCACAACTGTCATACTATTCACCCAATCAGTCGGGCCTTCGACTTTAGCAATAATTTTATCTTTTTCCATTTCATCTAATTTCTTTTTTACACTTTCTTTTAAGGCAATAGGTAACTTTCTAGGGGCATGAACCACTGGCCGAATACTTTCATCGATACCTATCTTGTATACACCAGGCATACAACCTATACCCTCAAATACGTCTGAATATTCTTTAAAAATATCATTTTGAAAGTTATCACTACTTATTTTGTTAGTAGACAGAATCAATTTCACTATATTTAGTTCCTGACACGATTGTCTACCTAATATTGGAGGTGAATTAACATCTGCTATAACAAAATCCAAAATCAATCAAATCAAATCTGTATCAATTTTAAATGATATTTCATTATTATTTATCTTTAGCATTGTACACCAATCATTAGAAGAATTATTAAAAGAGTAAATTACCTGATCGGAAGAGTCATCGGCTTGCATCTCGAATACATTACACACTTTAGAAAAATGATTAAACTTATTACACTTTAAACAACGTTTACCGTACGCAGGACATTTGTATTTATTATGATACATTCCACATTTATAACACGAGCGTCTATTATTGTTTGTATCGTTCCGATCGCGTGGTGATGATGACTGGCCCGGACGGCTGGCGCTTGCGCCCGCTTGCGCCCGGTATGACGACGATGTACCTCCATAGTTTGAACCGCGACCACCACGGTTGGGTTTTTGTCCGTTCCTGGCTATCCAGTTCACCTTACATCTGCTTTCATCGCATTCACATATTTTTTGCTTGGACACCAAATCAGCGCGATGCTCCACTTCACTTTTAATAGTGCCGGCATGTACTTTTGATAGTTGAGCTACATTACATATATCCAGAGACTTTTGCAACGTTAGATTTGGTTCTCTCAGTAATCTTTCACGTAGTTGCGTTTCTTTAATTCCGCAAATTAATCTGTCACGTATTAAATCATCGCAAAGATCCTTGAATTCACATTCCGACGCCAGTTTTCTTAACTCAAAAGAGTACTGTTCAATGGATTCTCCTTCAAGCTGGTTTCTTATAAAAAAGCGATGTCTTTGCACTGTTAAATTTTTCTTTAGCAAAAAAAACTTATCGAAACGTTTTATTAGAACATTAACATCAGTGAACGATTCTTTGAATTGATCATATACCTCACGGCACTGTTCTCCAACTACGTGTAAAAATATATTAATTTGAACTTTGGGATCCTTTTTTGAAAGCTCGCACGCGTCGAAATAAATCATTTCTCCACTTTTCCCAGTCTTTAGAAACATTTCCTGAGGTTACGTTTTCCAAATTCTTGACGAAAGCAAATGGCGACGGGGGCGGCAGTATCGACTCCATTGTAATCCACACACATCAAGTGATATTTTCACAATTTTATGTTTTATACACGTAATTACACACAATCTACGCGCCTATGTCACGTATTATTAATTATTTTATATACCGGCTGCGCCATGTTCTTTATGTTAGTGCGGAGGATTATGGGCACGTCATTGAAACAAGGCCTCCAGATACAAACTGTTTATTCATAGTTAAAAGCCTACCCCCATACATCAATATCCGACAACATAGGGCGGCAAACGAGCAAGCGGGTCACCTGATGGTAAGCGATCACCGCTGCCCATGGACTAATGTTTTTTTATTAGGTTTTATTTCAAAAAAATGCCAATCCCGTGCATTTTTGCTTTTTGTATGAACTCGGCTTTTACTAAGCGCCATCTTTGAAGTCACCTGGAACTATTTTTTTATTAATCCCTGAAAATCCCCTATTCTATCTCAGGGGTTCAGGTTTATCTGACTGTACCTATATAGACCGTGAAAGAAAAAATGCTATATCTAGACACGGGTCTCTAATAATTGTCATAAAAATATTTGTAATAATATAGTTCGAAATAATGTTTTTTCACATAATCATAATTAATATAAATTAAAATTAAAATAATATTTCTTTAAATAATTTTTTTAACATAATTGTTTTGTAATAAATAAAAATTATCATAAACATAAATAGTTATAATATAATTTAATCATAATAGTAATACTCATAATGTACAGAGAAAAGAGAACTCATAATGTATGGATGCACTCAGAAAAAAAGGTAAGATTTGTTAAGTTTTTGTTTTTTTGTTGTTTATGTTCGCGGCTTAGGGGTGGCCCAAGGGCCACCCCCGCTGCACCCTAACCTATACTAGTGTTTGTGTCAACTTAATGTGAAATAGGTATAATCAAATTTTACATAATGTCTTCAAATGTCATCAACAAAATAAAAGATGAACAAAATAAAAAAGAAACTATGTTTAAGGACGCAAACAGTTTATGACAATAACAATTATGACAAATTCATTATGATAAAACATTTTATAAAAAAAATCTGTATGACAATCTATGATTATGACTACACAAATATTATTACAATAAATATTATTTGAATAAAATATTATGATAAAAAAATATGAGAAAGGCTTTATGACAAACCATATTATGATTATTAACCTTATGAAAAATGAAAGGATCCCTCTAGACATATTTGATTGGGCTACCTATTAACAATAGATTATGATTGGGCTTATTTCCGTTAGTATTTAGATCTTACATAGATGCGAAACCACAGAAAGGGAAAAAGTAAACCTAGAAGGTTTAATTTAAAGAAAATTAAACCTAGAAGGTTTAATTTTTCTTTGTACGGAAAAGCATAAAAATAATCTAAACTTCCTACAAACTTTATTGCTAAAATCATCCTTTGTCAACTACCCGACTACTTAATCTCCGTCATACTCCTTGGCGGAACTACCTTTGTTTTAAGAAGTAAGTACCTATTTAAGTTACATAAAAAAGTCTATGAAAGTCTATAAAATTTTGGTCTTATTAAAAAATAAATCTTTGTCACTAGTTTTGCCGTAGTCTTTTTTCAAAGTGAACTATCAATATCAACCCGTTATTTGTTTCACAATTTGTCAATAGTTACGCCTTAATTTAATTTTAGGGTTGAAAAGCAAATCTTTGTCACTAGTTTCGCCGTAATCTTTTTTTAAAGTGATCTGTCAATATAAACCCGTTATCTATTTCACAGTTTGTCAATAGTTACGCCTTAATTTAGGGTTGAAAAGCAAATCTTTGTCACTAGTTTCGCCATAATCTTTTTTTAAAGTGATTGTCAATATCAATCAGTTATTTATTTCACAGTTTTTCGATAGTTACGCCTTATTTTAGGGCTGAAAAAGTAAAATCCGACGTTTACCTAAACAAAGTTTTAAAACCGAACAACAAATACCTCTTTATTGGAAAAATATTAGCACGGAAACGGATATGAATACCAGGATTAATGTTAATGAAGTAATGGATGCGTATTGATGAATCGACGAATTATACTTTGTGTATATCCAGTTTAATTGTGGGAGGTTCATATTATGTGATTCGATACGTCATTGTCATATGCATGGTATCGATATTTCGTAGCGAGCTGTTTCCAATTAATATTTATGGATTCTCATTACTGTAGTCCGCTGTTGTTTTAAATTACTACTCATTCATTTGTTTTATTTTAAATCACCGTTTCATTTACCCATACCACCCATACAGTTGGGCTATTATTAATGTTGATTCTTCTTTGTAGTGTTGTATTATGAGTACTGCTATGGTTATTTCTGTTCGCCATTTTCAGATCAATATTATAATATGATGGTATTTACGGTCATTTTCGTTAACCTCTACCTTTTTCCGGCGAAAAATATCGTCAGGAAATCTGCATACTATAGACTGTTCAGTTTAGTATTTGTACGACTATTGCCACTAGATGGCGGTAGTTGTCCAGTCATGTCAGATATGACATGGGAAAAGTCTAACATCCGTGTTAAAATAATTGCCAAGATTCCGGAAACAATAAAAAGACTGTTGACGTATAACTAACTAGCCACGCCCCGGGGCTTCGCTCCCGTGAGAATTTCGGGATAAAAAGTACCCTATGTGCTATTCCCGGTATTTTTTTACCCGTATACCAAATTTCATCGAAATCCGTCCAGTAGATTTTGCGTGATTGAGTAACAAACATCCTCACAAACTCACAAAGTCACATCCAAACTTTCGCATTTATAATATTAGTATGGATACGAGTATATATGTCGGAGCGACGAGGCGCACTCCCATCTCCCATTCAGATCAGTGATTTCCCGGTGTGCGACGGATTAGTTAGGCCACGTTGGAGTACCAGGATAGTATACTGAATTGTGGTACACAGGAGCGTGCGTGAGTGGTTCACGTGCCTTAGATATGGATATATAAGCATATAGATATATTTATATTGTAGTGTCCGGAGGACACTATAACTGTGTGTTGAGATGGCGATGAGATTGTACTCTGACAATCGATTTACTGATTAACCTCCCCTAACACACTCTAAAGGAAAATATCGATTACTTACGTTTGATGAGGATCAAACCGCGCGTCAGGCGGCGCTCGCGCACCGATCAGACACATGACGGAGTCACTTGGCGCCAGCACCCTCAACTGTAAGGTTGCTCGAGGGTACCACCAGCGGCGTTCTTCTACTGCCACTGCCACCTGGTGACAAAATGAAAAAAATTAAGTTCCTATATTCTTCTGCTTACAAAATTGGGTTAAAAAAATCGTTTGAACGGACTGATATTATAGAATTCATTCAATACGTTCATCATCATTCATCAGGGAGTGTTAATGCTAATGGACTCTTATGTATGGTAGTGAAAGTTGGGTATGGCAGAAACATAATGAAAATAGAGTGAATGCGGTTGAAATGAGAGTATTAAGAAGCATGTGTGGTGTAAGTTTGAAAGATCGAATTAAAAATATTAATGTTAGAGAAATGTGTGGAATAAAAGAGGATGTCACTACATTGGTCACTACCAAAATTGAAAAAGGAATGTAAAGATAGTATGGGCATGTTGAGAGGATGGATGAAAAGAGATTGACTAAAGGTATTTATAATGCAGAGGTGAATAGAAGAGTTGGTCAAGGTCGACCTCGAAGAACGCACTCCAACCAGATTACGGACCTCCTTAAAAAGGGAAATATTAGGAGCACCCATAACCGGAGAGCATGTATGAAGAAAGTGATGAGTGAAGAGGAAGCAAGATAGATCTGTAAAGATCGTAGCAAGTGGAAATCGCTAGTCTCTGCTTACCCCCACGGGAAAAAGGCGTGATAATATGTATGTATGTATTCAATATGTTCGTTCATGAAATACGGTTCATTTTCAGTTCAGCTGATGACTTGCACACAAAAATAAACCATTAAAATTTTCCTTTTACGCAATCGTTGGCATAAAACAAGCCTATCTGGCTTATATTGGTTTATTCCCTTTAGTACTATAAATATTTAAAAAACATCCAAATGTACGAGTTGTTGTTGTTCGACAATTTATTCGACAACAATTTATTTAATTTGAGTTGTGTGCAACATTTGATTTACGTAGATATCCTTCTAGTTAAGGAGGAGCGGGGTCTCCTAGCACAGGCTCTTCGATGTCTAAAAGGAGGCCCCACCCATATAAAAGTAAAACTGTAACTTGGTAGGTACTGCAAATAAATACATTTTTATTTTTTTATTTATATTTTAATTTACAAAAACTGCATCTCTAATTAAATAATTAAATAGAAAGTATTGGAATGACGTACGTAATAGCTGTAAGACACAACAAAAGCCTTATCAAGTGTTTCCTGAACATTCATATATTGTAACATCTATTAATTACCGTGTTTACAGAAATAAAATTCATTCATTCATCCATTCATTCATTGATTCAATATCAATGCCTATTTCAGCTATATCGGAAACAGAACCCAAATCGGCTCAAATTTAACTTGCAAAATATGATAACAGATAGACTCTTGGGCCGGATAGGCAAAAAAAAATGTTAAATGGAAACTATTATTGTCATAGTATGATATTGAATAAAGAAGGTTGAATGTTGGCGTAGACAAAAGGAAGCTTATACCCATCAGTGGGTCATGGAAAGCTGAAGATGATGATGATGTCATATTGCGATGGTGCAATAGAGAATAACTCCGGTTTGAGCCGAAATCGTCGAAATTACAAGCGGTCTTAATGGCACCCTTTAAACGTCAACGAATTGCTTTCATTACAGACTCGCTGATTAAAACCATCGTTATTTTATAGATGTAGCCGTTTATGATCATATATTTCTGTATCTTCTTAGAAAAACAAGTACATAAAGTCAGTATAGTAATAGTATTTACTGCACTGACTTTACGCAATTAGTGTAGATTAGTGTAGATACGACATGTAATGTAACTATTCATTACATGTCGTATTAGTTAAGTATTTTTGGTTTCGATCAACTTTGCGGCAATTTTTTTTAACAATCTTAAAGAAATGCTCGAATAATTTGGATTAGAACTAAGGTAAAGTTTAAATAGTCTTACTCAAAAATAATATAACGGGGTTAAAAACTCAACGGATCATATATGTCGACAGTTTGCATTAGACAACAGAAAAATCGACACAAAAAAGACAAAATGTAGTATAGCTACAAGGTCGTCGTCTCATAAAGTATCCAATAAGGCTAATTGGAGGAGGAATTGATAATAAAATTTATCACAGTATCGTCTCGGTAGTGACGAAAGATTATGATGCTTAATTGAAATGAATGTTCCCTAAATTTTCTTTACGAATTGACATTGTTTTGTTAGCATTTTTATTATTACAGTTTTCAAGACGGTAGGCGGTACGCGTCGAAAAGGTATCATTTGAGTTACCCTCACTTTGTATAAAAATCAACGTGCGATCGATATGTCATTTTAGCAAGGCAGTCTTCTTAATGGCGCGGTACGGACGTGTTGTTCGGTTGTGTTGAGTTCTCTGTAGCTATGTAGTCAGTGATTGAATAGTGTTAATGTCGTGTTACTTAGTGCGTTAACGATGTGACTGTGTGTGATGGTGTTATCAGCGCGATATTGGAGATCTTCGTTGTTGGACAGTTTTGATGGTTAAACTAACTGTGTTTGGCTAGTTATCACGGAAGACCATTCAGTAGAACTCACTGGTTGAAATGGATTGATCCGTGCGTGGTGGGGCACGATCCCTTGCCGTGGGTAGGCTAGGCTGGACCCTAAGCCGTGACATGTGGAATGAGAGCTGACATCGAACGCGTGAAGATCTCGTGAGGTTGTGGAAGAGAGAAAATAAAAAGTGTTAAGTATTGATATTGGATATTATTTCCTGCTCACTTCTGAACTATCCTAACAGTTCAGAAGCGGGATAGAACGGGAATATTATTTAATATTCTAAGCACGCCCATATTAGCCGCTTTCCGAAGTTGACAGGTAAAATAAATTGGTAGATCAAAAGGTGAGCAACATTTTTGTTTATTTTTATTAAATCCGTAAAAATCTTGATAATCACGAGTGATTAATAGACACCAATTGTTTAAATGTTATTTAGTGATACTCTGATATACATTGAAATGATTAGTTGTTGAATATCATGTTCAAGGTGAGTTTTTTTTTTATTAAATCTATAAAAATCTTGATAATCATGAGTGATTAGTACAAACTGATTTTTTAAATACAATTTAGTGATGCT
Source organism: Ephestia elutella (assembly GCA_018467065.1). Lineage (NCBI taxonomy): Eukaryota > Metazoa > Arthropoda > Insecta > Lepidoptera > Pyralidae > Ephestia > Ephestia elutella. Next base: position 4,699,448 of record CM031569.1, read on the forward strand.
CTAAGATACAAACAAACGAATATTAATTGTTCAGCTCCGTTCCATTTCTGCTTGGCCAAGAACGCTTTGTTATGTATGTGTATTCTCCTTTATAGTTCGCATCTCTCAACCATTTCTCGTGAAATTTTGGGAACAGGTTCGATAAACATATGAAAATCGATAGACTAGCCATTTTTTGGAAATTTTTGAAAATGGCGGAGTTGGCACGAAGGGCCTTAGCGCCTTTGGATTTTATTACTCGACTATTTTGTGTTTGTAGTGACAACGTGATAATATATGTATAAGTCCGCGAGGTCTACAGCTCACAGAGCCACCCCAATAGTATCGGTTTTCTTTTTTCTTTTTTTCGTGGGGTAGGTACTTAAAATGGACACTAGTCAATTTGGTATATGTCAGATAACTTGTGAGTAATTTTATCACCCAAACTGATTTCAGATCTGTACTGAATATGTCAAGAGTTCGTGTGAAAACGGAAAAGCGAGATGAGACCTCGCGAAAAGGAATCCGATACGGCGAGGAGGGCATGCCTCCGTTGCAGTCGCAGTCGCACGCGACGTCTTCCCGAGCAGCCAAGGGAGGAGGAACAGCTCGAGTTTTCCAGTCGCACGCGACGTCTTCCCGAGCAGCCAAGGGAGGAGGAGCAGCTCGAGTTTTCCAGTGGCTCGCGGGGTAGAAGCCGTTCATTTGGAGTATGTAAGGAAGTTAAGCAATTGAAAAGGATACATTGATAGGTATTTAGGATTTATTTAATTACATTGATTTAATTATAAATATATGAAGTCTACACACAAAGGAGTCTTTTGACAATTATGAGTGTGCTAGATTTTATAGACTAAGTTGTAACGGAAAAGTCTACACACAAAGGAGTCTTTTGACAATTATGAGTGTGCTAGATTTTATAGATTAAGTTGTGAACGGAAAAGTCTACACACAAAGGAGTCTTTTGACAATTATGAGTGTGCTAGATTTTACCTATAGGTTAAGTTGTGAACGGAAAAGTCTACACACAAAGGAGTCTTTTGACAATTATGAGTGTGCTAGATTTTATAGATTAAGTTGTGAACGGAAAAGTCTACACACAAAGGAGTCTTTTGACAATTATGAGTGTGCTAGATTTTACCTATAGATTAAGTTGTGAACGGAAAAGTCTACACACAAAGGAGTCTTTTGACAATTATGAGTGTGCTAGATTTTACCTATAGGTTAAGTTGTGAACGGAAAAGTCTACACACAAAGGAGTCTTTTGACAATTATGAGTGTGCTAGATTTTACCTATAGGTTAAGTTGTGAACGGAAAAGTCTACACACAAAGGAGTCTTTTGACAATTATGAGTGTGCTAGATTTTACCTATAGATTAAGTTGTGAACGGAAAAGTCTACACACAAAGGAGTCTTTTGACAATTATGAGTGTGCTAGCCTTTATAGATTAAGTAGTGAATAGAAAAGTCTACGTAAATTAGATTTTATAGATTTAAGTAACGTTAACTTATTGAAATTAGTTATGATTTGGGATTGAAAAAGCTTATTGATTTTATATGCTATAAGTCATGAAATATTTACATTTTTAAATAATTAACTATTGAGTGAAACTTTATCTAATGAGTAAGTCGATAGCAGGATGAATAATAAAAAAAAAAGAATTATGAATTTGACCTGAACCCCTGGTGTAAACCTGGTGTTATGAATGGTTTAACTTAGAAATAAGGATGCTTTGAATAAAATCAATATATTATGTACGGTCTATGACGTACATCGATTGCCCGCGAGTGCGCCGTCAGCATATCGACGCCGCAATCGAACTTAATTTTATATTATTTTATTCAGTACACATTTTACCATAGAACAAAGTAGACAGTGCTTTTAAACCAATCCCGAGTCTGTTACGTGTGCTCAAATTATTTAACCATTATTTAACCTTTACCATTTTCACCATCATTTACTTATAATTACTAACTTAGCTAATTCCTCCGTTATTTCTGATTTTACTTTTGTTTGTGTTATTCACAATAAATCCCTTTTGTTACCATAACCAATCTCTTTCTATTTAACTCTCTTTCTCAATGTACAACACCAAACCCGTACATTTAATGGTCCTTCGATTCCTTTAACTTTCGTTTCTTTTCTGTGTGTAATTTGTATTTTCCGAGCATCCCGGACATAATATACATACTCGTCGAAAAGTTACAAAGTGAACCAGTGCCGTGGACATTACCAGTTCAGTGCATACAAACCATACGAACTATCGTCGTTTACCAAACCAGTTGCCAGGCCTAGTCGTTACCAGGACTCGGTCTCCCCGGAGCTTTACCATTGCTGCGGATAACCAGTAACCAGTGTTGAGCTAACCAGACGCTCGCACAACCAGAGTAAGCCGATACATCAAGTAAGAGCTTTCCTTTTTTCTTCTTACCATTTCTACATTTTCTGCCAATACCATGGAGGCATTATTAGAAACTCAAGCTCAAATTATGTCAGCAATGGATCAGTTGCTGACTAACTTTAAAAAAGATAGCCATGATCGTAAAACACCAGATTATATCAGGAGGAGGCTGGAGACTCTTGACTCCTATTGGAAAGAGTTTCAAACCAATCATTCGCAGTTAGTTATTTTAATTGATGACAAAAACCATTCTTATTATGAAAACCAAGATTTTGAGCGAACTCATGACTTTTACAAAAAGGCTAGGCAATTAATACAGGGTTACCAAGTAGAGGAAGGTAGGCCAACCACTCCAATTATAAAACCAGCTACACCACTTAATCTACCGACTATTTCTACGCCCATTATGTCTGGTCCGTCTGTAAGTTCGAAGGGGATGAATAGTAAGCTACAAGAATTGCTAAGAAAACAAACCAGTAATTTCAAGGCATTCGCGCGTACTGTTTCAAACATCAAACTAGATACTTTAGCCGAAAAATGGGAGTTTGAGGATTCTCTTAAAATGCTTCATTCTCGCTGGGAGGTTGTAGACTCTCTTCATTGGGAAATCGACAGTGAACTGGAGGGTAAATGCGACGACAAGTCTTACGAGATGGAGTACTCAAAATACGAAGATTGTTATACCAGTATGAAGAAGGCTATCAACACCAAAATGTGGGCTGTATCACACAGAGAAAAGTCCACACCGAAGATGGAAATACCTACGTTCAGTGGCAGTTACCAGCAATGGACATCCTTTAAAGATTTATTCGTCGAAACCATTCATAAAAACCCTTCCCTTCCAAACGCTCAAAAACTCCAATTACTTAAAACCAAACTTAAGGGTGAAGCAGAAAAACTCATCCAACATCTCAACATAAGTACCGAAAATTATCAAGTAGCTTGGGAAATACTTAACAATCGCTATAATAACCAAAAGTTAATTTTCTCTTCTCACATTAGTACTCTTTTAAATCTACCAAATATCCAATCCCAAATCGCGGCCCCAATTAAACGTCTTCACGATACCACCAACGAATGTTTACATGCGATCGAGAAACTGGGAGTCGAAACCGCGTCCTGGGATCCTCTCATCGTGCATCTTCTATCCCAAAAATTAGACGCAGAGTCATTAAGAGATTACACCGAGAGTCTTCCCAACCAAAAGGAACTACCAACTTTAAAGGACTTCTTGAAATTTTTGGAAATGAAGTTTACGTCACTAGAAGCTACCAGACGCAAGCAAGAAAACACCAAACCATCTGCGCAAGAAGATTCGCGTCCCAAAAACCAAAAATTTAACCAAAATACCAAAACGTTTACCCCTTATTCCTATAAACCCTTACACGTGGAGAAAGCCAAATGTCCTCATTGTAGGGAAAATCACGCAATCTTTTTCTGCAAATCATTTCGCGAATCTAGGCCGGACATTCAACTAAAAACTATTGCTAAATTCAATTTATGCAAAAATTGCTTGATTGATCACCAGGGCAAAGAGTGCATGTCAACCAAAACTTGCCGATTTTGTAACGAAAAACATAATTCATTACTGCACAATAGTATGTTCGCGAAAAATACAGAAAATGCAACATCGGAACTTAGCGCTAGCTCGAGCATTGACCGACAATCGTGTCATGTGACGCAGGAGTGTGTAGCTGAAACTCTCTTAGCAACGGCGATGATCGGAGTCCAAGCGGAAGATGGGACACAACATACCATGAGGGTGCTCATCGATCCCGGTGCACAGACGTCATTGATTTCAGTGGATGCAGCTCAGCGGTTAGGTTTACCACGCAAACGATGCAAAGGCGTAATATTTGGAGTCGGTACCAAGGAAAACAATTGTAAGGGCATCTTATCTATGCAGTTACATTCTCTTCAGAACGATTTCTCTTTACGTATTGAGGCATTCATAATGAATAAATTAATTCATAATTTACCAAACCAATCTTTCGAAAAACCTTCATGGAATTTCCTAGACACCATTAACTTATCCGATCCTGATTTTCACATTAGTCGTCGTATCGATCTTTTGTTAGGAGCCGACGTTTATGGCATAATAATAATGAGCGGAATAATCAAAATTAGTCCATCCATTCCGGTAGCTCAAGAAACTCAGTTCGGATGGATATTATGTGGTAATTTTCAAAAAACCTATCATTGTAATGTCGTCATTAACCAAACGGACGAATTGCGTGAATTTTGGGACATTGAAGATATTTCGCAACAATCAACCTTATCGGAAGCTGACGATCACTGCATCAAGTTCTATAAGGAAACCACCAGAAGAGACAGAGAAGGACGATACCACGTCAGATTACCATTGAAACCAGACATTGACGAAAAATTAGGCGCATCAAAACCATTAGCGATAGCCCAGTTTCGCCAATTAGAAAGAAAATTTTCTAAAAATAAACAATTAGAAACCAATTATAAATTGTTTATAAATGAATATCGCTCTTTAGGACATATGAAACCAGCCGCCGCCGGCGCTAGTAATCAGAAACCATCTTGTTACCTACCGCATCATGGCGTCATACGTTTAGAATCGCTTTCGTCACCATTGAGAGTTGTTTTTAACGCTTCCGCTAAGACATCTTCCGGATTAAGCCTTAATGATCTCATGGAAGTTGGTCCTAACTTACAACAGGACCTTCAATCTCTTATTTTGAAATGGAGACAATATCCTTACGCCTATGTAGCAGACTTGGAGAAAATGTTTCGACAAATTAGAGTACATGAAGAAGACCAAAGGTACCAGAAGATTGTATGGAGAGAATCACCAACCAGTCCTTTAGAAGAATACCAGCTTAGCACCGTCACTTACGGTACAAAATCAGCACCATTCCTTGCGATGATGACCTTGAAGCAGCTCGCTAATGACGAACGGTCCAATTACCAGAATAGCGAGGCTATTAGAGTCCTAGAGGAATTCATGTACATGGATGACGTTCTCCACGGAGTCTTTGAACCTTCGGATGGAATAGCATTGCAACAGGACCTCCTCCAACTATTTAAATCTGGCGGTTTTCATCTCAGAAAATGGAAATCGAATATCAAGGAATTATTACCAAACCAGAGTTCGGGACAGGATCATTTTGATTTCAAACTTCAAACTGAAGCTACCAAAACTTTAGGACTTCGCTGGATTTCACATGAAGATGATTTTTGTTTCGAATCCAATTATAAATTTAGCTCTTCGCATCCTACCAAAAGATCACTGTTATCGGATATATCTAAAATTTTCGATCCCGTAGGCGTTCTTTCACCCCTTTCTACAAAATTGAAATTGCTATTTCAATCGGTTTGGCAAGGTCAACTGGAATGGGATAGTGAACTACCAGAAGACATCTGCAACGAGTGGACGAAAATAAAAGCCGATATACACCAAATTAACCAAATAAGATTGCCAAGATGGCTCGGAACGAAGAAGTCAGATAAGATTGAACTGCACGGATTCTGCGACGCTTCAACCAAGGCTTACGCTTGTGTAATCTACTGCAAAATCACCAGAAAGGACTCATCGTCCATTGTCCTCGTCATGGGAAAAGCTAGACTTGTACCAACCAGTAAAACCATCACTTTACCAAAATTAGAACTTTGCGGCGCTCATCTATTAAGCCGACTCATGCAAAAGGTCAAAGATTGTTTATCAGAATTTCACATCGAGACATACGGATGGATCGACTCGATGGTCGTATTAGGATGGCTTAATGGAGAACCAAGCCGATGGAAACCATTTGTGGCGAATCGAGTGAGGAAGATAACTGACGTCATGCCAACCAATAATTGGAGATACGTGAAGTCAGAAGAAAATCCTGCTGACTGCGCTAGTAGAGGGCTTTATCCGTCACAGTTAAAGCTACATTGCCTGTGGTGGCAAGGACCCGAATGGCTTAAGTCTCCAAACAGCGACCCATATTACTCCAACTCTCGGTCGTACACCACGGATCAAGAAATGAAGAAGAATTTACAAAGTAAACAAACCAATTTAGTTAGTTATTCACCCGAAGACAATGTCATTGATACTCTAATTACCAGACACAGCACTTTTATTCGAGCCGTACGTATTCTGGCCTGGATATTGCGATTACGTCATCGGAGCAATGACCCATATTTAACCACTTTAGAATTATCACGCGCTAAAAACGCAATAATCAAAAATACTCAAAACCAAGTATTTTCGGACGAAATAACTAAAATTAAAAATCAAAACCACGTATCTTCGAGTAGCAAAATCCACAATTTAAATCCATTTATTGATACAAACGGGTTATTACGAGTAGGTGGAAGACTTGAAAACGCAAATATCGGAGAAAACATGAAACACCCTCTTCTATTACCACACGAACATCGATTAACAGATTTGCTGATTGACCAAGCTCATCATCAGTGCCTACATGGAGGTCCTAGACTAACTTTATCAATATTGAGACAGTATTACTGGGTCATAGGCGGAAATAGAGCAACCAAAAACGAATCCGACTATGCGTCACATGTAGAAGACACAGTCCCAGTATTCAACCACCGCTAATGGGAAACTTACCATTGTCCCGGATTAATCCGTCGAGGCCATTCTCCAGTGTCGGAACTGACTACACCGGTTACTTCAGCATAAAAACCAATAAGGGTCGTGGGGTTAGGACAACGAAGGGATATGTAGCCCTGTTCATATGTATGGCAACCAAGGCCGTACACTTGGAACTAGTGTCTGATCTCACCACTTCTGCATTTCTGGCTGCCTTACGGCGAATGACAGCTAGAAGAGGATTACCAAACCATATTTTCAGCGACAATGGAACCAATTTCGTGGGAGCCAGTCGCGTACTTCGCAAAGAGATGAATGAGTTATACCAGATATTTTCAAATGAATTTAAATCGGAAGTTGCTGAAATGGGAATTACCTGGCACTTCAATGTAGCTTCTTTTCCCTCGGCCGGAGGAGTTTGGGAATCGGGAATAAAGAGCGTTAAACATCACCTCAAGCGGGTAGTAGGCGAGCAGAAACTCACTTTCGAGGAATTCACCACCGTTTTGACTCAAATAGAGGCTTGTCTTAACTCCCGGCCTCTGTGTCCCCTTTCTGAAGACCCCGACGATTTAAATTATCTCACTCCGTCCCATTTCCTTGCTAGTGGACCAGTTTTAACCATAATTGAAACCGAAAGAGATGCACGTACCAGGTGGCAACTCACTCAAAAAATATTTCAGGACATTTGGAAACGATGGAAAACTGAATATTTGACTAATTTGACAGCTAGGAGTAAATGGAGAACCCCCAGCGAGAGTCTTAAGGTCGACGATGTCGTCATAATTAACGACGCCAACCTACCTCCCGGAAAGTGGCCATTAGGAAGAGTCGTAGAATTACATCCAGGAAAGGACGGCCACACCAGAGTCGTAACTCTCAAAACCAAGAATGGGTTAATGAAGCGACCAGTAATCAAGCTTTCTGTTTTACCAGTTCACGACCAGCAACCAGAGCAACCATCTATTAGTACTACCAGGACTGACGTCACAGTAGATGCATCACAAGACGACAAACCGGACGTCGTAACCGGCACTCCATCCAAAAGGCAACGACGTACCAAGAAATCGTGCAACTACCTGTCTCTCCTGTTTACATTCCTAATGTTTTTATTGACACCTATCAGAGCGGATTACAACATATCGAGCCTAAAAAACAATCAAAGCATGTTTTACTTCGATCAGTTTTCTTCCATGTTCCTGATCCGCGACGAGTGGAAGTTAATAGTTTACTATGATTTAGAACCATACTGGCAAACCAACGAGTTATTTACCAAATACCTAAACCATCTAGAAAACATAAGTTTGTATTCGAAAACGAAAACTCAATGCGATATTATTATGTTACAGCTACAACATAAATATAAAGAATATAATTATTACAATGAAATTCTACTCGGTCAGCAGTTCACACCGCACACCAGACAGCGACGCGGACTCATAAACGGAGTAGGTTACGTTGCCCACACGTTGTTCGGGATATTAGATGAAAACTTTGCCGAACAATACAGTAAAGATATTGATTTGATAAGGAGTAACCAGAAACATCTCGCTAGCTTATGGAGAAACCAGACCTCCATAGCTGAAGCCGAATATAATTTATTGAAACGAACTCAGAGTACCATGGACAAACAGCATAAGATATTTAACCAACATCTTATATCTTTAGAAACTGCTGTCTTGGACCTGAAGGCTCAAGCCCAGAAGGCTGCCGACCTAAGTGATTTTACCATGTCGTCAATTATCGCCACTAATATTTTGAACGATCTCAGAAATATTCAAGATACCCTACTGGATACCATCACGAATGTCTACTACGGGAATTTTAACATCCATCTCTTATCACCAGAACAACTTATTCACCAATTGAATATCATAGTCGGTCATCTCTCTAAGGATTTATCTTTACCCGTGAATAACATTCAAGTCAACTTATCAAAGATTTACCATCTACTTAAAGTACGTACCAGAATTACCAAAGAATATTTCATTTTCGAAATCAAAATACCACTCGTAAGCCGAAGTAAATACGACATTTACCAATTGATTCCTATCCCGCGCCAAATAAGCGAAACCATGGTAACCCTAATGCCTATAGCCAGTCATATTGCGATGAACTTGCAAAACGATATATATGTGCCAATGTCGGACAATGACTTTAATAATTGCATTCGATCAGATGATTTTACGTATTTATGTTCGCTACACAGTCCCTTATACCAATTAGAGACTGACCAAATTCCATGTGTTAAAAGTCCTATTACCAATAACTGCATAAAGAATTCTCTTTCTTGTCGCGATTCATGGCTCCAGCTTCACAGAATTAATAGCTATCTGTATTCTTGCTGCGGTACATGTTCCATACGAGTTATTTGTGGTAACCACATCACGGCAGAGAAACTCAGTCAGGCAGGCGTTATCACTCTTGCAGAAGATTGCGTAATCAAGGGCGACTCCGTTACCATAATGCCTCATAAATTACTTACCAGTCAACTTACTCTCAAACCAGATATTATGTCCCCCGACATACCAGCAGTAAATCACGTGATCAATGTTTCTCTGCCCAATGCCACTATTGAGTTAGACCAGAACCAGATGAAAGAAGATTTGAGAAATATTGGCAACCAAATCCAAGAAATGAAAGCCGATAAGGGTCTCTCAGATCAAATTTCATACCACGACGTACATCATTACGTCATTAGTTACGTATTAGTAGCTATAGTTGGAGTGACGTTCTGCGCGTGGGCTTGCGCGCAGGTGCGCAGGCGACGCGCGGAGCGGCGTGCTGCCAGCGGCGACGGCAATGCCGTCAACGACGCCGGTGTTCAGTGCTTAAGTGTCAATGTGAGTGGTCATAGTGATAAGTGCGCGGTCCAATCTGTTAGTGATAATACCACTCCTAGTGTTAGTGTAAGTGAAAAGGTCGCTAAATATAGTGCGCGAGTGGATAGGGCCCCGTCACCTAAAATTCGTTACCAGTTTAGTGAATCGTTTAACCAATCGGACTCTTAGAGACTCTAATTTTAGATTAACTTTAATTATGTCCAATCACCTTGTAAATCGTTAAATTAAGATTCACTCTTGAAACCATCTTACACCCCCATTTTCACCTACTTTAATTTAGATTTTCTCTCGCCCGGGAATATGTACGGTCTATGACGTACATCGATTGCCCGCGAGTGTGCCGTCAGCATATCGACGCCGCAATCGAACTTAATTTTATATTATTTTATTCAGTACACATTTTACCATAGAACAAAGTAGACAGTGCTTTTTAAACCAATCCCGAGTCTGTTACGTGTGCTCAAATTATTTAACCATTATTTAACCTTTACCATTTTCACCATCATTTACTTATAATTACTAACTTAGCTAATTCCTCCGTTATTTCTGATTTTACCTTTGTTTGTGTTATTCACAATAAATCCCTTTTGTTACCATAACCAATCTCTTTCTATTTAACTCTCTTTCTTAATGTACAACACCAAACCCGTACATATTACTTAAATTTTTATGAAGTAAATATAATTTTTTATAATTCAAGGTGAATATGATATAATTGATGGATTAGTTGATATATATGATGGCCGAACGTAAACCGTGATTGAATAACTGGAAATGAGAATGATAACTTATTTAATATTGCTATTGTATTTCTTTATCCTTTTTCTTATATTTCCACAGTATATGTGGTTTAGTCAAGATATGAATTAGAATCTAATATTATAATTAAGTAAAAGGCTGTACTTATGTAAAACTTAGCTCAACGAGAGGACTCGGTTGATTCAGAATGGCCGACTGTTAGCATTTTTATTATTACAGTTTTCAAGACGGTAGGCGGTACGCGTCGAAAAGGTATCATTTGAGTTACCCTCACTTTGTATAAAAATCAACGTGCGATCGATATGTCATTTTAGCAAGGCAGTCTTCTTAATGGCGCGGTACGGACGTGTTGTTCGGTTGTGTTGAGTTCTCTGTAGCTATGTAGTCAGTGATTGAATAGTGTTAATGTCGTGTTACTTAGTGCGTTAACGATGTGACTGTGTGTGATGGTGTTATCAGCGCGATATTGGAGATCTTCGTTGTTGGACAGTTTTGATGGTTAAACTAACTGTGTTTGGCTAGTTATCACGGAAGACCATTCAGTAGAACTCACTGGTTGAAATGGATTGATTCGTGCGTGGTGGGGCACGATCCCTTGCCGTGGGTAGGCTAGGGCTGGACCCTAAGCCGTGACATGTGGAATGAGAGCTGACATCGAACGCGTGAAGATCTCGTGAGGTTGTGGAAGAGAGAAAATAAAAAGTGTTAAGTATTGATATTGGATATTATTTCCTGCTCACTTCTGAACTATCCTAACAGTTTTGAGTTGGTTTGAATATGAGGTACTTGGCGATGAATGGTTCTGAGTACGATCGACAGGTCAATATATAAATTTTAATGTAAAGATGGTTGGTAGCCTTAAAGCATTCAACCAACGAGAGAGGCCACCTACAGGCATCCCCCTCTGCCAAATTTCATATGATCTGCTCATACTGTTTGTAATTCTGTGCGTAGTTTTTCAAGTTAGTGTGTTATCTTTGTGTGCGTGTATAAATTATGTTGTCTAACACGGCGCATTGCATTAGTAAGCGCGTTTCCCCCCCACCGAAAATGGCAGACTTTTACTACTCCCGTTGGATACTATAAAAAAAACTACTAATACATATAAAATTCTCTCTTTTTTATATTAAAGATGGGTTTGCTCTTGACCACAATCTTGCCCGAGGACAGAGATGAGGTCTACGATGAAGCGAGCTTACCCAGAAATAGCCTATTCACTCTGGTTTTGAAGAGAGTCAGGTTGTATGTGCTCGGAAACAGACGCAGGTAGGGAGTTCCAGTGCTTTGCTGTGCGCATCAAGAATGATGACGAAAAGCGCTTGGTGCGTGGGGGGGGGGGGGAATATTAACCTCTCTATATTAAATTCAGGTGGATGAATTGAGTGGTCCATTGGAAACAAACGTTACCAATTTACTTTTATATCTTTAAGTTTTTCTTGATCTTCGGTTATATTACTAATCTTAAGAACGTTGGTTTCAAAATCAAAATCAGTTGCAGAAATCGCGAGGCATATTAGCTAGTATTAAATCCTCCAAATTCAAGGGTTAAAATACAACATAGTAATGAAAATCGCACTAAACCCGCGTTTACATTAACTGATGTGCGGGGCGTGAAATTGAAATAGCGTTTACTGAGCGTAATTAGTGTGCTGTTGAAAATGGCTGCATACCTCAGTAATACTGTTGTGGTCTCATTTGCTTCTATTATTCTACACTTGCTGTTGCCCGCGACTTCGTCCGCGTAACCTATGCCTTGAGTTCATTCAAATGACGATAACTTTTTTTCAATGAACAGATTTTGATAAAACAAATTGTAAATGTTTTGCTGAGTTAAAACAAAGCAATTGGTAAAAGTTTTAAGTAAATCGGTTCAGTACTTTCGGAGATAAGCGTGATCATACATACAGAGAGAGACAGACAAAAATTCAAAAAAAATTTTTTGCTTTCTATTATTTTTTTTAAGTGACACTATCCATTCCAGTCAAAAATAGTAAATGTACAGACAAAATATTTTTACTGTTTTATTATATGTATAGATTATGTTCGTATTAGTTACGCCCTGTGGTTTTGCTTCCGCTAGATTTTCAGGAAAAGCCAAGATTTTGTTCTACACATGTATCTTCATCTTATCCACTATAAGACATAAGCCTCCTCTAATGCACCCATATGATACTACCAGTAGTAACATTGGTATTTTTTCTCCTTTATTATTACTGCAGTTGTAAGAAGGGAAATACTAATTGCCCATCTTATTACCTTCCGACTTTAGTTGTCTATAACTACTACTTTTGACTACTTTTAACAATGCTCTTAAGAGCATTGTTATAAGTAGTATTTTGTATGTATTGAATGTTTGATACCATAATAAAGATAAAAAAGCATTCACACCTCTTTATGCAGCAGCCTGACGTGGAAGCTAGCAACGTCGCTCACGGGTTCGCCTGCCTCCGTCACGTAGTACACTAGGAGAGAGCTGACGGGAGCCATGTCTGCGGTAACCGGGAATCTGTGGATAGGATACAGTAATGAGTATCAAGTAAGTAGGCCTTTTGTTAAACTGGATGTAAAGTTACATGACCAAACCAAAACTGTTCGTATATTCGTCCACATACAAAGTCATTTAATAGTAAGACATATGATGTAAAGTGACGTCTTTGGACAAAATGCAGCAGTGGAGTTTGTTGCGCCGCCTCTTCTCCACTTGCGCTTTGGAGGCGGTGGTAACCTTAGCTTCAAGTAATTTTATGACGTCAACTAACTAAAAAACAAGAATGTGACGATTTATAAGTGCAATTTTCAAGCCTTTATAAATAAAAATAATTGACTTTGACTTTGTTCAACCAAAAAACACTAAAATTGGAGACATACTGTAACATTCATGAAAATGAGAGGCATTTTTCCGGTGTGTATAAAATATTTCATCTCCGATTATCATCATCGGCTTTCCATGACCCACTGCTGCGTATAAGCCTTCTTTTGTCTACGTCAACCTTTTCTATCCTGGGCCAATGCAATTCAGTTCATGCCAGCAACATTCTTTACATCGTCGACCCATCATTCATCTCCAATATCTAAGTCTATTAAAACGTTTAGAAGTTAAGTTGCTTAGTTTTAATTTAGCTCTGAAAACTTAAGCTCTATTTACAGCAGTCGTGTAAAAACACCAAGTTTATAAAAATAATAGAACTACCAATTATAATTCAAGTATAATTTTCAAATTTGTCTGTACATGACCAATTTGAATATACTATTGTAAACAAGGGCGCGTATGAACAAATAACACGCGTTAATGTCCTCTGAATCAATCCAGAATTTAATTTGCTCGTGTTCCCGAACGTAACGAGCAAATTTGTTTTTGTACTGGCGCCAACAAATGAGAGGTTTTCGATAAATATGCATTGTTACACTTGTACGTGCCGATGCTGGACTGAATATAAAAATCGTTTCGGGATTTCTGCTTTACCATATTTTAATATTAGGTACCTATACTTTGTTATAATTTATTCAAGTGTATGGCTGTTTAATTAAATGAGTAATTCAACAAAGTTGATGCTCTTTTATAATTTTATGACGAATTAAGTATTGACCTTTGTAATTTTTGAATTAAATTATGCATTTATAATGCTAAATTAATAAAAAATAAATAAGAATACGACATTGCTGCAATAATTAATTGAGACACAGGCATATCTGTAGTTAATTTAATAACGCAAGAAAATTTGTTTCATCATCATCCAAATAAACATCAGTCGTAAACTTGCACAATTATAGTCGAAAAATTAGTTTTCCCATTTTGTATAATAAAGTTCCATAATTAATTTGTCAATATATAAAACCTAGGAAAAAAAAAGAAAACGAAGCAGCCATTTCCAAGTTTATTTTCGAGTACATAAAGCTTGAAAGTCTCAGTATATTTTCTAGCAAAACGCCAGCAGGTCACATCAGATAGAGGCGGCCATAATCCCCTCTCCGACACGTCAGGTGATGAATTGGCCCCAAGCCGGACTGTTTCCGTATCTTGTGATTTATACCGCGTATATTATAGAACATACGACTTCATGGAATACCGCGTAGTGTGTAATGCGAAATGTTGAATTGGAGTTCTGGAGTTAAAATATTTGTTAAAAAATGTTGAGTGGAAATGTCGTTCTTTTTTTCTTTTTAAATCGTTTGCTTTTTAATTGGCTATTACCTAGATAAATATTATTTTTAATATATTTTTTTTTGCTTTGCATTATTTCAAAAATCTGTTTCAAAATTATAAAATATTTTAATTCAAAAGTAATTCAAAGGTACTCAATTTTCTGGGAAATGCTATTTTACCGGTAAATCTCAATGAAAACAATTAAGGCCAATGTGCATGTCAGTGCAAAACTAGCTTAAAATGCAAAAGTGTAAAACTTTGTGTCTAAAATTTTAGTGGTTAAAGTTTTTGGATTCATGTTGAAATTCTTAAAACGCTTGTTTTGTTTTAAGTTAAGTTTCGCTATAAATTCTGAAAAAGATTACGCCTTCACGGCTTCACTTGCATGATAAAGTATCCAGTAGTTTTTAGCTAAACTTGTTTACTGATGTAGTTACTTATTTTTAATTTTAGAGTCCATTTTTTTAGTATTCATGATTTTTCTTAATAAGTTATTTCGTTTGAAAACTACATAGCAATCTCAACAAGCGTGAGTCGTATTAACACCAAAATATATTGTGAGAAACGTCAATAAAATTATAAAAAAACGCATATTCCAAATGCAAAATTCCAGAAATACTGGCATTCAATTTGAAACTTTATTTAAAAACAAAAATAGAATACAGAAAAACAAATACGCAACTGCGGAGTGTCGGCGTGACCCGCGAGGCCCATTCGTCAAAACCTCCATAATCTTGTTTCCGTTCCGACACAGACACATTGAACGATATTTTTTATTCATTCATTCATTCGTTCCCATTTTTTTATTTCACTAGCATCGAATTTCCACACATGGAAATGTACGATCATATTTCATAAGGGCTTTGTGGATGACTGTGCAATTGCAGTACGTATTTCTATTTTAATATTTTAGATGATAAATGTGTACCTATTTAAATTTATGACTGGTTAAAAATAGACTACCTACCTAATTAAATGATTACTTACAGCAAATGGAAATCTAATAGTCACTGGATCCTCCTACTGGTAACGTGTTAGGTAATAGGGGACCGGCCAAGGTATGAGAATTGTTAAAAATATGTAATTTTATGATAGAATACATGTAATTAAACACATTTTGCGACTTTTCTGCAAAAGTTTATTCTCCTGAGCTAAATTATTACAGCTCAAACTTTTTGGGAAAGTTTATTTTCTACGCGTGACGTCATATGAATGTACATTAGTAATGTGACGTTAATTGGTATTTTCCAAACAACACCTAAAAATGTGAAATGTTTTTTGTTATATCTTGGTAAATACTTTGGTTATTGATGTGATTCTTTTACTGATGGTTTTATTATATTGTGAGATATTTCAAAAAAGCCTGGTTTGTTTGTGGACCTGAAATCAATGGCCTTTAATTATCAGGATCAATGAGTATCTATCTCTCTCAATATTAATGCTGGTGAAAAAGGCTACAAAATAAATCGAACAAAATTTAATAAAAAATAAATAACGACGCGTTTCCATAGAACAACTTAATTTAGCGCCTTTGAAGAAATGGGTCAACATTTAAATATCACCCAAGGGACGAATAAATCAAGGAATAAACATCTCAGTTGGACGTTTTTATGGTCTTTCTTCCAATTAGAGGAAGATCCTTAGCTCGGTGGTGCTGTGAAGACTTTGAATTTGAATATTGTATGAGTTTTTTTTTTAATTATGAAGAGAATTGGAAATGATAACAGTGCAGTGTTACTGGCCAGTGGAAATCCAACTTGCGAATTTTCTTTTCTGCGGTATAAAGGCCGGTCTTTAGAGCGGAGAGGAGAGGTGTTTTGACAACAAATAGAATTTAGTTATTCGGAATTTGAATTTAGATCGCCCTTAAGCTGTTATGTAATCTGTTGGTCGGTTCTACAAATAGAATTCGTCGAAGCAATCTGTACTTAGTACTTTGAAATATTTAAAATTTAAATAGTTAAGATGGTAGGTGTTTAAGATAGTATAATAAAGGAAGCTTCTATAATACATTTTCTCTAACAACAAAATTTGTCATAGAAAAACAAATTTTACCAAACTGTAGGTTTTGATATGATCGCATAGAATAATCCGCTGAATATAAAAACTTGGAAGTTTTACAAAAAGGTTCTTTATATAGCGTAAGTGACGACTGAAAAATAAATAATGGAAGGGGTGGACCCCTTAGAGGGTGCAATGAGTTAAAAACTTAACTTAAGCGGGTGAAGCCGAGGGCAAAATTTGGTAAATAGGTACGAGTAGTAAGTCCTTAGGTCGTCAATACCCAGATAAACTATTCAACGTTGACGAACTTTCATCCTTCTCTCACAAATACTTTCTGTTAATTACCCAAGTTTATTTATTAGCAGTTTTTGTTCTGTCGCAGCCATTCCAATTTCGGGCTAATTATCGAATGGCCGAACTTCCCCGTTTAATCCCAACTTGGGATATAAAAAGGATTGTTTTCATGTCGTTTTGTTTTCAAGTTTTTAGGCTGGGATTTCCTTTTCCTGTTTTGATTTTCAGCACCTACAAATTGTTGAATAGATAAATTTAGTATCTACTTACCAGAATTCAACACTTTATACAAAATTGCATAGGAAAAACTATATATATATGGATTTCAATACAATGAAATAAAAATGAAGAGAATGTATGTATGGAGAGAGTGATGAGTGTAGAGGAAGCAAGAGAGATTTGTAAAGATCGTAGCAGGTGGAAATCGCTAGTCTCTGCCTACCCCCACGGGAAAAGGAATTTAATTTATGGCAATAGATATGAGTATTTATAACAGGCGATAGATATGGGGCGAAAATTCTATTTAACCATGTCTTAAGACCGGATAAAATCGTAAAAGCATACAGTCAAAAGTACATCGACGTACCCAAATTCACTGCAAATTCATTACAGGATTTCAGTACAGGATTTTGTTTTTTATTTTTTCAAATTATAGTCGTTTTCACACTGTGTCAGTTTGTCACAGTCATTCGTCACCTATTTGTACCATACATTGAAAGTTAGTTTGTTACACCTACTCCATACATTTTCGATGACGAATCTTACACATAGTGTTTGATCCTTAAAAACTGCATCTCGCACAAACATTGCGAATAAAAATCCTTTGAGCACAGTCTATATAGAGAGTAATTCCACAACAAGCAGGAATGGTTGTTAAGAGGTGGATCTTTATGTATTTCATTTTGCCTAGCTATTATTCTAGAGGGCCCCATTAAAATGGCCGCTGTCAGACTAATTTGGCTATTCCGTTACTTGGGAAATGGAAGGCAACAAGTTCTGAAGTATTTTATAATGCTCCCAGTGGGGATTATTATGAAAATTGCTAGAATTTTACATTTAGATATTCTTTAGTCTAAATAGAGATAGAATGTAAAATCAGTTATTTTTTTCACATTACCTATCGTTTATAGTCTGGTGTTGTTTCAAGGAATATCACTACTTGTGTTGTGTGTGATGCAATTACGCAGAGAAATATCAAGCTTCGGACATCACATAGAGGCAGAAAGTCTCCTATTGGAGGAATAATGGGCTCCAGGCTCCTCCAACCTGTTTCTGGCATTATTATTATTGTGTTTTATGTTTTTTACTTGTTAGTATTGGTTGTTTGGAAGAAATAAATTATCTTTTATCTTTATCTATACAGGGTTATTTGTAATAAACGAAAAACCTTCCTAGGGGTGAAAGTACTTATAAATATGAACACCTTTTTGTATGGGACCGACTCTGAAATCTCAAAAAAAATTCAGCTGTTCCATACATTTTGCAATACCTCTCTCAGCCGAAAGACGTCCACTGCTGGACAAAGGCCTCCCCCAAGGATTTCCACAACGACCGGTCCTGCGCTGCCCGCATCCATGCGCAACCCGCGACCTTCACCAGGTCGTCGGTCCACCGAGTGGGAGGCCTGCCAACACTACGTTTTCCGGTTCGTGGTCGCCACTCGAGAACTTTTCTGCCCCAACGGCTATCTGTTCTGCGAGCTATGTGCCCCGCCCACTGCCACTTAAGTTTGGCGATTCTGCGGGCTATATCGGTTACTTTAGTTCTCCTACGGATCTCCTCATTTCTGATTCGATCACGCAGGGAAACTCCGAGCATAGCGCGCTCCATCGCCCTTTGGGTGACCTTGAGCCTTCTTATGAGGCCCATAGTAAGCGACCACGTCTCTGTTCCGTATGTCATCACTGGCAACACACACTGGTCAAAGACCTTAGTCTTGAGACACTGCGGTATTTTGGACGAGAAGATATCGCGAAGCTTCCCGAACGCTGCCCAGCCGAGTTGGATTCGACGGTTGACCTCTTTCTCGAAGTTGGACTTACCTAACTGAACTGTTTGTCCCAGGTATACGTAATCGTCAACAACTTCGAGTGTAGAGTCTCCAACCTTTAGAGGAGTGGGTGCGACACGGATATTAGACATGATTTTCGTCTTATCCATGTTCATTTTTAGACCCACTTGTTGAGAGGCTCTACAGAGGCCATCGAGCATTGTGCCTAGGTCTTCCAAGGTCTCAGCCATGACTACGATATCGTCAGCGAATCGAAGGTGAGTGAGGTACTCGCCGTTGATATTGATACCGAGTCCGCTCCAGTCCAGAAGCTTGAAGACATCTTCCAGGGCGGCGGTGAACAGTTTCGGAGATATAACGTCTCCCTGTCTCACCCCTCGCTTCAACTGGATAGGTTTCGAGCCTTGATCCTGGAGACGGACCGACATGGTGGCGTTTTCGTACAAACACTTCAGCGCTTCGATATATCGATAGTCAATTTGGCACCGTTGGAGAGACTGTAGCACAGCCCAGGTCTCGATCGAATCGAAGGCTTTCTCGTAGTCCACAAACGCCAAGCATAAGGGCTGATTATACTCCTCAGTCTTCTGTATAATCTGCCGCAGCGTATGTAAGTGGTCTACGGTACTAAAGCCTTTTCGGAAACCGGCTTGTTCGGGAGGCTGGAAGTCGTCGAACCTGCGAGCGAGACGATTCGTAATGACTCTCGAAAACAGTTTGTAGACATGGCTCAGAAGTGAGATAGGCCTATAATTCTTCAATAAGGTTTTGTCGCCTTTTTTGAAGAAAAGTACCACCACACTTCTGTGCCATGCCGTAGGCGTTTGTCCCTCGAGTATGACGGAATCGAATAGCCTCTGAAGAGCTTTTAATACCGGTGTTCCACCTGCTTTCAGAAGCTCAGCCGTGATTCCATCATCACCCGGTGCCTTATTGTTTTTTAACTGTTTGAGAGCCATTCTAATCTCGTATAGGCTGACGTCCGGGATATCTTCGGTGTAGTGTCGGGTCAATCTGGCTCTTGGATCTTTGGCCAGATTACTGACAGGTGCGCGTACGCTGGTGTATAATTGTCCGTAGAACTTCTCAACCTCTTCCAACAGCTCTGGCTTCGACGAAATGATTCTGCCATCCCCAGTCTTCAGCTTGGTCAGTTGGCTTTGACCAACAGACAGATCCCTTGCAAACACTTTTGAGCCCTTATTTCGCTTAATCGCCTCTTCAATACGGTCAGTATTGAATTGGCGTAGATCGCGCGTTAGGGACTTGGAGATCTGTCTGTTTAGACGTCGATATTGAGCAGCATCGTCAGAGGACTGCAGAACCAAGTTTCGTCTTTCTTCCATGAGTTTGTTGGTGAGGTCCGAGATCTTTTTGGTTCCTTTTGAACAGCGGGTTTTGAAGGCCTTAGACCCAGCTGTTTGGACAATTTGCACAAACCTGTCATTATAATCGTCCAGATTTTCGCAGTCTCCCAGGCATTCGAAGCGATTCTGCAACTCGAGCTGAAAGCTCTCGGGGTTTTGGAGCTGGATAGGCGCTGGTCGGAGCGTAGACTTCATCAGTCGACACCTTTCGAGTTTTATTTTAAGATTCAATATGCCTCTTACCAATCGGTGATCGCTTCCTGTTTTTACGGCATTGATCACAGAGACATCATTGAATATGTGCCTCTTCGTCGACAAGATGAAGTCAATCTCATTTTTTGTAACGCCATTAGGATGCAACCATGTCCACTTTCGCTGTTTTGGCTTTTTGAAGAAGGAGTTCATCATAAAGAGGCCCTCCTTCTCCATAAAGCCGGCCAGCAGATGACCACGTGCATTCCTCGTTCCATATCCAAAATTCCCCACTCTCAGCTCATCATCGCTTCGTTTGCCCAGTTTCGCGTTAAAGTCCCCCATCACAACGGTATAGTGGGCCTGGGAGCTATGTATGGCTCTAGAAATATCCTCATACATAGTCTCTACCTCGTCGTCGGAGCGATATAAGGGCGGTGCGTATACTTGTATTACCTTCAACGAATACCGTTTGGTGATTCTGAGTACAAGGTACGCTACCCTCGCCGAAACACTCTCGAACTGGACCACGTTGTTGACGAGGGACCTGTGGACGATAAACCCGACACCACCCTGGGACAGTTGGTCGCCCTCCCGGAAATAGAGCAGGTTTCCGGATTTGAGGATCATGGTGTCCTCCCCCTCTCTTCGGACTTCACATAATCCTACAATATCCCATCGTAACCTGCTCAATTCTTCCTCCAGTTCAGCGAGTTTCTCGTCGGTCCGCAGTGTGCACGTGTTGTAAGTTGCCAGGGCCAAGGGTCGTCGGGGTTGGTAGCCTGGCATCTGCCGGGGATTCTTAGCACCCCCTGCCCCGCCGTTACCGTGACCGCTACCAGAGTCCGGGATAGCGGGGCCGCCGGGGACTAGGGGCCGTGTTGTGGGTGTATCAACCATAGGGGGGTTTTGCCGTAATCGCCACGCTTGGCAGGCGGGTTGGCGATCGCAGTGTGATGTCATAGTACGCGGAAAGATGCTGCTGCCCATCCTCCGGTGTTTTAGATCCCTTAGTCGCCTCTTACGACACCCACGGGAAGAGATGGGTTGGTGCTATTCTAGGGCCACACCACAGGCCAACACCTTCCAATCTTTGCAATACCTACTCGCCCAAAATGTATGGAACAGCTGATTTTTTTTTGAGATTTCAGAGTCGGTTCCATACAAAAAGATGTTCATATTTATGAGTACTTTCACCCCTAGGAAGGTTTTTCGTTTATTACAAATAACCCTGTATAGGGCATGGGTACCTTTATAGAGGCAGAATCTGCAACTTTAATCTGCAACTTTCATTCCAGTGGACAAATTTTAGGGGACGAGTGGGTCCCGACTCAAAGATTAGAGTATCGCAACCAACGTACCGGAAGGCGCCGAGTAAATTCAACAAGATGCTCAGAGGTAGAAAAACGATAAAGGCAGGCCGCTTCCAACCGATCCCATTCGTCAAATGTGAAAATCTATGGGTGAGACATGGAGGAGACTTCTTGCGACTGAGATGATGATGTTGCAGATGTTGGCAGCAGCCTCATGACGACCGTAATCTAGCGCTCGCTATAACACCAGTGACTTTATTCTCGTATTGAAAGTCGCTGCGATATCTGTCATATATTTGACTATTGTCGCACGCTGCTAGTCGCTACGATATAGCAGTGACTTTGAATACGAGAATTAGGCCACTAAACTCACGTGTAGTTAAATCTGCAGAGTAAGTAACTCTTTTTTGCAGAGGTTCGAGTCGTTGGCAGGGCTGGGCGCGGGCACAGCGGCCCAGTGGACCGCACGTCCTCCGCTCGTCACCACCGCTAGAAGACGTTGGCGGCAGCTTCATGATGTGCACTCTAGAGCTCGCTATATCACCAAAACTCACGTGTAATTAATTCTGCAGAGGTCCGTGTCGTTGGCAGGGCTGGGCGCGGGCACAGCGGCCCAGTGGACCGCACGTCCTCCGCTCGTCACCACCGCTAGAAGACGTTGGCGGCAGCTTCATGATGTGCACTCTAGAGCTCGCTATATCACCAAAACTCACGTGTAATTAAATCTGCACAGGTCCGTGTCGTTGGCAGGGCTGGGCGCGGGCACGGCGGCCCAGTGGACCGCACGTCCGCCGCTCGTCACCACCGCTAGAATTGGCGGCAGCTTAATAATGTGCACTCTAGAGCTCGCTATATCACCAAAACTCACGTGTAGTTAAATCTGCACAGGTCCGTGTCGTTGGCAGGGCTGGGCGCGGGCACGGCGGCCCAGTGGACCGCACGTCCTCCGCTCGTCACCGCTGCTAGAAGACGTTGGCGGCTGCCACATGACGACCACACGCTGGCGCTCGCTATACCGCCAGCCTGAAATTTCAGGTCTTTTAGAATTGGCTACTTAGGCTAAGGACGCTAGCTACGAGGAGCTTCACTTAGTGCTGGGCAAGGCACTTGCTTAGTGACTGATACTAGAGAGCAGACGTATGGCATACTATCGCAGCTGGCCACACTGCGAGTGACGCGCCTAGCTCGAAGCCTGGATAGTCACGAAACGTTCGCAGTGTGGCTCCGATAGTATGCAATACATCTGTTCGCAAGGGTCATTCACTAAGCGAATGCCTTGGCTTGTAGCACTAAACGAGGCTTCTTGTAGTGTGGCCTTAGCCTTGCAGATATTACGTCTGTAACCCTTTAAAGGTAGATAGAGTCTGGAGTCATGAGGCTCAAAGGCCAGAGTATTTTATATGGGAGTTAAGAGTTCATTTTCGAATCATATCATTTCGTATCATGACGTGTTTAGCAATCTCCGAAATATTCAATAATGCAGGTCAAATGCCAGTTTTTTTTTTTAAGTAATAAGTAAGTTAGGTTGGTATTTACCTGCAGTGGCGTTGGTAAGTTTTCAATCAGAAGATAGCATTTAGACGTGGAATTCCATCTTCTTATCCTCTCTCGCGCTAGGACGTAATGAGTTTCTATCTCTTTCCCTTCCACGGCTACAAGCTCCGCCTGTAACAAATACACATGTTTAAGTATTTCTATCAAAAAAAAAAATGGATACAATTGAGTTTATATGTGCATTGTCCGTCCAGTTTTGGCGATTTTATTACCACAGTTTTTTTAAATCTCTCATCGTCTACGTCAATTTTGATTATTTCTAGCCGTCGTCATTTGAAATAGGTACCCCAAGGATTTAGGTATCTATCTACGTAGGTTTTGACATTAGTTTTAATCAAATTAATAAGTAATTCATCATCATCTCTGTCCTCGGGCAAGATTGACCCCATCTTTAATAAAAAATAATAATAATATTATTAGTAAGTTATTCCTTAGAGTACCTTTAGGTGGTACCAAATTCTACGTTTAAATAAAGAATACTCTATCATAGATCTAGTATCTATTATATTACGTCAGTATTACTTTATCTAAGACTCTATCTATAAAACCAGATCTAGTATTTTCAAGCTACGCGATTTTCTCCGTGTACAGTCATAAGTAAACACATCGGTCCTTAAGACGATGTGTTAAGGTCTAAAATTGGATACATATTAATGCTCATGACTGTACCTACATATCTCGTACTGAATGTAAGATTTCCCGATATTATAGCCGCAGTAGCGACCCATACAAAATCAATGTAATTTTCGTCTACTTTTATGTATGAAACTTGGCCTGCTGCCAGCCGCGTTGCCATTAGACTCTCAAGGATTGCTCTTATATTACTACCAGCGATTGAAACATATCTTGCGGGACGCGAACACGTAACTAAAGCACTCTTTTGGGAATTGCGTTCCGTTGCCAAGTCTTCATGTTTTCTGTAGGGATTTATCTTAATGTGTGTTGCAATTTTCACTTGCATACTTTATTGATCGCATGACTTGCTTTGAAGTGATTTGAAGAGTCGCCGCCGTCTCTAATCTTTATATTTTCAAAGAAACTAGTCAAATATACACAGTGTGTACCTTTAAGAAATTAAATTTTGATATAGTATTTTTTATTCACAATAGATTGCGCATACTACTTTCCTTATTGTTTAACTCGGCTTTCCTTTTCCCACGAATAACTGCATGATGCCGTTGACTCAAAAGTTAACAATCCGCCATCTCTTTTGAATTTAGATACTCCATCTGATACTCATAGAATACTCTTCGATTGAAAAACTACTATTGAGGATATGTGCGCTGGTAACACTACGATGGTACTATTATGGATTGGTGGGCTGGCAACACTTCGGTGACGTACAGAGCCGCGGTGACAGCTGGGGTTTGACGTCAGATTTGAGCGCGAAGAGAAGCTGCATGGGATATTTTGTTATTTGGTGAAAAAGACTTATTGATAAATAATAAAGCTGTAATTGTTTTCTCGCATTTTTCTAAACTATCTAACACTACGATAAATAAAAATTTGATTTATAGAAAAAAAATTCAAAAACCAGCATTCCGGTAGCAAATAACTCAAATACCCGACGAATGGAACGGTAGTTTGACGGTGGTGAAATACGCGTATAATCTAAAACATCCGTTTGAAACCGAACCTATGCCAAAAATGTACCTTTTTATTGAAAAGGCTTAGGCTTCTGAACGCACAACACGTCAAAGCTGAATAAGGTGTATCGTTTTACACCTTCTCGTTTAAATCGTCAAAGAAAATCGTTTTTTCTAAAGGAAAAGTAAATCCTATTATTTGGTGCATAAGTACCTAATGTAGCTAATGCATACAATAGCTACGGTGGTGGTCGAAGGGTTAAGGCCCGACTATAGTCGAAAAGTGCCAGGTTCGAATCTTGCCAGTTCCTCATGAGTATATTAAATTGAAAGCCACTTGCTTCCTGTGAAGGATAAAATCGTAAGGAAACCTGGGTCTAGTTGATGATTTATTAGCCAGTGTGTGTAATGAAAAAGTCAATTATAAACTAGTTCATCGATATTTCCAAGAAAGTTGTTACGTGTGTTTCATTCCACTATCCTCAGAAGGATCGACTGTTAGACACCTAATGCTTTTGCGTAAAGTCCACCTATTAATTGTGCCATACATGTTTGTATTTGTGCAATAAAGGTTAAATAAATAAATAAAATAAATTATTGTCAAAAGTCAACATTTTAATGTATTTTTTTTAAATTAAACCTATGTATTTAATTTAAAAAAATGGACCAGTGCATTAATACGTATTTAAAATCTATACATGTGTGGTATATAATACGATTTGTGTGAAACGAAACTTCAAAAGAATCTCATCGGACAAAATCCCTTTTATCTTTTCTAAATGAAAAAAAATATATATAATCCTTTTTCCCTGAACACCAATTTATACATTCATTGGTCATTGATCCAAGCGTATTCGAAAATTTTTAATACACACAAAACATTTGGTTGAGTAGTTTTGAAAATAAAAAAGGAAAAAAATATTTATTCAGTATCTTGGTTTAAGTTTCAAATTTATGGTTAGGATTTCCTTTTAAATAAGAAATACTAGTGTTAGGTGACAAGTTTTAGAATGAATGATCTTTACAAAACTTGTCATTCCATTCACTTCTTAATTTTCGTTCATTTCTTAATTTTCTACACTATGTGGCCTACAACAGATCTCTTCAAAGCAAGTCCCTACACAGGATCAAGGAAAAATTCAATAAACATAAAAATAAAATGCAATAAAACCGCGTATCAGTCAGAAGCACGCATTGGGGCCTTATTTACGAGTGCGATGTTGGAAGGGTTTAGTGGTGCTTTGTAATATTGAAAGGCTATCTTTATTTTATTCGAAACTATTCACAGCCTAAGAGCGAATGAAAGTATTCTATTGCTTTTATTTTTTAACTAGCTTTTGTTCGTGTCTACGTCCGCGTGAATTTCCCACGGGAACAGTGCTTTTTCCCGGAATTATAGGTAAGTCCTTCTAACTATGTGTATGCAAAATTTCAGTGTATCAGGAATATTGGATCAATAAATAAAACGTGAAAAGGTAACAAACTTACAGCGTTTGTCAAACATATAATTTAAGTACCTACTACAAATTTACTATAATGTATACTTTTGTTAAGTATTTCACAAACTTCACAAAAATGCGAAAATTGACACACAATGCCACAAAGGTACGTAAATATTTCCTCCTCTCGCTTTCACAACTAATTTTCGCAACCAGTTGTCAAAACAGAAGTAACAATCTTATTACGCCACAGTCGGCCAAAAACCTACATAAATGAAAATCTTTGTGTTGCGCAAGTAGAATGTTGGTTGAAAAGACAGATAACGATGTTTGTTGTTTATTTCACGAGGTTTTTAAAAAATAACAAACGCAAATATGCGAACCAACGTTACCGTTATCGCAAATAAAAATAACACGTTTTGCAAGAAAAATATGACATCCCACTCAACTGCGATGGAATAATTTAGATTCGGCTTGATATATTCCAGTTATTTATTACAGATGTAAAAGTGGGGTAAAAAAGAATTGAAGATTGAAGATGTTTAAATGCACGTAAAATGTGTTAGCTGTGATATGTGTGAATTGGCTGTGAGGATTTTGCGACCAATTGTATCTTAATCCTAACTAATATTATAAATGCGAAAGTGGGTTTGTTTGTTTGTTGGTTTGTTTATTTGTTTGTTTGTTTGTTACCTCTTCACGCTTTATCTACTGAACCAATCTTCCTGAAATTTCGCATACACATAGCTGACGGTACGGGCAAGGACAGGGTACCTTTCATCCCAGGAAAAAGCACTGTTCCCGTGGGAAATTCACGCGGGCAAAGCCGCAGGCGAAAGCTAGTAACTAAATAAAATAAATAAATATATACGGACAAAATACACAGATTGAGTTAGCCCCAATAAGTTGTGTTATGGGATACCTCAACGATACTATATATAATAACAAATATATTAAAAGATAAACATCCAAGATCCAGGTCAATCCGAAAAATATAATTTTCCATCTTGACCCGACCAGGGATTGAACCCTGGATCTCCAGTGTGGCAATCCGGGGCGTGATGACCGTTAAACCACGGTGGTCGTCAAAAAAACTACAGTAAACTCGCACGCATTTACCCATCGTTATATATCCGGAACTGGAGGACTACAGGCACTTCGCAGCCGGTGATATCCTGAAGCTTATGCAGTCCTTCTTCAGGAATCCCACTGTGTGTGAGTAAGGCTTGGGGGTAAGTACAAAAGGGTCCAAGACTCGACGTGCTACCGTAAACACGGACCCCGCAGTAAGATAAGATAAGATACCTATCGTTGGCCAACCAATGCCGACGTACAATGGTTAATTTTGATGTAAGCTATCCGTTGATACGAGACAAAACCTAAGCATTGTACAGTCACGGGCATTAATATGTAAACACTTTGGTCTTGATACAATGTGACAAGGTCTAAAATTGGATTCATATCTGACTGTACAACGGCGATTTTATATCGAAGCAATTTTCATGCGGGTAGATACGAAAGGGAAAAGATAGTGTATAACATAAAAAACGTAATGCCTAAAAATAGAGTACGCCTGCTGGCTAGCCGATTTTCATTTAGGATTGAATTGCGAATACCAAGAACCATAAAAGGGGTCTGGTCCTTATAAAGATTCAATATCTGAGTTGCTTTTATCGAAGGAGAATATTTTTTCCAATAATTTCCGGCAGACTGATCATAATTATTGAACAAAAAGGCCTTCCTTTTTGGACTGCCCTCGGTTTAAGAAGTTATGAGCGAAAGCGAAAGTGTTTTCTGAAAATATATTCATAACTTTTTACACAAACCTTTAGAAAATAATTTACCGCTTTACATTACTTAGGACAACGTGTTCCGATATCCTAACTAATATTATAAATCTGAAAGTGAATTTGTTTGTTACCTCTTCACGCTTTATCTACTGAACCAATCTTCCTAAAATTTCGTATACATATAGTCAGAAGTACTGAAAAGGACATAGGGTACATTTCATCCCGGGAAAAAGCACTGTTCCCGTGGGAAATTCACGCGGACGAAGCCGCGGGCAAAAGCTAGTATAGCTATATAGCGCGATATATAGATAAATCTATGTTTAGGTACCGAGATTCTCTCTGAATCCATTAATTTATTTCCTAATATAAGAAAACTTAAAGAATAGATATGTCTCAAAACAAATGTCAAAAAATTATATTTAGTTAGCCTTCAAATATCACCTTCGACGCCTTCGAGCAGGACTTCTGCGCGTGTAGCTCTATGAAAATTACATTTAAATTTTCTAAACCATGACGATTAAGAATTCTCGTATCCATCCGCTGTGAACTCATGACCTGGGTTAGACAAGACTACTGACCGTGCCAAATTTACTGGAAACTTTGTTCAAAAGAAATCTGTTTGGTAAGGAAAGGTTGAGACAGCGACGGTTGGCGCCCGCGGGTAGCCACGCTTTCAACAATATGAAAATTGGAAACTGGGTCTATACAGATAGATACACGAATCACGTCTTCATCCCGTACGGGGAAGACAAAGCCTATAACGCGGCAACGCGTTGATCCTCCTTGGATCTATTTTGCGTGATGCGCTGGCACATTCATACCTATCTCATCTGTCATTTTAAATTGTATTGATATGTTCTTCAATCATTTTGAAGATAAAATAAAACTATTTTTAATATATTATAATTATTAATAAAACCCTTACAGGGTAAGTGTTAATGGCTGTTTCGGAAGTAATTTTAAATTTGTAGTGTAGTGTGTGTTTTCTAATCGTTTTTTATATTTGTTTTAGGGCTTATTTTTATACTTATATTTTATCAATAAAAATATTATTACTACTACCCTGATTGTCTCTCTGAGTCTCACTCCCACTTCAAGCCAAGAGTCGAGAGACTCGAAGGCCACGCTAAGCTAGTGGTGCCTTTGGTTTGGTTAGTCAGATAAAGATCTTTAGTTATTTTATGTAACATGAATCCGGTAAATTAAACAAAAAATAAATCCGTGCAAAAGTAATTTAGCTTACATTTGAGCTCTTCTTTTAAGAGTCGGTTTTGCAAATACAAAATCCAACTGAATAAATCTATATACACACAGACACCCCATCTCTTCTAAAGCGAATGAAAAACTTAATAGAAAACGTCTCGTGCCAATCAAATTATTTAAAACGTCTTGAGAAAATTGAATTCCATATCTTGTAACCCCAGACGTGTCGGTAAAATAGCTCGAGACGTCGGCAAAATAGCATTCTGGCGGGCTGACTTAACACTTTTTCCGTTATTTACTATTTTCTATTCTATTCTCGTTTTGGTCTCAGAGGACTGGAGTGTTTGATCAATATTACAGTGATAAAATATGACCCTTTCTGCAAAAAAGGTCGAGGAGGTTATTAAGAACGAATAAAGGTTATATGAGTTTTATAAATACGTAAAAGGGAGAGTATAGATAAGATTTTTATCTCTCTGTATAAATCTACTCTGTAATCTTACAATATTCTAAATTCCAAACATCTGAAAATATCATTTAAGTAAAAAATACATTCTTTATTAGAAAAATGAAAATATTTTGTCCTCTTTTAATAAAAAGTTGCTCAAATATTGTTCCATTCATAAATTACGCTGATTAAATTTCTAAGGGTAGTTTTTAGTTTTACAAAGCAACATTTTTTAAGTCCTTGCTTCTGAACCACGGTGTCCTGAGTTCGATCACCGGTCAGGTCAATATGAAAAATGACCTTTTTCAGATTGGCCTGTTTAATTGATGTTTATTTATAGATATCTATTACTAGTGGTTCGCCCGAACTTAGACCTCGCGATTATTATTTTTAAAATATGCGTATATCTCAAAAATGGCTGAACCGATTTTGTTGCGCAACGAACTTAAAAATTCTATGAATAGTTCCTACACGTTTTCAAACAACATAGATACATACATATGTATGATGCACATGTATATACAAACAATGTGTTTTCGCCCCAACTTGAATAATAGCCCTCGCTCGCTTCGCTCGCTCGTTCAATAAAATATAGCATCGTTGAAGTTGTAGTACTAGTAGTAGGATGTGACGTATAGTGTTGTATACGTCGCCCCCACCACTGCCCGGTGGTGTGGGGATGTGTCAGTGCGCACTGCGCATTCTGATACGATACGTTGTGGTGGACGGACGTGTGTCCGGATATACTAATTGTCCTGGTGATTATGGTGGAACATCAGGATATCTGGTTGCGATGTACAGTTACGTGCGGTGGACGGGGCACGTAACCTTGCCGTAGGACGTCACATAGGGAAACCTACCTTGGTGTTAGCTGCATATGCGTGATAAAAAAATAGAGAAATATAAAAACAAAGTTATTATTCTGATCGTAGAATATACTTTCGAACTCTGATCATTTGACGGATAGAAAAATATAAAGAGACAGAATAATTTCCTCATTCAAGAAAATAAATTACTTTTCACATAAAAAAGGCTAAAGAGAAATTAAGCTACGCTTCTGAACGCGGATTTATTTCGGAATACAAAATAGGTAGCTATTGACAGTGATAAATGGACCAATAGACAGAATTTGGGGAATCCCGTTTTTTTGTTATTATACACTTTATCTTATATGGGCTGTAATTTAGGTTATGCCCATTCAAAGACTATATTACAATATAATTCTCTTTCAGAGATTAGATGTTTAGTTTCGAATGTAGCGTTTGCTCGAATGTTACTTTTGCTCATATGTTTTTTATGAAAATTATTTTTTCTCTAGATATAAGGCCTTTTGTCTTTTTCTGAAACTCTGAAAATGGGTAGGTATATGAAATTATAGGAATATTCTTTTTATTATTGCGTGAAAAATAATAGGTCACAAACATCGAGATATTATGTACTTGTATTTCGATGGTAACAATCAAATAAATTAGTACATTTATAGTATTGATCGCCTCTTTTAAAATAAGGACTAAAAGAAAACTATAATATAAATTACCACAAAATAAAAACAATTTAGTGAGATCGTATTTTTCACATTAAACCTTCGATTTAAACAAAAAACATAAGTACTCAATCTTTTTTTCAACAAAACACGGTGCACATTTCCCGCCGCCCTCTGAGCTCCGGGTCCAGTAAACTATGGCCCTTTTTCGACCCATTACGCCGGAAATGGTGGACAATTTACAGCTCATTTGTTTTCAATTGTTCTTTTATAGTGTCCCTTTAACTTACTCTTTTTTGGGGCCGAAATGTTAATCTTGACGTATTGCCTGGGGTTTCTCAATCTTTTTTGGGCCTCGCCGTCTCTTATTATTAACGTCAAATGACCTGGGGCCAATTTGACTAATTATAATGTGATATCGTGTCCCAATCCGACAGGATAATAAGTCTCAATTGTGTCTCAAAAGTCAAAAAGATTGTAGTAAGCGCATTCAAACTTTATATTTCTTTGAAAATAAATCATTCTTTTCTAAAATACAGCAGGTATAATTAGTTATACGTAACGTACGTCAATGACTGTTATCGTAACGTAAACTATTGCACACGCCAGCTTAAAAGCAATATGGAAACCGCTCAAACTACCTGCTCAAGTTGCCTTACAGTTTTTGACACAGCCCAGTATACATGGAACAGCTTAACTTGTTATGAATGTATTTTAGTTAGGAAAGTTTGGAATTTGAAGCCACGTGCTTAGACCGTTTTGAATATGTTAGTTGGGCGTTTTGTCGATTTAATATAATTTTGAATGCTGCTGGTATTAAATTGTAGATACTATACAAAAATACTTTATTTGCACAAAAGTAATTACATAGTATATACTAGTGGTTCTATCAGAACAGTAGACCTCGCGAGCCCTTCCACAAAATAACCGATATTTTACCGTGTCCCTGGCTAAAAAGAGTTTTGAAACCAACCTACCAATGCTGGAAAGAAAGTAAAAAGTTCTCATATTTTACCCATAAGCCCAAACATGTTCTTGTGGTTGGTCAATACCACTAAAAACAATACTGAAACCTGCCTTTTTTGCCTCAAATAATATAAATAATAATATAATAATAAATATAGACGGACAAATCACACAGATTGAGTTAGCCCCAACGTAAGTTCAAGACTTTACGGGATGCTAATTTAACAATACTATATTTTATAACAAATACATATAGATAAATATCCAAAACCCACGTCAATCTGAAAAAGATTATTTTCCATCTTGACCCGACCGGGGATCGAACCCATTAGGCCACGGAGGTCGTCAGTCGTCAGAAATGCATGGTACCTACCTATTGGTTATATCCATACTAATATTATAAATGCGAAAGTTTGGATGTGAGTTTGTGAGTTTGTGAGTTTGTGAATTTGTGAGTTTGTGAGTTTGTGAGTTTGTGAGGATGTTTGTTACTCAATCACGCAAAATCTACTGGACGGATTTCGATGAAATTTGGTACAGAGGTAGATAATGACCTGGAATAGCACATAGGCTACTTTTTATCCCGGGAAAAAGCACTGTTCCCGTGGGAAATTCACGCGGGCGAAGCCGCGGGCAAAAGCTAGTGTATGTATATGTTATTTGCGCAACAAAATTAAAGTTCAAAAAAGAAAGTTCAATTTGAAATCGAATCTCTCTGATTAGTAGGTATGTAGGTAATATATATATAACTTTTTTTTATAATAGGATTCTAATCATACAATGAAGTTTTTTGATATCAGATTTATTTTAAGTGTTTAAGATAATTCCACCAAGCAAAGCAATCCACAATACAATACCATTAACCAAATAAATACACACAATTCAAAGCCAAGCAAGACAAAAAAAAGCCATATGATTTTTAAGAACCATTTAATTTTATTTAATAAATAAATCAAGTCACTCTTGGAAACGTATTAGCGATTTTGCGAGTATTAAAAGCTTTGCTGCGCCATCTATTGATTTTTTTGTGAACTATCGTATGAGAATTTATAACATATGGATTTATAGAGGTTTTATTGAATTTTACTATGTTGTTCAAACAAAAAAAAATGCGTCTTAATAAGAATAACAAAAATGTCTAATGACATTTTTGTATTATTTTTTAAATAGCTGAGATATGAGTTTTTTTTTATATATTTCGGCCATTTTTAGAATTTCGAAAAATTGGCTCGACTAAAAATTCTAT
Organism: Ephestia elutella; assembly: GCA_018467065.1. Taxonomy (NCBI): domain Eukaryota; kingdom Metazoa; phylum Arthropoda; class Insecta; order Lepidoptera; family Pyralidae; genus Ephestia; species Ephestia elutella. The sequence goes on from CM031569.1 coordinate 4,733,038, forward strand.
AAAATTACCGAACCTGCTTACAAAATTTCATGAGAATCGGTTCAGAAATGCGACCTGTAGGCGATAACATCCGGACAGACAAAAGAATTTTCGGCTAGTGGAAACTGAGACGCTTCGCTCGCTGCGCTCGCTCGGTCGATAAAGAAAATTTAAAATTAAAAAGAAAGGAAGACGCGCAAAAGGCGGTCTTATCGCTGTAAGCAACTTCTTTCGGGCACCATTTTAAAAATTTCTTGAAGATGAAAATCATACCATATCATGAACGATGGACTTTTAGTTACCTAATTGGCATCCTTATGGTGAAGAAGGAAATAAAGACCGAAGATGCAATAAGTATGGAAAATTAAGAGAGAAGTAGTCTCTAATAGTTTTGAAAAAATAATACTTAGGTAACTTAAAATAATGAATTTAAAGACAAAGGTCTACTTGTACGAGTATGTTCAATAGTGGGAATTAGAGCTGAAAAATAATTTAAAATTTTGTCGGCTAAATTTTGAAATCATAAATGTAAATAATTTTCCAACGATAAAATACATATATTGAGAACAATTGAATGTTGCTTTGCTGTATATGGTTTGGGGTTTACCAACGTCGATTCATAAAAATCCTTTTTATCAAATATTTTCCACATTTTTACCTTTTCGAACCCAAACCTATTTCATATCTTATCTGGAGGAAAATAAATATTTAATAATATCCATAGACATTTTTATTTTCAACGCGAGAACCCTTAACGTTCAGGTCAGAATCATAAACTAGGAAGATAAAATTGTAGACCTTTTTAGTTGATTTTTAGGGTTCTATATCTTTCATACCTAAAAAAGAAAAAAACCAGCCAAGTGCGTGTCGGACCACGCATAAAGTAGGGTTCCGTAGTCATTTTTTTTAAGTATATATTTTTATTTTATTTGTAATTTCAAAAGTATTCATCACAGGATACCCGAACAATTTTAAATAAGAGTTTCCGCGCCTGTTCATAGTCCTTTTCAACGATACCCCACACAAGGGGGTGCACTCAAAATAATAATTCACCTCACCCTTTACTTATGGTGAGGTACCCTTAAAAAGGGGTAATTTTAATTTTTTGTATTTTTAAAAATGAGATCTATATGTGAAATATCCTCGAACCAAGTTACATGCAAATCAGTCCATAAACGTAGAAGATATTCTGCTGTGTTAGACTAGGACGGACGGACGGACTGAACGATCTTATAAGGGTTCCTTGTCGGACTATGGAACCCTAAAAACGGAACCCTTATATAGAATCACCTTGTATGTCAGTAGTTTGAAACGTGGCAACGAGTTGATCCTCTTTCGATCTATTTTGCGTGCGCTGGCACATTCATACTCTCATCTGTCACAAATTTAAAATGTATTGATTCATGTTCTATTCTGCATTTTTTATGTCATTCGATATCCAGTTTCTATAAGTTACCTATTCTCTATCTATATAATTATTGTGAAGATCGACTGTTTTAAAATATTATAATTAATAAAAAGACCATTACAGGGTACGTGTAAATAGTTTGTTTGTTTGTATACTCTTTATTGCACATACACACAAGAAAAATACAGAAGATACAAAAAGAGAGGCGTACGGCGGACTTATATTAATATTTTAATACATATTATTACTAAATAGTTGTTTCGAAAAGTGATTTTAAATTTTAAAGTAGGTATATAAATAATATTTTCTAATAATTTTGTGTTTGTTTTAGGTCGTATTCTTATATTTTTATCAATAAACCATTCTATTCAACGACCCTGAGTGTTATTATAAGTTAAATCTAAATCCGTCTATTAGATTATACTTATTTGAGAAACAAACACACAGACAAACTAATATCCAAAATTTCGCATAAAAATATTTGCAGTATATTTTTTTAAATTTCCCATGTAATAGTTGTGATAAAATTCAAACATAATAGACGGATAAAATGGAAATATTTGTCGTAGAGAAAAACCTTAGAAACTTAATTTAACTTTCAGGCTCCTTTTTTTCAAACTTAACATTTTTAATTAACCAGTGCTGGACATTTTACTGATTAGTGAAAAATTTACTTAAAATAAATGTGATAATTAAACGCCTCTCAAAAAATATATATCTTAGCTATAATATTTTGTAACAGGACTTATTTTTCGTTAAAAACATTTTGATGATTATTTTGAAGTCTGCATATTTGTGAATACTCACAGTAGTTATTAAAGACTTGCATTTCAGGGGAAAAAAAAACATTTGAATTGAAATAAAATTTCTTGCCTTGCCTCTATTAGCCAAATTTTTAATTATTTTTGTCATAGAGCAACACGGACTTCCGCGGAAGTCCTTGTTGCTCGAAGATTTTTGTCGAACAACTTTATTCGTTTTTCAGTAGAAAACAAAATTTAAATCTATCACACCATCATGCAAAAATAGTCAACATAAACCTATAAAGACCGCACTTTTGCAAAGAGGTTCAAAGGCAAAGAGGGATGTGATGAACTGAGCCCGAAACCGGAAATCAGGTTATGGGGCCCACTTCCGGGAAATAAACAGCTAGCCGCGGGCGAGCTTCCGGTTGACCTGCGAGGAGTGTGATAATCTGATAAACATGAGAAACAGGTATACATACATACATACATTGCATATTTTCATCCGTATTGGGATAGACAAAGCTTTAGAATGTTATACTCCTTATTTTAATAAACTCAAGATAAGGAGTTGCTTTTTCAACCGACTTCCCAAAAAAGGAGGAGGTTATATGTTTCGATGTATGTATGTTTTTTTTTTATGTATGTTCGCCGATTTCTCCGCCATTTGTGGACTGATTTCCAAAATTGTTTTTTTATTAGTAATGGTGTATTCCCAAGTTGGTCCCATTTTAACCACGTCAGAATATGTTCGGTAATTTTAAAGATACCTAACAAAATATAAAAATACCAACATTGCATTATAGAGCAAAAGCCCGCGACAGCAAGCCCTTCCTTATTTTATTAAAACTCAAGATTTTCTGTGTATGTCCCCAACATAGAAATAGCGATTAGCGACTATAAAAGTTGGTTCATGATTACTTAGGCAGATTACTTGTAGCAATAACATTTGAAGTGATAACTCAATTTCCTCAAAGTAAAGTTTTTTAAAGATTTTATTCCTAATAATATTAGAAATCACGCCATCCATTACCAGGCAATTGTTGCAGATATAAACCCCTGCTAGATATTGTAACCTTACTAAATTATAGTTATATTTGTTTTATAATAAAAGCTTCATTTAATATTACTTTGGGAGGCCCAAAGGTTGCTTTTTTACCTATAAAAATCATCCTTACTATCCATATTACCTGCATAAGCAACTAAGATCCAAACTTCATACCTAATCGCTAATATTTTTTACCCGTATATACCACGCAGAGAAACATTCAGCATTTTTAAAATAAGGAAGGTTTGGTCGTCACGGGCTCTCGGTCTGTTTTTGTGCCAAAATAATAGACAATTTGACATGTTGTGACATTTCAAATCAAACTTACTTACTTAGACATAAAAAGTATCGAATTCTTTATTCTTTATTTTCGGCCAGTGAAAGAAAAGTTTTTATTAAACTAAAAATGATAAAATAAAACTTTTTTCCAAAAAAAATGAACCGACTTCCATCATAAAACTTAAAATCATGAAATAACAACAAAGAAAAAATGTATTAGCATTCTACCTACTGAATGAGGTGAAGTCGGTGCCAAATTGAATATTAAATAATCTTAGTTAATATTAGAATCATGTATATAATACCTAGCTAAACAATTACATAACACCCTTACTCCTGCACTTGGCACCGACTTCACCTCATTCAGTAGGTAGAATGCTAATACATTTTTTCTTTGTTGTTATTTCATGATTTTAAGTTTTATGATGGAAGTCGGTTCATTTTTTTTGGAAAAAAGTTTTATTCAGAAAATAAAATGTGTCGATATACATACATCTATACATATAATAAAACAGTAAAAATATTTTGTCTGTACATTTAGTATTTTTGACTGAAATGGATAGAGGGACACTTAAAAAGAATAAAAGAAAGCAAAAAATTTTTTTTGGAATTTCTTGTCTGTCTGTCTGTATGTATGTACGCGTTTCACGCAAAAACTACTGGACGGATTTGAATGAAACTTTTTTTGTTGTATAGCTATTAAGCCTGGGCAACATATAGGCTATAATTTATTTTAAAAACTGGAACACCTGATGAAGAACCTTAACAGAACAGCTAAACTTTAAGATATATGGAAATGGTGCCTTAACAAAAGTCGTTCAACCTGATGAGCACTTTCTGATGACGTATAAAAATTGAAGATCTGAAACATGTGATGAAGAACTGCAAGAGACCAGCTACACTATAACATATATGGAAATGGCGCCTTATTAAAAGTCGTTCAACCTGATGAGCATTTTCTGCTGACGTATAAAAATTGAAGATCTGGAACATCTGATGAAAAGCTCCAAGAGAGATTTTTCTTCTAAGCGAAACTCACGCGGGCGAAGCCGCGGGCGACAGCTAGTTCATATATATGTAATATCACGCATTTTTCCCATGGGTAGGCAGAGACTAACGATTTCCACTTGTTACGAGCTCTTTCGCTTCCTCTACACACATCACTCTCTTCATACATGCTCGCAGGTTATAGATGATGCTTTATAGTATCTCCCTTTGTAAGGAGGTCCGCAGTCTGTGTCGATATCTTTATTACTATTGCATCAGCAATCCAGTAATCTTTGACTTTATGTCACACTTACCTCCCACATTGTCCTAAGTGAGCGTCAAAAGCAGCGAGGCAGCGTAGCGCGATGCGTAAATAAATATCAAATGTATGTAGAATATACATTGCCTTGCCTATTGCCTTGTAGCACAGCAAAGTTTTGTGCCACGCAGCGTTCTGTCACTCATTTAGAACCTATCGTCCTAAATTTATGCTGGGTTATGGTCATAAACATGAAAAAGCAAGTCTGTCTGACACAAGCATTATTTGCTTACTAGGCAGTCCTCACAACATGATTGTAAACACATCTTTGTTAATGAAATAAATATATTTTTTTAACTCACATACAAGAACAACTTCACAGGCCATATAAAAGGCGGTTTAGAAGCTCTCATACTAAGTTATGCTCTCATACTAAGTTATCATACTAGGTCGGTTGACTTTGCAGCCCACTCGATAAGTAATCAAGTATTAGTCCAAACTTCTCCCAGGCACAAATACTCAGTAACTAGTAAGAAAGTAGTAATAAGTTGAATCGGTTGAAGTAATACAAACTTTCAAGGTTGGGTCTCGTAAACTTGAGTTCGAAGGTTGGTTTTACGAAGTGCCAGAAGGTATTTCTATTGATGAGTTCTAAGATATTGTCAATATCAACCAACCGTATTGTAAAAACATTTACGATTTTTTGATCACATAATTTATTATGAATCAAAAAAGTATGTTTTCAATTCAGCGCATCGATCTGAAAAGTTGTTTTCTGAAAGCATTGATGGCATTCAACAATTGGCACTGAATATTATATTTTAGATGCAATTTGTAGAATAATTTACTAGGATAACGACGAAAGTAGTTCTTAGGCATATGGTGTACTTATTTATTTTAGAAAAGGCGCATCGATTGTTTTTAATAAATTCGGAAAAAAACATTATCTGTAATACTGGTGGTGTGTAACCAATTCCAATTATTAAGATATACTTGCTTTGCCATTTTTTACGACCAAGTAGGTAATAGTACATTGTTACCGAGTGGGTGAAAGTAACATAAGTCCCAAGACGGGGTTTGGCGCCCGAGCATAGCGAGGTTTAGTACAGGATAGTTCGAAGGACTTAAAAAAGTCTTTCACCCGAGGTAAACACTGTGCTTTTCATTACGAATACAAGGAAAGTAAAAATAAAAACATGAATTAGCTAAATAAATAATGAGTGAATTATACGGAAGCATAAACAAAACTCTTAACTTGAAAAAAAAAAGATCGGATTGCGGCTTTAGCTTCCAGCATATTTTTTTCTGTAGCCGACGAACTATTTAGCTATTAGATTCTTTTCATTTGGTTCCATCATTGAAAAAATGATAAAATAAATCTATGTTATAAAAAAAATTAAAAAAATATATTCTTTAACTTCATGTTTTACATAGGTAATGGCTTTACAGAAAGTTGAAACATGGTTCAATAGAATAACGTGAAAATAGAACTAGTTATGAAAACTTTTTTTTTGTATATGTTGTAAACTCCTTAATAACTATACCTATATAGGTAATAAGGAGTTTACAAACAAACAAACATTCATAGACCCACACGATAGGAATCCTAATTATTAATCTTTTCACTCCTTTTTTGAAGAACTACACGTTATAGTCTCATTACACAAAAGCGTAAAAAAAGAGAAAAAAAAAACCATATCGATGACCAAGAAAACATCAAAAAACCACCCAAGCTCAGCTAACTCCTAACTACTATAACTTCTTACTCAGAGTACGTATACAAAATCCTTTGTACATCAGTTGGCGGGAACTTTGGCCGCTCCACTAATTTCATTAATCCAACATTGATTGGATTTTGTGGTCTTGTTCACTTCTGGTAGCATTCGAGATCAATATTTCTTAAAGGCTTAATTCAAACATTTACCGATTTTCAAATGAAAACAGCTATGAGCTATGGCGATTTAGCAAATTTAATTTTTTTGGATCAAATAAAAAAAAACATACTCTTTACTCTCTTTCTTTGCAGTCGGGTAAAAAGTTAGCGCTGCCGTCAAAATCCGAAAAGATCACATTTTAATCCGTTTTGACATTTGTCCAAAATAGCACTAAAAAATAATATTTTCAGACTTCATATAGGTATGTACTCGTATACGCTGCTGTTAGGAATTTTTAATTCTATTCTACGTTTTGAAGTTAATATAATAAGTAACTAAATACTTACGGTAAGGTAGTAAAGATGTAGTTGATAAACAAAGTAATCCTATATGCGTTCCGTTTTTGCTTTTTAGAGGTAAGGAACCCTAAAAATGATTCAATCACAAAAAAGTAATCGTGCGAAATTAACTGAATTTTGTGGCAGTGTCTCACATCCAACATACTCGTAAAAAATATTTTTTTCAACGGAACTAATCCTATTTTATAAGTTGTAATGTATTGATAATATTTCTGCCAACATTGGCAAATTAATTAATGAAATTACCTGTTAAACTAATGAAGCAGCTTACGCCAACAAAATCGCGCTGTTAGCTAATGATAATTCGATCAGCACTAAAATCTCCAGTACGGAGCCAATCCAATTAAACCGGCTGAAGGTAGATTTTGCTGAGCTCCAGCCTTTGAATTAAATTAGTGAATCCTAGTTGATTTGCTCTTAGCACTGGCAGTGAAAAGTTTTTAAATAATGAGGGATTTTCCGAGATCCAAATAAAAAATTATAATAGTTCCATATGAATTCATAGGTGGCGCTTAGTAAAAGGCGAGATCATTCATAAAGCAAAAATGCACAGGATTGGCATCAAAAAATATATAAAACCTAATAAAAAACATCTAATTTTATTGCAAATAAATATTTCTATTTCTATTTCTAAAAAGTATCAATATTGTGATTTGTCCAACTGTCAAACTGTATGTGATTTTTTTTCTGCCTCTGGCTGACAATAAAATAGCGCACAATATAGGTACAGCCATTATTACAACTCGGTTTTCAATAAAACTCCATCTGTTGAGATTTTTTTTATACTGTTTTTTTTTCTTAATTAGCTATCAGAAAAATCGCTCATTATAAAATCTACAAGAAATTAGTGTACAAATCTGTAATGTAAAAAAATCTTATATGTCGTACCAGCTAAGGATATGTAAAAATAAATGGAAAGCAAGCCATCATCTATGAAAAAATATTTACTAACTAGCTTTTGCCCTGGGCTTCTCCCACGTGAATTTAGTTTTTCACCAATTTCAATTTTCTCAGCGGAGAAATTTCCAAAATTTCTTTCCTCACTTATTTATTTAGTCAGTTAACTAGGATGCAGTAGAAAAGATATCATTTTGGGGTGAGTGCAATTGAGCAAGGGGCATAAATTACAAAAAGAAAAATACAACAAAACTTAAGAAGACCGAAATTAGTACAATTACTTCTGAAAAATAAATTATTTCCGCAGATTTTTGTTTACTTTTTGTTCCGCAATGTTATTATTATTTTTTAAAAATAGAGCGGCAGATATTTTCACATAAAAATCACTTCTATCTATCTGATATATTATTCGAAATTCCGTGCACGTTACCAAATCAATACTGAGATAGCAATAAGTTTGCACAATCTCTCAATACTGTAAATCGAAACTCAAGTCACTCTGCTTAATCCGAACGTACCCCGAGCTTGCTTCGCCACAACTGGATTAAGCAGCTTACTTAAGCTGCAGGTTACTTAGTTTTGTAGGCTCTGACATAAAGGGGTTAATTAACTTAGTTGAATTTGAGGTTTCAGGTACGAATCTTACCGGACTATATGTATATGCGAGTTGGAACCCCTTAGGGGTGGAAATTCAATAACAAAAAGGGTCGGTAAATGGGTAAAAAAGTAAATTCACGCAGGTGAAGTCAACGGCAAAAGCTGTCTTAGATGCTGACTGACTGATTGGGATATCAAAGCAGAGACGAAACCGCTGAATGTATAAAAACTTGAGATTTTGCAGAGCGGTTGTTTTGTTTATATCTAAGAAAGGAATTTTGGAAATTCCACTCTTAAAGGGAATGAAAAAAAATGGGGGAAAAAGGAAAAATTTACCGAGCGAGAGCTAAAATTCAAGTTGGGGCGAAAACACATTGTTTGTATGTATGTATGTTAGTTTCGCTATAACTCTCGAACCGTTGAATTAATTTCGATGATATTAAGAATACGTGTAGCAACTATCCATAGAATTTTTAAGTTCGTTTTGCAACAAAATCGGTTCTACCGTTTTTGAGATATACGCATATTTTTAAAATAATAATCGCGAGGTCTAAGTTCACGGCGAACCACTATTATTATAAACTAGCTTTTGCCCGCGGCTTCGCCCGCGTGAATTTCCCACGGGAACAGTTCTTTTTCCCGGGATAAAAAGTAGCCTATGTGCTATTCCAGGTCATTATCTACCTCTGTACCAAATTTCATCGAAATCCGTCCAGTAGATTTTGCGTGATTGAGTAACAAACATCCTCACAAACTCACAAATTCACAAACTCACAAATTCACAAACTCACAAACTCACATCCAAACTTTCGCATTTATAATATTAGTATGGATGCGAAAGTGAGTTTGTTTATTTGTTTGTTACCTCTTCACGCTTCGTCTTCTGAACCAATCTTTATGCAAATAAATCATTCTATTCTATCCTATAAAATTTAGCAAATACACGCGGGCGAAGCCGCGGGACAAAAGCTAGTACACATATATAATTTAAAACTAACATAGATCTAACTCAAGAGACACAAGTACGGTTCAAACTTGGGTCCTTTCGATCCCACTTAACCATTTTAACCACCTCTTCGCGTGAATTTAATTAATGTACGTAAATACATAATACAATTTACTATAGATCCTATTAACCTGATTGATTGGTGAATCTAGTTAATAAGGTATTAATTATGAACAGACAGACAAGTAGAATGGCTGCCTCATGAGACAAGATCCACACAAGTGGAATTTTAAATCTAACGAGCTGCACTTGGGGGCATTTCTCTTTTGGGAATTTCGATATTAAAAGTATCCTATGTACCATTCCCTGTATTTCTCAACCCGTGTACCAAATTTCATTAAAATTCGTCTACTAGATTTTGCGTGCTTGAGTAACAAACACTCTCACAATTTCACAACCTCATTTTCTTTTGGCATTTATAATGGTTTAAATCAGTTATAAGATAAACTAAACACCTAATAAAAGGCTTTTAAAGGCAATGCTTGGTGAACACCAGGTGGCTCAAAGAAATCTGCAAGTATAGCAGAATACAGAGAAGAATTCTGATTAGGGCCTTGACTGGACACTTTGAAAATCGCAGTCACCTCTACAAATTGAAACTTGTCAACAGCCCTCTGTGCAGGGCCTGTGCGGAAGCAGAGGAGTCCATGAAACACATTTTATGTTATTGTGACTGGTTGGCAAACAAGGGACTGGACCTCCTGGGATCAGCATATCCGGCCCTGTAGGACTATAGGCACTTCACAACAGGTGATATTCTAAAGGTCATGCAGTCCTTCTTCAGAAATTTAGTAAGGCATTGGGGTAAGTACAAAAAACCCAAGGTTTGAAGTACTTCAGGACCTGGGACCCCACGTGTTAAGATAAGATAAAATAAACACCTAATAACCGTCAACGTTTGTTTTCTGTCAATCAATCAATCAATCACTTTATTTGTAAAACATAGGTAGTATAGGTTCACAGGTTACAAAAATACAGTATCACTATGTTTTGCCGGTAACAGCATACAAATATTGAATAAATTAGATTACAGATTACATGTCAAGAATTATTATCGTATTGTATTATCATTTAAGAAGTCATTTCTGTCCTCGATATAAAAACGAAAATAACGCCACATCAACTATTGAGTTACCTAACCATAAAGCGAACACCGCTTTATAAAGACGGTGTTATCTGTAACCTCTAACATGATAATATTGTAATATTATCCGACCGTGTGAACTGAGCCTAAGCAAAGCTGAAATTCAGTCCGGAATCAATTCACCCGGCTTCGGCGGTCAGACCTCAAGATCATTAATTGACGTCGAGCTCTCACTGAGAGCTTGTTCCAGATGTAATCAGTCTGAGCGGATTTAAATATATACTGTCTCTTGTACTAATTTAATATTTTCAATACATATGAAAATTATACTTGTATTTCAATATCGATACTAATTACATATCTATACTTATCTATCATACTATAACCAATAATATCCATTCCATACCTTATTATTAATGCGAAAATCTGCCTGTCTGTCTGTTACGACAGTACGCATAATAAGAGCATTATTTTTGACTATAGTCTTTTTTGTCGCTATTTATAACAGTTTACATTTAGTGTATTACGTTACATTAAGCCTGGATTGGATAGTAATGGAATTATTTCATTAGTAATAAAAAAATAAAAAATCGATCGTAGAGGATGTGCGCATTTAATTATGTCAGGTGTTGACAAAAGTAAAGCAATTCTATTTGGCTTATATTATTCTAAATTCTGTGCTTTTCATTGTAAAAAAAGAGGAGTGTATTTTAAAGCGAAATTGTTAAAAGATGAATACACACAGTCAGTTAAAATGTTTTGTTATGAACTAGCGTCAAACTTCGCTGCAGTGTGCTTGTGACAGCTAATTAGTTCGATGCTGGAGCGATATCAGAAGTGACGTCACTATTCTGATGCCCATATCAGAGTTGGAATATTTCTGATTCGTATTGTCAGATAATCTTCATCACTACATGTTTTAAATTTCATTTTTACTTTTGGTTCATCAAAAAAATCATAAAAAATGAAAGGGTTTTAGACAATGGTGATGATTAAATCTAATAGTTATATAAAAAATGATCCTCATTTATCTAGGTTCTAACAAGAACGTTTTTTTTTTAGTTTTCCAAATACTTCGTAGATTGTTCTGAAAGAAAAATTAGGAAAATCGCGCGGAACATTTTAGAAAACTTAACGACTAGGTATTTAATGTGTACTCGAATAACTCTAACTTAAGTTAGAACGTCTGTTAGATCAGCTAGTTAGTAATAATATTGATGAAAAAAAACATTTAATTAAATACGGCAGAAAAAACAAGACTATTATTATCTTGCGTGAAAAGATTTTTAGATACGGAATATAAAAAAATCGACAACAGTTTTTATTTTACGTATGTAGCTATAAGAAGATTATTTCGAAAAATATTTCATTTCTAAAAACATATTATGTTGCGAAAACATCCAAAACCGGAAGTTACATTCCGTAATACGGAAAAAGCGTAAAAGGTCACGTATATCCCCGTTATAATCCCCTTTTAACTCTGGCCAAGATTAGTTAGCTAATTTCTTAAAAGCGTTCACTTTTTCAGATTTAATGGAGTGGGGATTATTTGTCTCAATCTTAGCATAATTTATCTGACCGAATTAAGCTTTAAGCGGAAAATCTCCCTGAAAAAATGTCTGCCGATAAAAAGGAACATGAAGAATTTAAGGAATGGTTCACAAAAAATGTTAAAACCAGAGCCGGATTTATAAAAACTGGCAATGTAAGAGCGTATGTTTTTTAATAGAATTGCTCGCTAAAAATGTTAAAGCCAGGGTCGGATTTAGAAAAAGTGGCAATGCTAGTACGCGTGTGGTTTTTAAACGAATTACTCGCAAAAATTTTTAATCTAGAGCTAGATTTGGAAAAAGTGCCAAGGGAAAATTGGGATATATATATTTTTATTTAATACTTGCTAATTATAATTAGATCTTTCCTCATTTTTATCAAAATATGCATGGAAAAAGATCAAAAATCAAGTACTTCACAAAAGGCGGAAGAATTCCGACGGACAATTTTTTTCCTACATCAACTTTTTATCCCATACTAAAATGACCAAAAAAAGCAAGGCAGCTGACCTTAAAATTGCTTACTTAGGAGGCTATAACTTGCTTAATCCGACCCTTGTTGAGATATGAATAATGGGAATCATTTTTGAAATATAAAAAAGGAGCGGTGGAACGAAATAGGGCAATGATTGCTTCGAAGTTGAATTACGATCTACTTATGAAAATTTATAACTTAAAAAAAATTAAGCACTGAAAAAACCCTTAAAAACTAGTTTTAGTGCTCCTATGCCAATTGAACAATCGTGTTTTACTGCGACAAAATAAAGTACGATCTTTTTTTTTGTCACAATAAAACTTGATTCAAATTATCTGAAGGAAGTTGTTAAATATCGTTAACTTTAATCCACTCCTAAAATATTTGTGTCTCAATATTATACTAGTTCACTAATTAAGGGTTTAATATTAAGGATTCAAAGACAGTACACAATTAAAAACTTTTCATTAGCAAATTGCTCATGCCATAAAAGCATCAAACTCTGGTTATAATTAAATTTGAGCAAAATTTCCCTCATGTTAGCCGGCAATAACCGAACTAATTTGAGATGAACGCAAAGCCATTAGCTCTTAGACTAAGATACACAGATGTGGGGCTTGAGAAGGCATATAACATTTGATAGATCCGTAAAAGATATGATTTAATTTTGTGATATTTATAACCCTTCCAAAAAAAGGCAACTTTATGATACGATGATTCTCAATTTTTGGGTTACTTCAGTTTTGAAAGACGAAGGGTTTTTAGTCAAGTAACGTCAGAACATAGCTATCATAAAAAAAAAACTTTACGTAGAGCAAATTTGGCAAATCATATGTCAATCAGTTAGCGTCCTATTTACATCTGTATATCTTAAACTAATGTTTACCTAGCTAGCTTAACCTTAACCTAGTTAGCTTAGCCTTAACCTAGCTTTGTCAGTAACTTATAACAAGTCATGGAGAAAATCCACAGAGTGCGATGGGGAATTTTTATATAATTTTTAGTAAGTAATAAAATAGTCAAAAAATTACACAAATATTTAACATAATTCAGAATTTCTAGACTTATCAAACTAGACGTTCCCAAAATACCTACTCACTCAAAACTATTTTCATCCGATGCTCAGATAATATCCGTCACATCTCACATTATAATTCATGAGATAGTCATCGGGCCTAAAAGCACTTACGCAACCTCCCAGATACGTATGCATTAATGGGCGTCATATCCACTGGACTAATTAGTTCAGTATGCTCGGTTTGACCCAATGAATTTTGAATTTGAGTGTTAGCAGTTTTGATTGCATTAGCTACCTATTAACAATGTAAAAAAAAATGATATGATTTAAAGTTGTGAAAAGTTTTAAGGAAACGTTAGGTAAGTATTTTATTTTACAAATGCAATTATAAGTAAAACTTTTTTTTTTAAATACTTGATCACAAAAAAAAAATATTTTTATTTTTATTCTAACGTAGATTTGTCACGCATACTTTTAGCTACGATTAACGTAGAAATATCCCTAAATAAGCTCATAATTTTCCATTGTTTTTTGGAGTAACTTAAATTTTAATATAACATTGTAAATTAGTAGGTAATCTTGGATTTTTAATTAAACTTCTGAATGTTAAATACGTGACACAAATTTTTGATAAATTTTCATAATACCAAAACTTGAAAACTTATTTACGTCAGATTATACGCTCGATTTACCTATACCCCAAAACATATTGAAAATGATGGCAATCTAACATTTTACGGTTTGATATATTGCTTATGCGCAAGTTATGATGAGTTTCAAACTTATTCAATAACGAGGATGTCAATACCAATTAATTTGTAATCAATTTTGTGTGTTTATGTGGAAGTTAATATATAATAGTTCAAAATAGCTTTACCATAAAGGGCATGTTCCATAACAGGCTATATCATGAGCAGTTCCCCAAAAATCAGAAATTATATCAAAAACCGATTAAGACTATCATATATTTGTTTTTTCGTGATTATGTTATAAAATATAAAATAATTCTTTATTTCTCTTCACATTCATAGGTTTAGAACAAAAGTAAGTGTATAAATAACTAGGGTATAACTCAATTCACCTGTAATGCGAGAGAGTGGTGTCTGAGATAGATTTCCGAAGAAACCTGTGATACAGATCACCACGGACATCACTCCACAGCTAAATTATGCGATACACTTGGTTGAGGCGAGTAGGGTGAGTGTGAATGTGTGCGTGAGTGTGCTTGTTCCCGCGATACTGCCTGCTGACGTTAATATTACGAGAGAATAGATAGGTAACAATGTATCGAATAAAGAAAATTTATTTAAACGGGTAGCTAGCGTAAGGTTTAATATTAAAATATCATGGGTAATTTGTAGTTGAGATTGAGTTTTTGTAGTTAAAATATCATGGGTAATTTGTAGTTGAGATTGAGTTTTTGTAGTTAAAATATCATGGGTAATTTGTAGTTGAGATTGAGAGCAGATTCTGATACCTACAAGAGCAGTTCGGGGAACAAATAAGACATATTATTTGTGTAACATTTAAACGAGAATATATAGTCCAGTCTAACACAGATAAACCAGCAAAATTTAATAAGTATAAATATAAATATGTATATAGAAAGTTGGAAAAATTGGATGCACAGTACTTACAGATAGTTTATATTTAGAGATTTCACACATCTTTATTATTATATAATTTTTTTTATTTTATTATTATTATTATTATTTTTTAAGTTATTTCGTATTGCTCTCACATGCTAAGCAATGAGGGGCAATTAAAGTAAAATTCAATGTCTGTCTGTCCGTCTGTTTGTCTTAGAAACGGCTTGTTAAGGTTATTAAGTTATGATATGATGGATGCCTATTATCATATTTGGAGGGTCGAAGAAACTACAAGTTTTTTAACAATATAATACGGGTATATCTTTATTTATTTATTTCCATCTCGGGGTACCTCTAGTAAGATTATAATTAGGGAGCACAATAATTTATATTTAATAGTCCATTGAGTTGATGGAAGATATTGGAACCAAAAGAAAAGAAGAATCCCGATGGCATGTGAATATTTTATTAAAATATTAATATAATTTTACTCAAGGGTTTATTGCAGAGGAGATAACATTATTTCGGTGTCATCATAGTTAAGAGTTATTAAATATTGAGAGACAGTCTTCTTACAGTTAAATTTTGGTAATGAATAGATGGACAACTTTTTATTAACACGATTATACAGAAAAGGACCGAGGTAGCAATAGAAATTTTCAGAGAAAGAAGTTCGGAGAATGGACATCTGGCATACTATGTCTTTTCTGCGTCTATTATTCAACAATCCAGGATCATATATCAGTTGGGAATGTTGTTTGAGTATGATCTGCAAAATAAACAATTGTCTGACTGTTAGAACATTCCATCTCTGGTATAGCTCAAAAGAAGAAAAGCGATAGGGCAGATTGAAACCCACCTTAAGCACCAATCTCTGCGCTCTCTCCAAAGCAATAAGATGACATTTTGCTGCGCCACCCCAGGAAGCAATACAATACTCAAGTATCGATTGACAGAGGGCACAATAAACCATTTTGATAATTTTCGGATCAGCAACGTGCCTAAGGTTCTTAAATATATATATAAGTTTCCTTACCCTAGCCACCAGAACGTCTATGTGGGGCTTAAAACTGAGTGTCTGATCGACTACCACTCCTAAATACTTTATGCTACTGGTACGCTCAATGGGAGGGCAGCCACAGGAAGTTGAGTTTGCAGTACAGGAATGGGCAGTAATCGTTAGTGATGAAGAGGGAAGAAGATTCGATCTATAGGCAAAAGCAATGTATTTTGTTTTGCTGACATTGAGTGTTAGAACGTTAGTCAGCAACCACGCGTTAACTTCATCAAAACCATTCTGAGCTGTAGCAAAAACCTCCTCCCATGTATCACCGCTAAAAAACAGGGCTGTATCATCAGCATAAGTGAGAATTTTACCACCCTTGAGCTGTAAATTACATAGTCCATTTATATATATAAGAAATAGAGTTGGGCCCAGGATACTCCCTTGTGGGACTCCGTAAGTAATGGGTAGCTCATTGCTTACCCATTCATCAATTTTCACTATTTGCTTACGATTTGTTAGGTAGTTACAAAACAGATTTAAAGGAATACCCCTAATACCCAGCTGTTCCATTTTAACCAATAGATGAGAGGCAGAGACCGTATCGAAGGCTTTGGCTAAATCGATAAATACCGTAACACATTTCTTTTTGTTGTCTAGGTTCAAGACAATTGAGTTAATTAGTTCATGGACAGCGTCATTTGTAGAAATACCCTGTCGGAAGCCATATTGAGAAGGGGAAAATAAATTGTTAGCTTCTATGTAATTTATAAGCCGTTTATTCATTAACCTCTCTGGTATTTTGGATAATGCAGTTAAAATGGATATGGGTCGAAAATTATCAATACAGTCTCTGTCCCCCGACTTGTGTATGGGCTTTACGATAGCTATCTTAAAAGCGTCAGGGAAAATTCCAGCAGAGAAACCTAAGTTACAAATGTGAGTAATGGGCATGGCAAGAGCATTTATATACCTCTTAAGGACTACAGCAGAAATTTGATCAATGCCAACAGCACAGTTATCTTTCAAGGCAAAAATCGTTTGTTTAACCTCCTCAACATCAGTGGGTAGTAAAACAAAAGAATCACGGGGCAGGGCAGTTAAAGGTTCCGAACTTGTTACCGTCCTATTACGATGTCCATTCAAAGTCTTTTCCGCCAGCTTTTTACCTATATCAACAAAAAATTTGTTTGCATTATTAACGCTTTTTATAGAGTCAATAGCTGAAACCAGACAGGAGGAATGGTCGACTGGCTTTTTGACTCCTCCTATAGATTTTATTGCATCCCATAACTGTTTCTTATTATGTTTGGATTTAAAAAGCACGTCTCTTTCGTATCTAATTTTAGCTTTTTTAATAATATTATTACAAATGTTACGATATTTCTTAAAGGTCAACCTTAATGCTTCGTTATTTGGATCCCTCTTAACCTTTTTGTATAAATTATCCCTGCTTCGCATTGATTTCAGCAACCCCTTGGTTATCCAAGGCTTGCGGCATATTTGCCGTCTCGGAATTATATATTTCTGCGAGCTAGCCTTGATTGCCATGTTCAAATTAGTAACGAGAATATCAGTAGCCGTGTTAACGTCAGTTGTGTCCAAAATTTGGGAAAAATCAATGGAAGAAATAGCTTTATCAAGGAGAACATAATTCAGACGAGAACTAGATTTGTAACTGATATCTAATTTGTGATCAAGGTCGAGAAATAATGCTACACTTTCATGATCAGTAATCGCTGATTCAAAAACAAAACAGGTAGCCTCCAGTCTAGTTTTCAGCATCATATGATCTAAGCACGTGTGAGCAGCCGCACGAGTAACGAGGGTGTGACCTGGAAGAAGCGAGTGACTAGCTAATACATTCAAATAATCAGGGGAGTATTTATTACCAGTGGACGGTGTGATGTCTATATTTATGTCGCCACATAGAATAATGTTTTTGAAGTTAGACAATGTTTTGAGAAGAATGTTTAGGGAATCTATAAAAGCAGTTGGATTATCATGAGCAGGGGGACGATAAATGCCGATAACACAAGTATCATGACTAAGCTTCAACACAAGACAATTCGCATCAATGACGGTCACCGGCTCTTCATATGTGACTTTAATATTGTCCTTGTAATAAATGACTACACCTTCATTTTTTGTATAGTTTTTACTTGTAGCAATGTGAGAGAAACCGTCCAGTTCTGGAAAACTATTAACCGAATTAAGAAAACACTCTGATAGTACTATTACATCCCAGTCCACTTTAGATATGTTTATAAGAGTCATAAAACTATTAAGATTGTAGTTAATACTTCGAATATTTTGCGAAATTAATTTAAATGTGTTTTGACTATAATTTACGATATGTTTGTTAATGTCGTCAATGTCGCAAGAAATAGCATTAGCCACGGAAATTGAGTCCAGACCCAGGTTAATGGTTTCTATGATATTACTATCCATATGTTACTGGATGAGGAAAGAATAATAATATAATTTCCTCATACAGCAGTATATATATTTTAATTCTAATTGTATACATTAAAATGGTACCGGGGTCTGGCTCATAACATAAATTTTGTGACTCAATGAAAAGGACTGACTGGAATACAAGTGAGTATTTAAAAACTACTCTAAGTATCTCGTTTACTATATATATGGGAATGTTGTGTGTGTTTGTGGGTTGATGTGTAGCAAAAACAACGTAATTAATAAAAAGAGAAATGTACAAAGGTGAAATGAGAGTATGCAAGTACAAAGTAAACAATGTTTTAGTAGGATTTCTAACGATTAAACACAATAGCAAAAGATGCAGCATTACACTATCTAGTCATTTGGTACACTTCAACGTTATGGTACAAAAATACATTTAATATCGCTTTGTACGTTATGGTACAAAAATTGTACGTTATGGTACAAAAATACATTTAATATCGCTTAATGTCGTATAATGGCCACATGGCTGACTGGCGCCCGAACGTACGTTCAGAAATTATGATACAGAAAATCAGATACAATGCTCGATATTTTCATTATATTTTAGAAAATTAATTAAAGTAAACGTTCCTAACACATGTTACATGCAATATCACAAAAACATATGTGTATTTCACATAAATAGATGAATAATAATTAAAATAAACAATTCTTTCCCGCGGGCACGTATGTAGTAAAAGTACATTTTTGAACGAACCGGAAATCGGACCTGTCAAATGAAGCGCGTCAACGTCAAATCATAATGGGTGTCGGCCATTTTGGCGGAACTTGCCTAAACTTCATTACGATTTTGTTGACTAAATGTACCATAGAAATGCTACGAATTTATCGGATTTACTTATAAGGCATTGATACTGACGCAAAAATGAAAATTTTAGATAGGTGCTTAATGATATAGCCGGCTCCCCATACATTTATGCAACAACCCCTTTCGTCTGTATTAGAATATATCAAATTTATTTTTATTCAAATAGGCAATATATTAATTATATCTATCGCTTATTTGCCGCCAAGGAGAATATTTTTTTGTCGCCCTATTTTATAAAAAATATAAAAAAATAATATCACTTTTAAATCGTCAATAGACTAGTTTACGTCAAACCGCTTCCAAAGCGCAAATGCATTGCACGCTACATTTTTTCCGAAAACATCACTTTACAGATATTTGTCATATAACACATGACTATGTACGTACAGTGGGCTACATGGAAAAGTATACCACTTTTTTATAGTATAGAGGATCGTATTTCAGGTGGTATATTTTTCTATGAAGGTGGTATTCTTTTCTGCCTACGCCAGAGAAGCGACTACTACCTAAGACAAGAATAATTTAAGTTATAACTTTGACATTAATTTATAAAAAAAAATCTTTAATTTGTACGAGTCACAATTAACGAACCTAGACTGGGGAAGAAGAATAAACATTTACATAATTCTTGTGACTTGATAGTATTTGACATAAGTGATGCTTTTTGTAATGTATTGTTTGACATTGTAGTAGAATAGAAGACTATTTTTATTTTTTTTATTTTATACTTTTATATGTGGCCTACTGTACATGAGGAGGAAGAAGGCTTTAAAATAAATGAGGATTCTGTGATTACAATACCAATTCAAATAGAACCAATATCAAGTAATCGTTTGTCAGTCAAACCTTGGATTACTGGGCTGAAATAGAAGCAATGGACGCCAAAATCTTCCCATTAGTATTCTGAAAACGAATAGGGATTCCTGGCCCAGGGGTATTGGAGTTTCACAAGTTCTGGGGGCCAATTAATGACGCGATTAAAGAAAATTAGGTTCGAGGCGCGAAAAGCCAATTTGGACCTTCAGCTCATCCCATAATATGTGGTACACGTGTCAAGAGATTTTATACCTTATGTCCTAAAGTTAAACTCCAAAAATGCCTAATTTGGACTACATCTCATCGCAAGATGTGCATCACATGTTAAAGGATTCTATACCGTATTACTTGTAGTTAAAGTTCAAAAAAGATTCAAAAAGCTTTAGCTTAATGTCAGGATAATGTGGTATACGTGTAAAGGGATTTCCTACCTTTTCACATACAGATAAAGTTTATTCTTGTTTGTTATATGGAGATGGATGGTGGCTACCGCAAGTTGGCTTTGACAAATCGTAGACTGGTATTGGTAATTAAAAGATAGTTTAGAATGCTAATGTTTAACACAATTATGATTAATTTTAATAACAATAGATTTTTTATTTGGATTTTGATAATAAAAATTAAATTAAAACTGTGACATGACATGCTAAGACACGGAATAGGTAATTGTACCTATCACTATATTTAACTTTATCGTTCGTAACACATTGTCATATACCTGATGGGAAGAGATCTCATGAAATAGTATGTGTCTTATATCAACAATATTTCAGCCTCAGGAAGTTCATAGCTGGACAAAAACAAATTATATCAAATTTCCAAAATAACCGTTCGGCAGCGGCCTTCAGCATCCAGGGCCTGCGGGCCTGCAGCCTTGCCAAGGCCGCCTTGGTAAGAATTTTGTCGCACAATAAATATGTAATACCTAAAGAAAGATCTAACCTAAACGTTATAATATAAAATTTATTTGAAATAAGCAAAGCCTTTATATTCCAATATTTTATATTTCAGTCATGTTACTCTGTGTACATAAATAAATTAAAATAAACTAACCTGCAGATTGACATATGGGGCATCCGCCATGACAGTCGGGACTATGAATCCGCCCTCGCCCGTCGACATGTCGATGTCCTGACTATAGATGTCGGTCTTGTCGTCATACAGCTTGACGCGGACGCGCACGCGCTTCTCTGTACTCATTGCTTCCACCTGTGGGAAAAGACATGTGTTTTTTTACGACATGAGTTTATATATTATAAATTATTTTTTATATATATTTTAGTATATAACACGCCGCTAATTTGAAATACCTAAAAAAGGTTAGTAAGTTGTAAGTACCTATGTTATTATAAGACCAAAATGGCAAATAGATAAATATGAATTATAAGACTAGCTTGAGCCCGGGAATTTGTCCCCGTGGGAATTTCGGGAAATCCTCTCTTAGTGCTCCCCTACACTCGCTAAGGAAGCTACATGCTTAAATTTCAGCTTCCTATGCCTAGTGGTTTTGGCTATGCATTGTCTGTCAGTAACTCAGTGGTATGTTTAATGATAATAGTACATTACTGCCGCGGCCTATAATGAATACTTTGCTGGTCGCGCTGATGATGGCCGAGAGCGCAGCGTAGCGCAGCTCCAGGCCGACACAGCGCGGTCAGCGTGCAGCACTTGATGGACGAGCTGAGATAAAGGCCGAGACCGTAGGTCGAGGCCTTTACAGCGAGGACAGCGAGGGCTGCAACGATGGCCAAGCTGGAAGGCCTAGAGCGTAGCTAGGCTAGCGCGAGGCAATCATAGCGTGACCAGCGAAGCAGTCATTGTGGGCCAAGGCTTGTATAGTGCTTTACTCAAAAATGCAAGTGCCAAATCTAAATAAAACCAGCAAGTAATTTAAATAAAAATATATTAATTAACTAGAAATTTAATTAAAATGACAATTATGAAAAGTACAGTTACTAAAATTCAACACCGACTTTCCCGGATTGATGCACAAATTTTTCATATGCAAGCTTATATTTTTACTTTGAGATTCGCGGTATCCAATTTTCAATCACTAATTTAGCTTCATCTTTAATGTCCAGACATTAAACACACGGTGTTAAACACATTGAATCGGAAGAATTTTCGCTCTGAGATCTCATTTTTAGCCAAAAAGTCACTAAATAAAAACAAAAATTTTCACTGAACCGCGCTTTTGTTACTTCTTTGTTTTTTTTGGCAATGGTAGTTGGAACTATACAGCCAAATATGGAATAATCTATCTCTATAAAATACAAACAGCTGTGTTTTAAATAAAATCTTTTTGCATTCGATTTTTAAAATGTTGAAACGTCAAAATAGCGGCCGGCAATGTTTTGCCGGCCTGTTAGAGCGGCCAGCAAAACTTTGTCGGCCGCTATTTGAAAACAGAACGGCAAAGTCGACTTTGCTCAAACAAGGTTATCAAAATAATGACCATATTACATGCATTTTTGAGTAAAAAAGTTTATATCACAGAAATCGGATTGTTTTGGGTCTTTATATGCGTGTCTTTCTTAAAGTGAATCATAAGACCACAAATTTAGTGGCGTAGGTAGTTTTATTATTATTATGGAGTTTTTGAGGCATCACAATTTACAATTAAGAACCAATGAAGTCAAAGTAAATCCTTTTTTTTTGTTTTTTTTTTTGATTTCGCAGGGGGAAATGCATTTAGGCACTGAGTGTAGGACTCCTGGGCCGCTAGACGGCCCAGACTACCCACTAAAACCCCCTGCGGCGTTACCGCGCCTGCCGTTGCTGGGGGCGTCATGGGATCGCGAACATTCTACCACGACGCCCCCCGACTTTGCCTTACGGCACCCTCACATGACCAGATGGCGGGCGTATTGTGCCCGCCGCCTGCCTCTTCGTCCTCGCCGTTTGGGTGGCGCTTCGGCTCGCGCCTCACGCTCCCTTTCGGCGGCCTCCTTCTGCGACATTACTGTCTCGCAGAAGGAGGAGAAAGCGTCCCATCGATTCTCGCTGCTCAGTATCTTACTGATGATGCTGTGCAGCGAGAGATCGTAGGCGCCCAGCACCACGACCAGGGCCACCCTTTCAGGGGCCCATTTTGCACAATCTGCCAGAGTGTGTTGGGCCGTATAGTCCGGCTCCCCACACTCATGACAGACTGGGCTTTCTTCCCTCCCAATTTTGTGCAAGTAATGACCGAAGCACCCGTGTCCGGTCATTACCTGCGTCATCCTGTACGTCAGTTGACCGTACCCTCTTTCCAACCATTCATCGAGCGATGGGAGGAGCGCCTCGATAGTTCGGAGGGCGTACGGGGAGTTTCCTAGCTCAACTCTCCATCGCTCTTTCAGTCTATCTACGGCCAACTGACGGACCGCCCTCACTTCCATTGGTGCGGGCCTTTCTGCCAAAGCCCGCCTTCTTGCCCGCTCCCAATACATTTCCGCCTGAACTTTCGCGTCCAATTCCCACGGCGGGGTTCCGGCCAGTACGCATGCTGCTGCCCAAGCCACCGTTACGTAAGCCCGAGCTATTCGGTTGGCCACCACTTTTTGTGGCCTCCGCAGCTGGGCCACATTGGCTCTGGAGAGCCTGTCCCACCAAATTGGCGCCCCGTACAGCGCCATGCTTCTCGTTACGCCGGCGTAGAGCTTGCGGCACGGGGCGCTAGGCCCTCCAACATTGGGCAGCAGCCGGCTCATGGCCGATGCGGCGCCGACTATCCGGGGAGCTAGTTGCTTGAAGTGCTCACGGAAGTCCCAGCGTGGGTCCAGGATGATGCCCAAGTACTTGATGTACGGTTTCACCTGGACCCTTTCCTCGCCGATGGGAATGGACGCTCCGTCAGGCGGCTTCCACCCCCTTTTCCCGAAGGCGATGACCTCATTTGTTGAGGGCCACCCTGAGCCCCAGCAGCCTGACGCGGGTGACCATCAGGTCTGCTGCGACCGCGGCAGTCCTGAGGGTACTCTCCAATTTCTCCCCCCAGACGGCTACCATTGTGTCATCTGCATAGCAGATGACCGTCATCCGGGGGAGCAGGACTCCGCGAATGGCCCAGTCGAAACCGATATTCCACAGCAGAGGCCCTAATACAGACCCCTGGGGAACACCGCAGGTCATTGCCCTCGTTTTTCTCCCCTCTCTGTCTTCGTAGAGCACCACCCTCTCAGTAAGGTTTCCCCTCTTGGGTTGGTGACAGGAGAACCCCACGCCGGGTGTTTCGCGTT
This sequence comes from Ephestia elutella, assembly GCA_018467065.1. Classification (NCBI taxonomy): domain Eukaryota; kingdom Metazoa; phylum Arthropoda; class Insecta; order Lepidoptera; family Pyralidae; genus Ephestia; species Ephestia elutella. Next base: position 4,757,524 of record CM031569.1, read on the forward strand.
AAGGTCTCCCATCAGCATGATCGGTGCTGGTGCCGCGTTCCCGACCGCTTGACCCACTCCCTCAAGAAGGCGTTCAAACGCACGCAGCGGCTCGTTGGGGGAAAAGTATGCAGCAATTATTGCAATACCTCCCCATTTTACCGCTGCGTACCCCCTACCATTTTGGATTCTCGAGAGAGGTGGGTTATTACCAAATTGAGGAACGGTTACCGCCACCAGCCCTTCCGTGTCTCCAACCCAATTGGGGAGAGGGGGGACGTAATAGAGCTCCGAAATTATTGCAGCACCAATTCCCCACTCCGCCGCGTGCTGGACTAGGAGGTCTTGGGCACAGGCGCAGTGGTTGATATTGGCCTGCAGCACCTCCAGGCGTTGAGTATGCCGTGCTGGCATTAGTGCTCCATTTCTTGGGCCTCCGAGACCTCCCTCACGGTGGAGGCTAATTTACCCCTAGTGCGCGGGGGATTGCACGCCTTTCCCCCCATGACGTGTTTAGCCTGGCGTTTTGCGGCATGGCACACGGCGCACCATGGCTCCTTTACCTCACACCCGGCCATTGTGTGACCCGTTTTTCCGCAGCGGTGGCACAACATCGTCCTGTCCACCGGGGATGGACACAGAGCCTTGGTGTGGCCTATGCCCATGCAGCGGAAGCACCGCATGGGCAGTGCTTCGAGCCCTTTGACTTTGGCGGACGACCATCCTACCAGAAGCCGTCCTGCCTCCACTAGCGTGTTGGCAGCCGCCACAGGGCAGGTCAGGATAGCTGCCCCTGTCTGGTCTGATGCCATACGTATGGCACCAACCTTTACTTGGCTCGGTGTACATTTTCCAGCCGCTGCCGCTGCATCCCTTAGGGACTCCGGTGTCACCGCCTCGTCAAAACCGGCGACCCTGACTTGCGCCGTCTTATATGGCCTCGTCACCTCCGCCTCGTCACCAATTAGCTCCCGGAGCTTCTCAGCAAGGGTGTCCGCTGCAGCCCCGCTGTCCGCTCCAGGAACCTCTATAATTCGGCCCCCTGTTGCGCTTCTACGCACCGCCACGTGGTCCACCCCGATGGACTGGAGTTTTAGGGTGGTGACCCTGGCCATTACCGACTTATAGTCCATTTGGGACTCCGGACATAGGGTCACCACCACCGCCGTCGATTTCGGTGGGGTGAATTTCTTCTTCTTTGTTGGCGCTTGCGCAGCCACCTTCGGGGCCTGGACCTGGGTGGGCCTTGTCTTCGCAGGGGGAAGGGATTTCTTTCCTTTCCCCTTTCCCTTTCCTTTTTTTACCACAGTGGCCCACCCTTCCTCTTCGGGATTCGACGGAGGTGACTCGGCAGGCGCCTGGGAAGGGCCTGGGCCTGGCGTGGGGTCTCGCGGCTGAGCTTTCTTCCTAAGGGTTCGCGTCGCGGGTCCCGGTCTTGCAGGGGGCATCAATGTTGTTGGCCCCGTACCAGCCTCCCTGCGGGATTCGCGTTCAGCCTCCTGCCGCTTCTTGTCGGCCGCGAGAGGCGGGCGCATGGTCGGCTCAGGAGCGAGTATGCCCCTCTTTTCGGCCTCCTTCAGCCGGTCCGACACCATTCCCCCCAGTCTCAGGAACAGGTCCCTTTCAAAGGAGTCCTTAAGGTCTTTCAAGACCTCTTTTAGTTCGGTCATAGTGACACCTGCTCCTGCTGTCCCTGAGGTAGGGGGCCCGGACTGCTTCTCCGCGTAGGCCGTTCGAAGGGCCCTAGTCTCCTGTCGTAGGAGGGCCAGCAAGTCAAAGTAAATCCTGAGCTAAAAATTATAAGTCTATGGCAAAAATAAAGTGGAGAGGGCGCTACTGTGCTCATGTTAACTTCGACTCCGTGATAAATAATAAATTAAAAATATTAAAACACCGTGAAGGACTTATATTTGTGAGTATTTTTGTGACTTCATCTGTGATCCAGCCTTGGAAACGTTATCAACGTATAAAACATCCAGTGTGTACAGAAAATAGAGGTATCCTGATCCAAAACCGATTTGTGATAACATTGTGAACATCTCAAAGTCATATTGCGAAATAAATGCATACGAAGCAATGACAGGTCAGTCCTATCTATGATATTTAAAAAAAATTTGATTCGAGAAGAACCTTTGTTGTTATCATATCACTATAGCCTGTATTTTATAAACAATTGATTTATTTAAAGGAGGTACACAATCTACCCACACAACCTAAACAAAAGTTAAATATACCAATAACGCCATCTATCTGTGAAGGGCAAAATTAAATATTTATTTATATTTTAATAACAATCTGGCGACAAGTTAGATAAGAACCACTAACATAATTGAATCAGTCACTATGGAAAATATTATGATTGTTTTGAAACAAATACAGGTTGATATATTAAGTCAAAAACAGGATATGTTAGATATGGAAGAAAGGATAAAAGAGAAAATAATTAGAAATATTGATGAAAAATTCAAAATTATGGAAGCCAAAACAAAAGAATTAGAAGATAAAATAGTTCAACAACAAAAAACTATAAACTACTTAGAAAGAGAAATAAAAAAGAAGAATGTTGTATTTTTTGGAGTCGAAGAAACTGAGCAAAGTTATGAAGAGCTGCAAAGTATGAGTTTAGACATAATAAAGAATTCAATGAAAATACAATGCCAGAAAGAAGAAATAGAATGCGTTAAAAGAATAGGCAAGAAAAGCGGAAAGGTTAGACCTGTAGCGGTGACACTTACAACTGTAGGTAGAAAAATTGAACTATTGAAAAACAAAAAATCTCTTGAGAATTCCACTTTTTACATTAAAGAAGACTATCCACCAGCTGTTCTTCAAAAGAGAAAAGAGCTTCAAAAAGAGCTTAAGGAAGCAAGAGACTCAGGAAGAAATGTGGTTCTGCGTTATGACAAAATAATAACTATTGCAGAAAAGGGATCTTCAAACGAACTAACAGAAAAAAGGCCAAACAAAAGACACCTATCGGAATCACCCATCATCAATAATCAACAAGCTAAAAACAGCATGAAACAAAATCCAAAGAAAAACAAAGGAAAATATAGCACTTCCCACTTGCGTCAAGGAACTTTGGACAATCCACCACCTATCAAAAAACCACAAGAACAAAAAGTAGCTGCCCCTTCACCGTCCCCAAGCCGGCTGGTCCCCGTGGGGAAGTAGACCACAACCCCCCTTCCAGATTCTAAAAGTACCAATTATATATATATAAAGATATAAATATAAATATTATAAAGAAGAATATAGTAAAATTAATGTAAAAATAAATAAATAAATAAATATAAGTACGTAATAAATGAATTAATAACAATTTGAATGTATTAAATTTTGATTTATTGATAAATAATAAATGTCAGTATTTTAACTAGGTAAATTGCAAATGAATTAATGTAAAATATTTATGTATTCTTTAATAAATAAATGATTGTGTTAATTTAACAATTATTTAGCACTATCATTTTTAAAATATTTATTTGATTGTTAATATATTTCTCGATTTATCAATAAATAATACTAAGTTATAAGTACTTAAGCTAGATAGGTTGGGGGAGGCCTACGCCGCAAAGGCGACATCCAATAATATCAAAATGTAGATACTAAGTACAACTGTTTTTGTTAAAAAACTGATGTTATGTAATATAAATAAATGGATATAAATATATAAATGTTGAAGAAATCAAAAATATTTAATCAGTTATTAGCATTGAATTATAAGAAAAGTTGAATAAGTATTTTCAAATTTAAAAGCATGTAATAATTTATTGGTTGAATAAAGGGCTTTTTTATTTTTATTTTTTATTATGGCTAAAATAAATGCTCTCTCTCTCATAAAAGCTCTCTGTTTGGTCTAATGGTTGACAGGTAGAGAATGCCATATGGCGTTAAGTCCACGATTTGTACGTAATTTCTGATATATTGTGCAATATAGTTTTAAATAGGTATATAAATGCAAAAATAAAATAAAAATGCTTTCACTATTTTTAATCGGTAGGTATTAAAAATTTGTGAGTTAACCAAATTTTTATTCAGCTTACAAACCAAGCTTTTCCAATCCTTTACCTGTATTATAACTATTATATTAGGTAGATACTTCGATATATATTTATGTTTCAAAGTAAACTACTTTTTACAAAATATGAGTCGCATTTGCTGAAAATGTCTTATCTTGGTCGGATAAGCGCAACTTTACGAGGCTTTAGCGAATTTAAACTTTACTTAAGTATAAGAAATCCCACGAACATCTTGAGATAAATGTAAGTAATTTATTTGGACCCATATACTTGAAGTAGTTAAGTACGAAGTGGATTACAGGCTTAGTTTATTAAGTTTTCACTCGGATTTTGACTAACAATACTAGAGCTAAGAATAAACGGTTTTATCGTTATTTTTTAGTAACTATTGAAATACTTATTCGTATTTTATGGAATTAGGTATTTAATTTATTTAGTAACATCGTAAGAAAAAATTCATCTTTATGTGGTCCTCTTAATGTTAATTATTCCCATCAATTATGGCAACATTGATACCACAAACTCTATCATCATAAGAAAAATAAAATTTAAAATGAATTAAAACGGATTTTTTTTTAATTAGTCTAGCTCGATTTTCAGTATAGTTACACAAATATTTCAGTTAAAAATGTTAGTTAAAAAAAAGTTGGCCACCACGTAATGCCCGCCAGATGAAAATCTGAGCATCGACAGCGTCATGTTATTTTCCATCATATAATTCGAGTCGACCAATAAGTAGATGTATGATGTGTCAACCAGTAATAAGTGTATGTATAATATCAAAAACTATTTTTCTCCGAAATTGAATTTCAGAGCCTTACAAAATTTAAAAAAAATCACTGCCTGACATTTAGTTTAATACGTGCGGACAGATAAGGCTTTCACAGTAGATTCTCTGCTAATAAAGGCTCAGGCGACTTAATTCTCAATTAAGAGTTGGGCTGACGCGGCCTAGGGTCTAAAAAGGCCACTTTGACAATTCAGAATGTGATCAATTTCCCATTTCCTAAATATTTGAAAATGCACCTTATAAGAATACTCATAAGATTCATTTTCAAATATTTAGGAAATGGGAAATGGATCATATTCTGAATTGTCAAAGTGGCCGTTTTAGACCCCCTGGCCTCCTTCCAAACCTGTGCTGACAAAGGTAATTCTCAAACTGACAATTTTCCTTTGAAATTGCTTTAACTTGCGTAGAGGAAGTAGACATTACGTGGAGTTGAAGCTTCCTAACTAATATTACAAACTAATTTCCAAATGGGTTTGTTCATTTGTTTATTACCTCTTCACGCTTTAAAGCATCTAAATTAATTGTTTCAAAAATGAATGCATTTATTGCCATTAGACCCAGCTTCGCACAGGCAAGTATAATTTCTACGAATCATTCGGAAGAAATCAACTAAATGATAGTGAAAACCGCATCAAAAAGTTGTGTAATTCTACGCGTACAGACTTCGACGAGGGGAGTAGCTATATACTAGCTTTTGCTAAGCAGCGTGCGCGACGCGACTCTGCTTTATTGTGTTACAGTTACATGGAAGGACAATCCCAAGAATTGTTCATACATTAGTCATATTATTTTTATATGTATGATAGTTTTTGTCATTGTTAAGTAGGTATTTCATATTTTAAATTAATACATAATAAATTTAAAAGCATTTCAATGGAATAAACTAGCTATAAAATGTATCAAAGCTTTACTTCCCGAGAACATGTATGGAAAATAATTTGATTTCACTGAAAGCTTATTCATGCCACCGGAGCTTTCAATAAGCCCGGAATGGTAATTTTGTGCAGTGTGTTTCGTGGTCATAAAGAATTTAAAATTAATTTTGAACTTAATCACTTCACTACATAGTATAAAACAAAGTCGCTTTCTCTGTCCCTATGTCCCTTTGTATGCTTAAATCTTTGAAACTACGCAACGGATTTTGATGCGGTTTTTTTTAATAGATAGAGTGATTCAAGAGGAAGGTTTATATCCCATGCGAAGCCGGGGCGGGTCGCTAGTTTAAGAATAAAACAAGCAATACATAAAATCTTTAAACGTTTTTAAAATCTTTTCGCGTGGAGCGTACATTAGACATACATACTCGAACTATGATTTACTACTACTGGTATGATTTTTAAACAAACTGAAGGTCGCGAAGTGCCTCTCGAAAATCATAGAAATAACATACAGTAATCTTTTTTCTTTTACTACATACTTCGAATTTTAGCGACAAAATTTTGAATCCACCAAGTGCTTTACTTCAGTAAAAAAGGAACCTATGTGAAACAGGTGTTCTTAAAAAAATAACAATTAAAAAAATCAGTTTAGAGTCGCTGTACTTTCTTTTGACTATTTCTCTCGTTGAAGAAAGAATTCTTAAGTAAATAAAAAAAACTAGAGCGTAAACGACACGACCGCGGCAGGAATATCACAATGGTTTCCTTCCTGGCATTTAAGGAAATGGAAATAATAGACATTGAGACTTGTTCGATAGTTCTTTTGGTTTGCGAAATGTATTTTACATTTGTTTTATGTCGTACCTAGTTACGTTGCGCCGCCGCAACTTATTTACATTTCAATTATTTATGATTCAATAGGCACTAAAGAAATGTATAGATAGATACTCATAATTTAGGGAAATATTGTCTTATTATGAAATCTATCTCTTTTGTCGTATTTCTCGTAGTCTTAGTTTAGGGTAGTAGTCATTACGTGGAATTCAATAGACGCAACGACGTTCTTGGCAATAGAGTGCTTTGCCTTTGCCATCTCTATTTCACACACTAGCTATTTTGCATCGAACATTTTATCATAATATAAAAATTTATTACGTACATATATACATAGAATCACGTCTTTATCCTATCCTTACGGGGTAGACAGCGCCAAGAGGCGTGAGACTCAAAGGCCACGCTTAGCTGAATAGTGGGCTCTCTGATAGAATAGAGATTTAGGTATAGTGACAGGTTGCTAGCCTATCGCCAATGAGTGAATGAATCCTCAGTTTAAAGCCCTTTCCTTCGATTGACTTTTACATCTGCGCGGGAAGAGAAGCAGCTGGCACATTCTATGTTTTATTTTTTCGCACCCAGACCAGCATGGATACAAAAATATATTGTCTTGATTTATACAGATACAAAGATCTTATCAATAAAATTAGAAGCCTTCCAAGCAACCATCCATGTCTACCACTCAGCATCCCACCATCGAACTAGGAATAAACATGGTATCTCGAGTGGTGGGAAGCCACAGATATCGAGAGAGAGAGAGAACATACCCGTCCCACAAAAGGCAGTCCAGGTTTGTAGCGTCTGCGCATGCTGTCAGCAAAGCGGAGCTCGACGTAATGCTGTTCAGCTGCTGGCGCGGCCGGAGTTGCACTGCCCACCTGAGGCAAAAAGAGTGTTGTTAACTAACGCACTACTACGTACAGAAAGGAAACTCCCTGCCCCTCCCGCAATATGGCACCCCCCGCACACCCCGCACTTCTCTCTCGTTCTTGTGTGTAAATGACTATGAAAACGCACACATTGACGTGTTATTGACGTGTTCACGGATATACAGTTTCATTTGTAGTGCTAGTAGGTATATTTGACGCCCCGTTACTATGAAGCGCCCGCCCTGTGCTAACTGTCTGACCTACTAATGGGAATGGTAGAACAAAATTATCTACTCGGTAATGACTTTTATAGGGTACGATGGGGCTGGCATATTTGTCAAGACAAACGTTTCTAGAATTAAAAACCTTACCGATCGGGGTTTAGGTCAACTGGCACCACAAAGGATTGGGACCACAGTTTGAATGGCTTAAGGACTCTTTTTAGGGGTAGACTGTGAATGAGGTGGCGAGATGACATAGAAAGTTATTTGCGGGAGTGGAAGCGGGCTTCACTCAACAGATAATTTTGAAATGAGAATGATGGGCCTTTGCCTAACAGTGGGACACATCAATAAAAAAAGGACTCTTTTTGAGTTGGCCGATCGCAACCTGCCACGGTGTAAATGAAACATGGTTACATTCAGCAAATTCAAAAAGAGTCTATTTGCCACTTACACCTTGATGTCAATCATTTGTGGTGCCAGTCGACTCAAGCCCCGATAAGACTACGCTAGCTTACCAGGCAAGCTCTCGAGTGGACACCGCAAGCACAGAATTAATATTAGTACTACGTACAGAAAGGAAACTCCCTGCCCCTCCCGCAATATGGCACCCCCCCGCTCCTTCCGCACTTCTCCCCCGTTCTTGTGTAACTGTGGGACGTTCGACTATGAAAACGCACACATTGACGTGTTACTGACGTGTTCACGGATATACAGTTTCATTTGTAGTAGTAGTAGGCATATTTGACGCGCCGTTTCTATGAAGCGCCCGCCCTGTGCCGCAAGGCAAAAGGAAATTTGAACGACCCTAGCAGACCTGGCGGCGGCGTGCCATTGCGGCGGTGTTGAAGGCAGTCGGTCTTACCTGGTCGAAGGCGAAGCGCATTGCCCAAGACAGATCACAATGGAGATGCACTATGGACGCCCTCTGCCCCACCTGAGGACCTTAGGACCATAAGTCAAGTAAGTCAAGCATACCTTAGTGCCAACAGTGAGGTCCACCACAGCAGAACCTCCTCCGCATCGAGCCTCGATTCGCCAATTACCGGAGCGAGCGCCAGTAGCAAGTACAGCACTGAGTTTGCGGACTCCTGGTGACAAAACATGCAAATTTAAAAGACAATAATAGATTGGACCCTTTGGAAGTACAGTCAAGAGACAAGTGCAGTCGTACCTCGAATACCTTATAGCATAGCCTTAAAGATTATATTGCTTTGTAGATACTCACTGCACTTTTGTGTCATGATAATTCAAAAGACAATCTTAAATTAGACCTTCCTTCCTTCGGAAGTACAATACATGAATGTTTAACGGTTTTATGCAAGATGAATCCAGCTATTTTAATGTTTTTGAACTAACTTTTTAACTGTGACATAACACGATAATTCTGGAATAGTGGCGGAGGCACTTTTTTGGGGAGTTGTTAGAAGGAGCACTCAGTTGCAGTCACGTTTTTTAAGTAATATCTGTCTCAACCAAAAGACGTCCACTGCTAGACAAAGCCCTCCCCCAAGGATTTCCACAACGACCGGTCCTGCGCTGACCGCATCCATGCGCAACCCGCGACCTCACCAGGTCTCCGGTCTACCGAGAAGGCACTATATTTTAAGTAATACAAGAACATTAATAAAGGTACCTATTTCGTAATTTTTACCCCCCCAAAAGATTGAAAGAGGTGAAATAACATTCACGTGGCTAGTTTTTTTTTTAATTAAGAAAATATGCCTATAGCGCCAAGAGCTTATCTTACAAAAAAAAAATCCAAAACCATTTGTCATTTGTTATATCAGCCAAAAAATCTCTTTTGTACCCCCAGCGGGGATATTCTGTTATCGCATTAGGGGGTTGGAAACTGAATGCGTCAGGTAAAGCCAAGGCGATCCCTTGAAAGAATTTCCATGTCTCACCCAGCCCTTGCTTTCCATTTTGATAAATCGTTCCACGCAAACATCGGCTCATTTAAAACGTGGGAAAATATTGATTTTGGCCCAATTGAGTAAAGAAACGTGACTGTGAATTTATTTTTGGGTTAAAAAAATGTGAGAATAAACTCTTTTGATACTACTGCATTGAGACGTGAAGAATGATGATTTCTGGTTATGAAAGAGATTTTGTTTTGCTGTAGCGGTTGGAAAAAATAAGGAGAGTTAGTCTGATACGGCATAATATTTAAATATATTCGACCAGAAGAACTTCGCGATAGGACCACAATAGAACTTCTTCTTCTTGACGAGTCGAAATGGCATCTATATTTTCCCAGACCAGTAGGTGGCAACAATACTCGCCTTATCGTTGGCATCGTAAAGGTAACAACAATACTGAAATGTTGTTAGTTCGATCTTGCTAACGTTAAGTCCCAATGATTCTTTAACAATAATGATTTTTACACTGTAGGTGCATGCTTAGATGCCTACTCGTTACATAAAATCCTAATATTAAAAAAAAACAATTGAAACACGATTACGTCATGACAATACAGAATTGGCTCTGGTAACTCTTATCTCTACCGAAAGTCACACAGAATTTCACGTACGAGTGAAATATTATATTCCACGAAAACTATCAGCAACAAAAACAAAATTAATAACGTCACAGAAGTGACGTCACACCGGAGCCGGGTCGCTTTCCAGTTTGATTAATTATACGGACCCTCTTAAAGTCACATGTCATAGCCGACGCAAAAACTTATAGTGCCTTCTCGTTTGTTGGATTTGAGGATAAAAGGTCTGTGTCAGGTTTCGATGGACACATTCGTGACTTGACTACTTAATGGACTTTTTGTTTAGAAGTATGAGCAGTGAACAGAAATCGAAATAATATTAGTAGAAGGCCTAGGCGTGTTTTGCGCATTGACCACTTTTTGTAAACAAGCAATTTAGTAGCGGTTCGGGCGTTCACTAATGGCATCTGCTAATATATCCTATCCTAATCCTAACTAATATTATAAATGCGAAAGTGAAATTGTTTGTTTGTTTGTTACCTCTTCACGCTTTATCTTGTTGTCACGTTGAAATTTCGCATACACATAATTAGAAGTACTGAGAAGGACATAGGGTACCTTTCATCCCGGGAAAGTACACTGTTCCCGTGGGAAATTCACGCGGCCAAGCTGCGGGCAAAAGCTCGTATTTTATATTACAGTCAATGCCGTTTTGACACTTGATTCGAACGGTTTTTTTGTAAGATTAGATTTTCAAACAAACTCTTAAGATTTATTATATTAATACAGACATATAGATATCGGTTGAAATATTCGTCAGTTATAAGTCAATCATGTGAGTAAGGAAATCCAATCGATCAGAATTTGACAGGGGTTGGCAGAGTATGACGCGGGAAGGCTTTTACTAGGCCGTAGTGCCTTGAAAGCCGGGAAGATGCGATTTGTCTATGCCTTGAATATCGTATTGGAAATATTGTAAAATTTCCACACGGCACTTTTCTCCCGTGGGAGGTAAATAAAATTTTATGGCTAAAATATTTATAACATAGTTTGAAATACGAGGCATATTCTATTTCTTATTTTGTATGCATTTTATCTTTTGGTTTTTCTACTTTTTAGTGTGACGGATTTTTGTGATGCAATTCGAAACAACTGATTTAACATTATGTGTGGCATTAATAAAAACGTTATTTAAATGTTAAAGTTTTCTTAATAATTACAAAAATCCTTGGCTAAAACTCGTGTAAGTAAGTCAAAAATATTCGTTTGTATTTTTTTTATTGTGCGATGTGCGTTCATAAAATCCAAACATTATGTCAATATTGTAGTTATTTTTTATATTCAGTGGAAATTATTATAGTTTTAACTAATATCATAAATGTGAAAATGAGTTTGTTTGTTTAGGTATTTATTTGTTTGTTTGTTTGGTTACCTCTTAACGCTTTATCTACTGAACCAATCTTCCCAGGAAAAAGTACTGATCCCGTGGGAAATTCACGCGGGCGAAGCCGCTGGCAAAAGCTAGTTGTATAAAAAAAACTTTGACAGGATATATTATGTCAATTATCAGATAGCATTGTTTAATTACGTATTTACTCAAGTACTTTTATTACAATGACTAAATTAATACGCGTCTTCTACAATGTAACAATAATATTAATTTGCAAGAACAAACAAGCGTATTTAAAGGACATTTAATACATCAACTGCATAAGACAGAGTTTATCCACCATTATAACTTAATCCACGCGCGCACGCTGCTCTTCGTTCACTCGTTTAAGGTCACTGTCTACTGGACTATATCATAGATTTTATCGGAAAAAATATCAGTACAAAATTTAACCAACCCGTGTGGTTCCCGGGTTAGAATAGGACCACTCCATCTCATTCCATGGATGTCGTAAGAGGCGACTAAGGGAAATGCTTCCGATGGCAGCAGCGTCGGAAGCTCACAAAGCCAATAAAAACTGCGCTCGCCAAGCGTGGTGAGTATGGCAAATCCCCCCAAAATCTTGGGGGAGGCCTTTATCCAGCAGTGGATATTTTTGGTTTGTAATGATGAATGATGATGATGACAAAATTTAACATAATACCATGGAAGTAGTAAGTACTTTGTACAAAGGTACCTATTACTTCCATGCATAATACATATTTACAAAAGTGTCCCAAAGCGAATCTCACAAATATATTGAATTCGAAAGTTTGGATGTAAGTTTGCTACTCAATCACACAATATATACCAGACGAATTTCGATGAAATTTGGTACACGGGTAGAAAAATACCGGGAATAGCACATAGGGTACTTTTATACCGAAATTCTTACTGGAGCGAAGCCTTGGAGTGCAGTTTGTAAAGAAATAAAAAATTTCGTAGCATGCTACGCCAAGTGCTACGATGATCTACGAAGATACGCAGAGTTGTAGAGCCTCTACGACTGCGTTGGTACTGATACGAGATGTAACTACATTATCTCTATAAACGATGCTAGCGTTTTGTAAAACCGATTGTAAATCTATTCAGTAGATCGGTTCAGTAGATAAAGCCAGGTGACAAACAAACTCACTTTCACATTTATTCGCATTCGTTTTTTTAAGTATTTTTATTGGCAATTTTTACAACCTAAAAATAATGTTATATTAGTGGACAGAAACCTTTATCCCTTAACACCTACGGAGGGGGCTGGGAGACCATTCTCCCCTGGCTTGTAGTACAATCCCGCGCTAATTGCGAAGTAACTTTTGTTATTGTTGCCTCTGGACGACTCGCGAAAATATTGCTGAGCTCCTGTTCCCTATCGATAACTGGATATTTTCCTTTCAATGGAGATAATAGGGTATTATTATAATCCGTCTAAAGATAATACTCGGTTACTTCAGGTTAGATTGCATCAAAATTTAAGTTACGGTAAAAGTTAGTGTCAACGTTAGTGACAGTAATGTTGACTTTTGACATACCTACTATTTGACAACTGAGTGTATATTCTTTGCAACTGGTGCAACAATATTTTGCCTAACAGGTACTTTATTTGGATTTTTGATTCAGTTAAAATTACTGTTACTGTTAAAGTAAGGCAGTAAATTTTAAGCTCTTTTTATTTTTATTTTTTGACATAAGCGCAAATGATTGGTGGTAGAGCCCTGCTGCTACCTTTTTGGTAGTAGCACATAAAATGGGCTGGCTCGACCGGGGCAGTACCACACTCTCGCAGAATACCAGCGTGAAGTAGCAGTGTAATGCTGCTGCGTTTCGCTTAGGTGAGTGAGAGAGCCGGAAGCCCAAACCCCCCCCCCCCTAAATATGCCAGCGGAACTAAAAGAACAACTACCCCAGGAGGGTACCAGTGCTGGAGAATCCCTCCCTGAGCCTATAAGCTCAGGCTGCCCTATGTATTCTGGGGAGGGCACAGTGCCGCTCATTTCCAGGGGAATCCCTAGCGATAAGTTAAAGGTATCCCCTTCCACGCTCTCTGTGGATTACACTAATATTAGGGGACTCCATTCCAACCTTAACGCCGTCCATCATCACCTCGAGACGGCAAAGCCTGACTTGCTCTTTCTCACTGAGACGAAAATATCCTCCCCAGCTGACACTTCGTACCTGTTATGCCCGGGTTACAATCTGGAACACAACTTTGTGCCCCAAGCCGGAGTGTGCGTGTACGTTGGTGAGGGTATTTGCTGTCGTCGCCTTGTGAATGTTGAAGGCAGGGGTCTGTCTATCCTCTGGCTGCGAGTAGAATGCGTTGACCGCATTCGTTTCTATGCATGCCTATACAGATCCCACAGCGGGGACCTCGAGACCGACCGGCTGATCGAGCACATCCAGACGGTGGCTGACACCCTACTCGCACAGGCCCCTTCCGCCGAAATTGTGGTTCTGGGTGATTTTAACGCCCACCACGTCGACTGGCTTGGGTCAAATAGAACCGACCACGCGGGTAGATCTGTGCGTGACTTGGCTTTGGCCTACAACTTGACGCAGCTTGTTTCCTCGCCCACACGGGTTCCTGACGTGGACGACCAATTCCCATCCTTATTGGACCTCCTGCTAACCTCACATCCAGAGCACTACCAGGTGACCGTTGTTGCGCCTCTTGGCTCATCTGATCACTGCCTGGTAAGGAGTATTGTGCCTATTACGCGTGTCGCACACTTACCATTCACTGGTTCTCGGCGCGTATGGCACTATAGGTCGGCAGACTGGGATGGATTGCGAACATTTTTCGCTTCCTACCCGTGGAGGCAGGTTTGTTTTTCGCTGGATGATCCTAGCGCTTGTGCTGACGCTGTCGCCGATGTGATACTGCAGGGGATGGAATTATTTATTCCAAATTCTGCAGTGCCTATCGGTGGAAGGTCCAAGCCCTGGTTTGGGGGGTCTTGCCGTTCGGCTTCTCGCCAGAAACAAGACTCCTACCAAGCCTGGGCTACAGCGCGAGCTGCCGCTGATCCAAACACCGGCGCTTTAAAGAAAAAATATAACTCTGCCTCCAGGTCCTACAAAAAACAAATGGCTGCTGCCAAAGCCAAGTTCATTGGCAGAATTGGCGAGAGGCTAACCCGCCATCCCTCTGGAAGTCGTGCGTTTTGGTCTCTCGCTAAAGCTGTCCAAGGTAACTTCTGTCGTCCATCGCTCCCACCTCTACGCAGGGTTGACGACTCTTTTGCCTACTCCCCGAAGGACAAAGCCAGTAGTATATTATTGGGCATTCTACCCCACTTCCGTTCTTCAGGTCACTTCGTTCCCTTCATCACTCCAGTGGCGTAGAATGCCCAATAATATAAATTAAAGCTAGTTACTTACATCATGACATCCAGTACACTTCACTTTGTTAAACTCACTTTACTATGTATATTTTACTACTAAGCTATATTTCGGACATTATAACTACCTATATGAAATGAGATGAGATGAAATTCAGATCAGATGGACTCGTGTTGTTTCACAGAAGCAAAAATCCCTTGACGCCATGTAGTGTAGGCCTCGTATGTATTCAATTTTCTGTGACCAGATTGGCTCAAACAACACCAAAACTTCAAATGCTCACATATTGAATGAGAGTTGAAATTCAGATCAGATGGACTCGTATTGTTTCACAGAAGCAAAAATCCCTTGTACTCTATTTCCTGTGACCAGATTGGTTCAAACAACACCAAAACTTCAAATGCTCTCATTTCACATATGTACCTATAAATAAGTAATATGAACTTCAGTTTTAGGCTGTACATACCCAAATCTTAAAATTCAAGTCAGGTCGACTGATGGGATTTACATACTTACGAGATCTTACAATTAATCGATTTCTGTAACCCATTTGAATTTTAAGATTCAGTTTTCATTAAACTTAAATTTGAGACTTTGCATCTTATGTCTCTCCACAATAAAAGATATTTATCTAATTTTGTGACCCAGATTAGGCTCGATTGACATCCAAATTTAAATTTAAAATAAAACACATACCTATCACCGACCGATCATAACCAACACTACTTATTAAATGGAAAAAAGCTTAATAAGCAAGCCTCCAGCGGCGACTACATGGGAACGCGATGTGTGAGCTAAAGGCTCATTCACACTGTATAATAAAATCAAATAAATAACAAACAAGCATACGGTCGCCGCCGGTCGGTGAAATATGGGTGCGCAATTGTTGTAGCCTATAGACGATAGTAAAATCTTGTGATGCAAGTGTTTATATCAAATCATAGGTACCGTATTTACTTTAACTATAAACTTTCAAATTAATCGGATCACGTAGTTGTTGTACATGCCTGTGGTATATCATCGAGACAATCTTTATACCAATACATAGCTTAGGTTAAACCAAAAAATATACACATCTTTACATACTATATAGTTTATACTAATTTATTTATATCGTGTAGAAAGACCTTATTTTTCGTGTACGAGTTGCATGTTGTAGTCAATATAAAAAATAGTACAGTGGATTTATCGAAATAATATTTTCTACTTCCTAGATTTTCCGTCCATATGTACACATATGATCACAAATTTTAATATTATCACAAAAGTCATTGTAGCCAAGTGGTTAGATATGCTGTGACCATTAAGTAATGGCCGCAGGTTCAATTCCCATAAGTAAGTATTTGTAATACTTAGGTAAATAGTTATTGATTAAGGGTTTCACGATTCATGACTTTTTGTTTCAAAATTTGATAATAAACCATTTCATAGTTTTACTGCAACATCATGTAAGTTTACACTTACATATGTTGCTGTCATAGCATAAACCATAAAATAGAGAGAGTATAGAAGTAACATGACATAATGTAATGTAAATAGAATGATTATGTAGGTGAAGTTAGTACAAGGTTACTCTTCTGTATTCTCAATGATTACAAATAACTGCTAACAATGCATATCATTTTCAGGGTTCTGTATGGTGAGAAGGAAATCATCGAAATGAAAAATGTGAAATGGAATTATTTCTTCGTAAGACAGTTACATGATTTATAAAAATGAAACAAAATTCTGATTACACAAGTATTTGCTGTTTATTTCTCAATGATACATTAAACATAACAATTAAATTCACTTTATAAAAATTAAATCGTCTAAATGATGACCGAAACGTTTACGACATTCCTCAAATCTGGATCTTAGGTTTCGGAATACGATCTCAAGTGTTTGTCTTGAGATTGATTGCATTTCATTAGAGATATTCACCTTTAATGCATTTATTGTTTTTGGATTATTATTGTACACTTTGTTTTTCAAATATCCCCATAGGGAAAAAGTCTGTAGGTGAGAGATCCGGACTCCTTAGCAGGCCATATGATGTCGCCTCTACGAGAGATCACCATCCCAAGTGGAAATACATCTCTAACCGATTCCATACTAATATCAGTTATATGGTAAGCCGCCTCATCTTGTTGAAACATAGTGTCGTTATTGTAACCCGTCATTTTCATAAGTTCTGGGTGCAAAAATTTGCGTAGCATCTTCGCATATTGTTGTGAATCAACAGCTCTGCTTTGGCTCCCGGAATTTTCGAAAAATAGGGACCTATTATACCGAAGCTAGATATACCCGCCCAGACTGTGACTTTCGAGGAGTGAAGTGATTTTTGATTGTTTGCATCGCACCTATAACGACAATTATGCTTACTCACTGTTCCATTTAAAGAAAAATGCGCTTCACCAGAGAACAGAATATTGTTAAGACTTCGTAGATTTTCGAGCAATTCTATAGTAAAAATGAATCGAGATTGAAAATCTTCCTTCTGTAAATCTTGCACCAGCTGTATTTTGCTCTGTTGAAACTCTGAATGGTTTGCTGAAACTCGAAGTAATGAATTATTGACCGAAGGATCTTCGAGCACCATTCTGTTATCTTTTACACGTTCGTTTGTATTACAGGTTCTTTCACGATCTTTGACCAGAACCCCAAATGTGGATCCACAATTTTCAAATCGTTTTACCCATATCTTGATTAAATTTACACTGGGACAGTTTTTATTATTCTTTAAAGCATATTTTGAACAAAACAAGTCACGAACAATTACGTAAGAACGACTATTTTCATAAAAGGCACGAACACAAAAAGCGCGTTGTTGTCCCGTGAAGTGCTCCATAGCGACTAAATTTGAAGTAAGTAAGTATGTGATAAAAGTAATCGTCACGTAAAATAAGTGATAAGTACGGAACACTTCTTACATTTCTTATTCGAACTTGATACCTAGTAATATTGGTTTTGTTTAGTGGAATACATGTGAATTGTCGGTTTGCTTTGTAATGGATTCCTATAATTTATAATTACACGGTACTCAGTCTTTGTAATATGATTCTACCACAACTGTAATTTGTGGGAATTATAGTAATTTACATTCTATAACTTTGACTAAATTAAGTTATGATGCCACAGACAACCGAATGGCTTGGACTTAAGATTCAATTTAATTAAATTATAATTATCTGCTGACATGATATATTTCTTCTAATAAAACCAATATTTCAGATCACAAAAATACATTTTTTATTCAGCTGCTTCCGAGGTGACATACCACCAACGATATAATAATTTTATTTTCTACGTGACTTAAGTATCAGCTTACACTACTACTACTCGAAAATGTAAGTAAGTAATATCTTTATTTCCTGTCCTTATTCTCTGAATTAATGTAATAGTGATTTATACGTGTGTATTTTCTTATAAATTTAAATTTATATTCTTCTTTTATTATATTATCTTCAAATAAATTGCGTTCAAATAAAATAAAGCATAGTTTTATAAATAAAGTTTTTGTGTGTTCTATTACAGGTCGGACTACGAAAGTGACTCTTTTGAATCTGTGAGGACAGCGCCGCCGCCGCCCACAAAGTCTAAAAAAACAACAGGCGTCAGAAGCGCAAAGCCTCAGACTCTGCGAGCACCAGTAACTCTGGATCCAAGACGAAATCAAGGTACTTATTTGTCTCTTATTTATCACTAGTAGCTTTAAACTTAGTGGTAGCGTAGTTTTCCGTAGAATCCACAGTTTTTTTATTGGTTCAGTTGTTTTTTTGAGTTTGTCCATTTCAAAGCAAACAAATCTCTCTATTTCTAATAATAGTAGGTATAGATAGTGAAGATTTAGTTCCGTGTTAAGTGTGCATTGTGGTTCCTTTTTTTCAGTATACTTACTTCCAAGATATAAACTAATATAAGTAAAAATAAAATTAAACTACAATTAAACTAAATTTAAAAATAATAACATATAAAAATATTTAATAGGATTATTTAAGTTTAATTTGTGATGTGGTCATCGCTAAGATTACTGTGATTTTCTTACTTTCAGGTTTCTACCGATTTATATTTTTTAACAAAAAAAAAATATTGTTTGTTTACAGTAAAAAAAGAAACGGATCGGATCTGTTCGAGTTGGAGGGTGAAATTGAACACCGTTTGCCTATCAAAGGCGCTGACAACCTGACATCTTCCTTGGTGAGCCGTGTTGCCAACGGTAAAGTTAGAAGAACGGCTGACTTAGCAGGCGAATTCTTTATAGACGTAGAAAGTATACCACAAGGCGGATATTGCTTCCATTCGTCCGGAAGATCGGTGGAAGAAAGCAACTGTTACGCTGAAGGTGCAGTTAGATAAGAATACCCCTCCATGGCACGAGCTGCAATCGTTCATGCGCCGGGCTCACGAACTTTTTAACGACTCGGAGCCGGTATTTTATAACGATAAGATTTAGGTATTAAGTATTTTAATATAAAGAATATACTTTCTATATTTTAACTTGAACGATTTTTTTACAAAACCTTTCTTATTTAATTAGAGTACAATGCCTTTCTGTACTATTTGTAACACAGCTGTTGAGCGCAGTCATTGGACAGGTCACCTCCGCAGTAGCAATCATAAAAACAAACATGTATCTTATTTTTGCGAAGGCGTAGAAAAATAAATTCCGCATTTCGGAACCGTATAGCTTCGTACAGAATAATAGATATAAACGAGAAATGTTCATTTGAATCGTTCTTTAGTGATTCTCGCGAGAAACTTAAAAAGTTAATAGACATGTCTCTAAATGATCATACTTGTGTGAAAATTAATTTAGAATTTTTTGCTATGTTTTTAATGTTTAAAAACGATAAACAGAGAGATAAAATCATTTCACACAAAACACCCATCAAAATTCATGACTATGATTCAATTCAATAATTTCAGAAATAAAAATACTCTATCAAAAAAGATGGAAGAGTTTCAGGACCGTGACAGTGGTTGGACTTTTTTGAATAGTTCTCACATAGAAATTAATATAAATAAATATCAACCTTTGTGGATCAAGTTTCATCGAATTGCCGCCAGCGATAAAATCAAAACGAGCCTGTGTCAATATTCGTAATAATGATCAGTATTGTTTCTTATGGTCTATTGTTGCTGGTCTTTATCCCGCAAAACATCATCCGGAGAGAGTAACATCTTATCCCGATTTTCGAAATGTGTTAAATATAAATGATTTATCGTTTCCATTGAATTTATCTGATATTGCACGATTTGAAGTTAATAATCCTAATATTTGTGTATATGTTTATGGATTAAAAAATAATCACGTTGTAGGACCACTTTATAAACCTAATATATTAAAGGAAAAAGTGATTCATTTACTTTATTTAGAAAGTAATGGATTGTCACATTACTGTCTCATCAAAGATTTACCTCGACTTGTAAGGAACCAAATAACAAAGCATCATAGTAAGTTACACTTTTGTAATAATTGTTTAATGTTTTTTAATTCAAGTAATGAGCGTGATATGCATAGTTGTGGAGGTGTTGCTACCGAATTACCTCCAAAGGGTTCTTTTACTCAATTTGTAAATTATAATAGGAAGCAAATTGTTCCGTTCGTTATATATGCTGACTTTGAAACAATGTTAGAACGGATCGGATCTGTTCGAGTTGGAGGGTGAAATTGAACACCGTTTGCCTATCAAAGGCGCTGACAACCTGACATCTTCCTTGGTGAGCCGTGTTGCCAACGGTAAAGTTAGAAGAACGGCTGACTTAGCAGGCGAATTCTTTATAGACGTGAAAGTATACCACAAGGCGGATATTGCTTCCATTCGTCCGGAAGATCGGTGGAAGAAAGCAACTGTTACGCTGAAGGTGCAGTTAGATAAGAATACCCCTCCATGGCACGAGCTGCAATCGTTCATGCGCCGGGCTCACGAACTTTTTAACGACTCGGAGCCGGTATTTTATAACGATAAGATTTAGGTATTAAGTATTTTAATATAAGAATATACTTTCTATATTTTAACTTGAACGATTTTTTTTACAAAACCTTTCTTATTTAATTAGAGTACAATGCCTTTCTGTACTATTTGTAACACAGCTGTTGAGCGCAGTCATTGGACAGGTCACCTCCGCAGTAGCAATCATAAAAACAAACATGTATCTTATTTTGCGAAGGCGTAGAAAAAATAAATTCCGCATTTCGGAACCGTATAGCTTCGTACAGAATAATAGATATAAACGAGAAATGTTCATTTGAATCGTTCTTTAGTGATTCTCGCGAGAAACTTAAAAAGTTAATAGACATGTCTCTAAATGATCATACTTGTGTGAAAATTAATTTAGAATTTTTTGCTATGTTTTTAATGTTTAAAAACGATAAACAGGAGATAAAATCATTTCACAAAAAACTATACACTCCATCAAAATTATGACTATGATTCAATAATTTCAGAAATAAAAAATACTCTATCAAAAAAGATGGAAGAGTTTCAGGACCGTGACAGTGGTTGGACTTTTTTGAATAGTTCTCACATAGAAATTAATATAAATAAATATCAACCTTTGTGTGGATCAAGTTTCATCGAATTGCCGCCAGCGATAAAATCAAAACGAGCCTGTGTCAATATTCGTAATAATGATCAGTATTGTTTCTTATGGTCTATTGTTGCTGGTCTTTATCCCGCAAAACATCATCCGGAGAGAGTAACATCTTATCCCGATTTTCGAAATGTGTTAAATATAAATGATTTATCGTTTCCATTGAATTTATCTGATATTGCACGATTTGAAGTTAATAATCCTAATATTTGTGTATATGTTTATGGATTAAAAAATAATCACGTTGTAGGACCACTTTATAAACCTAATATATTAAAGGAAAAAGTGATTCATTTACTTTATTTAGAAAGTAATGGATTGTCACATTACTGTCTCATCAAAGATTTACCTCGACTTGTAAGGAACCAAATAACAAAGCATCATAGTAAGTTACACTTTTGTAATAATTGTTTAATGTTTTTTAATTCAAGTAATGAGCGTGATATGCATAGTTGTGGAGGTGTTGCTACCGAATTACCTCCAAAGGGTTCTTTTACTCAATTTGTAAATTATAATAGGAAGCAAATTGTTCCGTTCGTTATATATGCTGACTTTGAAACAATGTTAGAACGGTTCCAATCGTGTGAGCCAAATCCAGATAAGAGTAGCACGGTGACGCGACAGCGACATGTGCCAGTAGCTTTTGCATATCATATCACTTGTAGGCTAGACAGGAATTATAATCGTTACGTTTCTTATCGCGGCTCGGATTGCGTGTCTGAGTTTATAAAGTCAATTTATCGAGATGCATTAGAAGTTCATGATATTTTAAAAAACAAAGTGCCTATCATATTTACTGACGAAAATGCTCGTGAATTCAGAAACTGCTACGATGTGTCATATTTGTGATCAGTTCTTGTTGGGTGATAGGGTCCGCGATCATTGTCACGTGACTGGGAAATATCGTGGAGCTGCTCATAGCTACTGTAACTTACAATATAAACAACCTAATTTTTTACCAATATTTTTTCATAACTTATCGGGTTATGATAGTCACCTTTTTATAAAAGAATTAAGTAAAGCCCCAGGATATATTAAAGTTATACCTAAAACGAAAGAAAGCTATATATCTTTTACAAAGTTTATTCCTACTTCTAGCGATACATTTATGCAACTTCGTTTTGTTGATTCTTTTAGGTTCTTAGGAACTAGCTTGGCTAAGTTAGTTGGTACTATGAAAAAAAGATTTTAAACAATTAAAACGTTATTTTCCCGAAGAAAATAAATTTAATTTGCTTATCCGTAAGGGTGTATATCCTTACGACTATATGTGTCAGTGGGATCGTTATTCAGATTTTTGCTTACCATCAAAAAGTAGTTTTTATAACTCTGTGACTGATGAAAATATTACAGACGAAGACTATGACCATGCTCAGTCTATTTGGTCAGTGTTCAATATTCAAAATATGGGTATATACACAGATTTGTATCTTAAAACCGACGTTTTGTTATTAACAGATGTATTCGAAAGTTTTAGGAAAACTTGCAAAAAACATTATAATCTCGATCCCGCGTGGTATCTTACGGCACCTAGTCTATCATTCGATGCAATGCTTTTAAAAACAAAAGTAAAATTAGAATTAATAACTGATGTTGCTATGTTTAAAATGATACAGGAAGGTATTCGAGGAGGTATTTGTATGTGCGTTAAGAAAACATGTTAAAGCTAATCATAAATATTTGGAATCTTACGACAAATCTCGCCCAAATTCATTCATTATGTACTTAGATAGTAATAATTTATACGGTCACAGTATGTGTCAATCACTTCCCTATTCAGAGTTTAGATTTTTAAATAGAGAGGAACTGGATAACTTACAATTTAATATTACCAATATTAGTGATACCGCAGAAAAGGGTTATATTCTCGAAATTGATTTGACATATGATTCAAACCTTCACAACAATCATAATGATTTCCCGCTTTGTCCAGAAAAAATTTAAGCCTCCTGGTGGATCTAACAAAAAATTAATTCCAAATTTGTACGATAAGTTCCATTACGTTATTCACTACGTGCATTTAAAAAAATCATAAAGCACGGTTTGATATTAAGAAAGATCCATCGCGCCATTGAATTCAATCAAAGTGCTTATTTAAAACAATACATTGATCTTAATACACAGTTACGTCAAAAAGCAGAGTCTGAGTTTGAACAAGATTTTTTAAGTTGTTAAACAACAGTATTTTTGGTAAAACTCTAGAAAATAATGAAAAAGAATAGACGTTAAATTCGTTAACAAATGGAATGATATGACCCATAGAACCAAAAAGAGTACTTGTGCCGAAAAGTTGATCGCGAGCCCATATTTTCACAGTGTATCGATATTTTCAGATGACTTGGTAGCAATTCAAATGAATCCTTCTCGTGTTATTCTTGACAAACCAATTTATATAGGTTTTTGTTGTTTTAGAATTATCGAAGAGTCACATGTATGATTTCCATTATTCTATAATGAAACCATTTTATGGTGATCGAATTGAATTATGTTATACCGACACTGATAGTTTAATTTATAATATAAATACAGACGACTTTTATAGAGATATTAAGTTACATTTTCTGAAATACTTTGATACCAGTAATTACAATCCTTCTAATGAGTATAAACTACCTTTGATAAATAAAAAAGTCCCGGGTTGTTTTAAGGATGAAATGGGTGGACGAATTATAACTGAGTATATTGGACTGCGCTCAAAGGTGTATTGTATAAAAACATTAAATAAGACGATACAAAGGCTAAAGGAACAAAAAAATGTGTTACAAAGAAATTTAAAATGTTACATTATAAAGATGTTTTATATAACTCTAATGTAATTCGCAAAAAGAATGTACTGTTCAAGTCTATTAAACATGAGATATTCACACAGAATGTAAACAAAGTTGCACTTTCCAGCAATGACGACAAACGGGTGCTATTATCCAGACCAAATATCTACTATGGCTTGGGAAATGAAGCCATTACCTTGTAATGTAAATTTTGTTTTAAAATAATTAGTTTTAAATACATACTTTAAACCAATATTTGTAATGCATTATAATCATAGGATAATTTTAGTATTATATTGTTCACATCAAAATTTAAATAAATCCCAGGGTGATCAAATTATAGTTGTTTTATTTTAATGTAAGGCTCATTGCGCAAACGAAATATGACCCCGCACAGGTGTCACAGCTATCTAAGCAAGTTCAAACTTCAAATGTTAATATAATATTAAATGTATACCTAGATATATTAATTCCTTACACTTGCAATCATTACGTTGGGTGAGGACGTCTTGATATAACACGTGTGTGGTACTGCTCGTATTAAATATGTAAGTATTGAAAGTCTTAATTTTATTATCCTACTAATATTATAAAAACGAAAGTTTGTGAGGATGTTTGTTAATCAATCACACAAAATATACTAGACGGATTTTGATTAAATTTGGTATTCTGGTAGAAAAATACTGGGAATAGCACATAGGGTACTTTTTATCATGAAATTCCCACGGGAGCGAAGCCCCAGGGCGCGGCTAGTTTTCAAATAAGTATTTTCAAAATAACTTGTAGTAATTAATGTTTAATTTGTTTCAGATAGTCATAATGACTGAATCACCGGATATAATTTTTTCCCAGTGCGGTCAAGGCTTGCCAGGATTGTTACCATCTCACAGTTTGAGCTGGCATATTCCTGAAGAACAAGGACCCGCTTTGAAGAAAACTAGGACAAGACGAGAACCCCCAAAGCGGCAGCAGTCAACATGCCAGTCTTTTGTTATAAATAATGAAAAGAAGAAGGGCATCAGATTGATCCAGATAAAAGTACTGGACATAAGTGATCGTCAAGCAGCTGCAAGTGACAGCGAGGAGGTCGTAGTTTTGAATGCGCAGTATGTAGTGAGTGAACCTGTAGACATTATAATGGACGAAACTCATACGTTAATAAATAAAATTTCGAAAAAATTATGTGATAATAATAGTTATGATTATATATAACTAGCGTTCGCCTGCGTGAATTTCCCACGGGAACAGTGCTTTTTCCGAGATGAAAGGTACCTTATGTCCTTCTCCGTACTTCTAACTATGTGTATGTGAAATTTCATGAAGATTGGTTCAGTAGATGAAGCGTGAAGAGGTAACAAACAAACAAACTCACTTTCGCATTTATAATATTAGTTAAGATAATTAAGTTAAGTAAAGTTATTAAGTTAGTAAAGTTAGTATATTTCGTTAAATTGTTAAGCAAATTTATTAGTACATATAATTAAAAAATATAATTTCATATGCCTATGTAACAATCAAACTAACTTGTAAATAACTATGTAACAATAAATAAAATAATACGATTTTAATTAAATGTTAGTTCTGTATCATAGATTTAGCAAAATAATAAACTTAATGTAAGATAACATTATAATAAAAAACACTACAAATATAAAGATTGCATTTTATTTAAAGTAAATCACAAATGTAGTGTAAATTAGTTGTATTAATATGGTTAAAAAGTATTGATTATATCTGTTACCACCCTGCGGATAATGGATAGGGTTATATATTTGTATTAAAACATCCAAAATACATTCAAAAGAAATTTATTAATGGACAATATTAAAATAGTTTAAACCTAGACATATTATTGTCATAGTACCACTTTCGAATACATACAGCATTATTTAACGCACACATTACTTTATGATTCACACAATTATAGTTTTTATTTTGGTTGTATGTTTTTTTTAATGTTGTTAAATTAGGGCTTCCTTTTTCACCTATATCAATCACTTCACAGTCTGCACACATCAATTTGATCCACTTGATTTTTTCTAAACCTTTTGTTATGATCTTCTTATTTTTTAAATATGGTAGAATAACTCGTCGAAATTCTTTATAATCTATATAGCCTTCGCTCCACTTAATATCTCTGTGTTTTTCCAACCATCTTACTCTTTTCTTTTCTTCTTCCGTCAGACAATGGAAAGGATATGGTGGTTTAACCAGGAACATCTGCGTATTTTCCTCAGTGACAACAGCAACTTCCTTCACGATAAAGTTATTTTGAATGTCTAAAAACCCTTGAAGGTCGACTATGATTATATCCGCATTCATTTTAATCACCAAATTTCAGACGAAGTCTACAAAACGACTGATGAAATTTGCCATAATACTCGTATAATAAAGCCTGATCGAGCTGCGAGTTGCAACTTGTCAAAACATGTTCCTTTTATTTCATTACTGTGAAATTTTCTTTACAGTACTACTAAGTGGTTTGTATTCCACTACACAGTCATTAAGTATTAAACAATATGCAGACGTGAGATCAGGTAAATTTATATCAGACTCTAACTCTACCCGAACATCAACTACTGGTCCGGATTTTACATGATCGTTTTGTCTTGAACAGTCAATTACAAATAATGGCGCTTTTTCTACAAAGTCTTTTTCACTTAGAAGAGGTTCTGCCCGACGATTGTAGAAGGACTGTTGAAATCTAGCATACTGTTCATATAATATAGCTACATTTTGTTTCGAGAAACAGGAATTAAGATTTTCGTAAGGATAGTAATTAGAATTAAGGTATACTTTAACATTTCTCAAATCACAGTGGTCAAATTGAGACATGTCCTTTTCGCTTTTATTTTTTCGATCTGTTTGTAAACCAATAATAACGTATCTCGGTTTTTCAACATGAGATGATGATTTAATTGACCAAGTATGTTTCGAAGTTTTAGGTAATAATGGATATTCGTATAAGTCCCAATTCCGAAAAATCATTTGTATTGATCGATCTCTCTCAGTAAGTTTAAGAAGGTTAATCTTTTCTTTATCTGATACCTTGACATGAGGTACTCGCCATATTATTTTGTTTATTTCAATATTTTCTACAAATTCTCCACTGCTGAGTTTCAAAGCATTAAGGTCCGTATTACTTCGTAACAATATCAGTTCATGTTTACAGTTAATGACAATTTTTTTGTAATCTTCAGCAAAGCCAAGAATATTGCACAGGGGAATAGAAACTGAAAATGATCCCCCTTGCGGATTTGTTGACCCGTTAATATCCCAACCCCAACTCTTCGACATCCTTGATTCACTTTCATTCATAGATATTAAAGACTTTATTGTGGTAGTAATGCCAGCATTTTTTATTTTATCTATTTCGAAACCATTAAGCTCGTATCGTATGTCTTGGAATAGGTAAAGAAAAGGGTTATTAGTACAGTGAACATTTAATACCTTCTCTTTGCCATCACCCTTTTTGACAGTTATTGCACCTTCTAAATAAAGTGTACTTGCAGATGGTAACACGTATAAATCTTGTTGATTGATAGGTATGCGAATTTCATCACTTCTATTAAAACTTGTCACATATGGTTTGTAAGAATGAAATTCAACACCATCTATGGTATTATCTTGAAAAGGTGTAGAGGAAATATCTAATATACTCATTTTATTAACCCTAATTGTTTAAGAAATTCACTGTTTTCCTTTGTCAACTTTGTTTTCTTTTATGTGTTCTCTTATGAACAGACCGATAAGAACTAGTATTTTTCGTCTTGCAAGTCATATATTTATCGTAAACAATCATTTTCTTCTTAAGTGTAAATATAGCTGCACTTCTTCTCCACGCAAATTAATTAAATTATTATTTATGTCAAGCAATCTTATATTCAAACTGCTAATGTTATCTTGATTAACAGGAAAATATACTGGATTTTTTGGAATTTCTATAATTCTATAACCAGGGGGAACGTTGAGAGCGAATTCATAAATAATATGAGCTGGTTCACTGTTGATGTAAGATCCGCTTATTATATCACATTCAACTCTGATAACAGTTGATGATAAAATGTTAACAGGATGTAATGATTCGTGTAATTTATTTGCTTCCAAGGTTTGAGAACCAAATCCTAAAATCCTTCCTACAGATTTATTTTTCTCAAAGTGTATGTTTTTTGAACAAGACACATATGTTTTCAATGTATTGTTGTTACACAGTAAGTTAAAAGTACCACCTCTAATATTGTTTTTTATATAATCGCAGATATCTTGTAACTCGTATGCACCTTCTGGTATTTCAACAACTTTATCAATATCATAATAAAATTTATTATTGTTATTATCTATGTTTAGGATCGAGTTGAATGTTGATAAATACAAAAGAGCACATTCATATTCGCCCTCAAGTTGTAATGAAGGAGAATAATTTGTAAATAGTGTAGACTGATCACCTGTTATAGAAAGTGTGAAGGACATTGTGTTGATCAGTACTTTTTATATTTTATTTTATATGATTTTTATTTTTTCTCCAAAACGACCATAAATATTTTAGGCATAGATGACCGCAATTCACAGTGTTGAAATTTTGGTACCTATCGTAATTGTAGAAAATATCCTTTTTATTTAAATATCTTCTGAGTTCTAACGGTGGTTTCAAATCTCCAAAACTATCGAAATATTCACAATATTTATTTATTTTTGTGTAAGCTACCCAGTGCGTTCCATCATTTGCTGAATTATCTAAATTCACAATTCCACATTCAATTCGTTTCACTTTAGAAGGCAATTCGTCTAACATAAACACACCTCGAAAATAAGGTATGTCATTAGCAAAATTCAAAATATCTATATTCGTAAGTGCACGTTTAGGTAGCTTCCTAGTTAGTTTTTTGAATGATTTATAAACAGCCCGTGACCTTTTTTATATGGTTTAATATACAACCCTCTCCCCATAGCAATCGATTCCATGACTTTGTTGTGACGTTCGGATTCACGTAAATTACTTTGTGATGACTTGTAATCATTGACTGTTTTAGCAATACCTGCGGCACCTCCTGCTAAAGCTCCTAACGCTGATAACCCAGCAAATATTGGTATCAATGGTAGAATTCCACCAGTTTTTGGTAGTGGTATCACTCGAGGTAGTTTTATTAGTTTATTTTTTCCAATTAATTTCTTTGCAACCAAATACATACGTTTTATTGCGGTATTAGTACACTTCGGTCTTAACTTTTTTACGTGTGATCTAATTTTAGAAACTAAAGACTTAAACGTTTTGACACCACCACCCGCCTTAACTTTCGCTTTCATGATTTTTTTAACTACCCATGATGCAATTTTTTCACCTTTTCCTGCATCTTTTGATCGAAGTCTACGTTTAGCCATATTTATCAGTTTCAAGTCTGCTATATGACGATTTTCTAAATCAGAATGGTTTGCATATGCTATATCGTGATCTTTACAAGCGTCGTCTAATGGATTGATTCCCTTATCACCACGAAGCAACCGCTTTTGAAGTTTTGTTCCAGGTCCACAATAATTGTATCCCGGTAAATGTAACTCTAATGGAAGGATATTTATTAAATTATTCACAAGTCCACCTCCTTGCATTGCTTTTTACATACTAAAAATTCTAGTCAACAACATCCTTTTTATCTATCCAGCTATTTTTTCTATCTGTGAGTCCCAACCATTTTACCAATAGTTTGTTTCCTTTTCTCCTTATAATCTTTTCGACTAAATAAATATTTGGGAATTTTACCTTTTGCAGTTCCTCTTCATAAAAT
Organism: Ephestia elutella; assembly: GCA_018467065.1. Taxonomy (NCBI): domain Eukaryota; kingdom Metazoa; phylum Arthropoda; class Insecta; order Lepidoptera; family Pyralidae; genus Ephestia; species Ephestia elutella. The sequence goes on from CM031569.1 coordinate 4,787,449, forward strand.
GAACCGAGAATTGGTTGTTTATGTAAATCTTCGAGGTGAAAAGTTGTAGGATTTGAATTAATTACTTTTTTTATAACGAATATTTCTGTTGACCAGTTAGGTGTATAACCCTTTGCGAAACAACTTTTAGATTTACTGATTCGTACTTGATCACCCATTTTAAATTTCACAATTCTTTTCTTTTTGGTGCATTTATGAGAGTTTTGAATATTTCTCATAACTTCATACTTATTTTGCTCATTAACATCAACTGGTTTATATTTAATAGTTCGATGCTTTGAATTATTATAAGTCCAAATAACATCTTTAAGAGTATTGTCAATCCACTTATAATTACCATTTAAACTAAAGCATTTATATAATTTGTTTTTCATAGTTCTAATAAGCCTCTCTACTATAGACGCCTTTTTAACAGAATATGTGCTATAATGGTTTATATTTAATGACTTCATTAGCTTTTTGAAATCCACATTGTAGAATTCAGTACCATTATCTGTTTGTAAATTTATAGGACTTCTCATGCTTGATTTAATAATATGGTTAAATGCAAGTACTACATCGGACTTTGACTTAGTTTTAATTGGTAAAGCCCAAGCATATTTTGAAAAACAATCAATAACCACTAATATATATTTCATACCACGATTACTGTTTTTATAACTTTGCATGTCTATCAAGTCCGCTTGCCATAAATCATCAATGCCTTTTAAAATCACTGATCTTCGGATAAAATTTTTTCTTGCTGCTTTGTGTAATTCATTAACGATTTGTTGTTTCATCATTTCACGTACTTATGTGATTCTCTGCTTTATGTCCTTTTCCTTTTAAATTAAGATCAAACTGACTAAAAAACCTCATTATATCTTTTTTTAAAGAATCTAACAAAACTTTAACTTCATCTTTACTAAAGGTTTTTTCTTTTGATCATTTTATCCGTATCCTCTACACTGCAAAATTTTTTAGTTAAATCATCAACGTATTTCTTATTAACGGCCTCATCTTCTGCTAATGGTTGAGGAATACCTCGCAATGATGTATATCTTAAATTGTAATCACCAGCTTCTGTTTTTATAAGAGCTTTATTTGTAATATCTAAAAAATCTGATAAACGAGATCTTTTATGTACATGATGACCAAATTTGTCGACATTCATGTTTTAATGAGTTGATTTCTGCAAATAGATCAGATGATAAATAATACAAAACTGAAAATGGGGCTGTATTTATTGATTTATAATACCGCTTTCACGTAATTCTTCGATAATGGAAATAATTTCGTTATTAACACCAGTGTTGCCAGCAGCTTGGGATGCAATCAACAGTCTTAATCTTTCCACCAATTCGTTCGGATCATCCCAATAAACATAATCAACGCTTGATTTCAATTGTTTTAACAATCCTGATCCTTGGTGAGTGCTTCCATCAGTACTTACTGAATCGTGACGTAACTTAAATAAGGGTTTTATAACATTAAGATACTTTCTACCTTTATTGCTTTTGATTGGTTTACTTATATCATAATCTCTACGATGCGCATTTGTGTCCAATAACATTTGTTTATAATTATTTCTATCGTCTTGCTGTACTAAACTCAAATCCGGAACCTTCTTAAATAACAATTCCCATAAACCAGATGTCAACTTGTACTTTCGTCCTCCAACATCAATTATATTATCCTGTATAGCTACACGCCCTGTGCCCATCATAAGCTTTCCACGTTCATTCCGTACACCAAATGGAACGTTTTGATAAACTTCAGATGAAAGTGACCAAGAAGATGCATCTGGTGTATCTTCTGTAGCTGAAGTGTACGATAAATTTGACTCATCGAGGTCTGAATCAACTTCATCACTATAAGTCTCAGGATCAAGAGGGATGTCCATCCCCTCATCAGATTGCCGTTTCAAAACTGTTTTATCAGTGTCAGCAGAACTATTTAACTCATCATTCTTTTGGGACTTAAATTCAGGTACCGTATTTACTATTTGTCTATTTTGTTTGGGCTTACTTGCATCTATAACTTGATTGAGAGGTTCCGTTATTGGTTTAAAAACAGTTTCCAATATTTTATAATTATGATTATCTATATCCTGCATGTTTTTAATTTTTCTTTTAACTGCTTCAGCGACACGTACAATCTGTTTTTTTAATTCTTTTTCCATTTTATATAATTTAAAAATGAACGCACATGTGCTAGGAACTAACAGATCAGTAATGACCGCCTTAATAATTACATAGGTTAATATAAATATTTCAGTCCAATACAACAAAGGTATCAAATTTCTTACGGTAACGACCTTTATTTTTATCACAGTCCTTATTGATTACCAAATAGTTATATGGTTCACACCATATTTTAGAACACATCTCCTTGAATTTAGCCCAACTCATATCTGTATTAACATGTTCTTCATATACATGTTTCATATTTAATTCATCTTGTTTAAAAAGAACTATTAAATTAGCATTATCTCTCACTAGTTGTTTAGGAATTTTGCTGTAAGTTTGATTCAAATAAAAACAATCTATATATTTATGTCTACCCATAGCAAAGTAATCTCGCACGTTGTTTTGATTTTCACATGCTACGTCATCAAATACTATAACGGAATAACATTTAGCATTTTTCGGATCCAAAATATTCTCATTTTCCTGATATTTTGTATATACGACTTGTGGTACCATTTTTAAAACATTTTCTAGAAATGCATACTTCGGTTGATATAGTGTTTTCGAATACACATACACATTACGAAATCGTAATCCATTTTCATGTAATAGTAAACCAATAATCAAATTTGTTTTACCGCAGTTTGAAGGCCCGCAAATTAAACACCGGATAGAGTTAGGTAACAGTTCTCCGTTACGACTAGAACGCTTATCAGGTCGACTGTCAGGACATACTGTATCAACATGCAACGATGTTGGCTGTTCAATAAATTTCATTGTCGTCTAAATGACACGAATGATACAGCTTGAATGACAGCTTAAGTAATATAGCTGTTTTTTATTGTAACAGGTTCGCAAGGGTTCGACGGTTTGTGTGCATGATACTGTCATGAAGATGAACGGAGAACGAATATTATGAGCATTATACTACCGTAAGAGTCGTAGAAACGCATAGATGGAGACTTGACGTGGATGAAGATATATTATTGGGCATTCTACCCCACTGGAGTGATGAAGGGAACGAAGTGACCTGAAGAACGGAAGTGGGGTAGAATGCCCAATAATATACTACTAAAGCCGACCTACTGGCCTCTCTTTTCGCGGCGAACTCAACCCTTGATGACCAGGGAAACACCCCTCCATCAATCCCAGAGTGTAATGCTTCTATGCTAGACGTCCGCTTCGTGCAAAGCACTGTACGCAAAGCACTCTGTTCCCTGGACATCAACAAGTCGTGTGGGCCGGATGGCATTCCTGCTATCGTAATAAAAACATGCGCTCCTGAGCTGGCATCGGTTTTAACGCGGTTGTTTCAGCTCTCCTACTCCTCAGGCATTGTCCCGAAGTCTTGGAGATCGGCCCTTGTGCACCCGATCCCTAAAAAGGGAGATCGCTCGGATCCGGCGAACTATAGGCCTATTGCCATTACCTCCATTCTTTGCAGAATAATGGAAACCATTATTAATCAGCAACTCCTAGGCTATCTTGAGGATCACCAGCTGCTAAGTGATCGCCAATACGGATTCCGTCGCGGCCGCTCAGCTGGTGACCTTCTTGTTTATCTTACACATCGTTGGGCTGAGGCAATTGAGTGTAAGGGCGAGGCTTTGGCCTTTAGTTTGGACGTGACGAAGGCCTTTGATCGGGTGTGGCACAAGGCGCTTCTCTCCAAATTACCTTCGTACGGGCTCCCTGAAAGATTGTGCACATGGCTGGACAGCTTTCTCAGGGAACGTAGCATAAAAGTCGCTGTAGACGGATCATGCTCTGAATCCAAACATGTGAATGCTGGCGTTCCCCAAGGTTGCGTCCTATCACCCACACTGTTCATTCTGCATATCAATGATATGTTGCAAATTAGCAACATGCATTGCTATGCAGATGACAATACTGGTGATGCCTTATACCACGGACGTGCTAATCTCTCTCGTGAGGCTACTGAGGAGTGTCGGAGCAGAATTACGTCAGACGTTAACGTGTCTCTAGAGCGAGTCTCGGAATGGGGCAGACTAAACCTAGTCCAATACAACCCCAACAAGACACAAGTCTGTGTGTTCTCTGCCAAGAAAACCCCTTTTGCGAAGGAACTCCATTTTGAAGGAACTGCCTTAAATGCGAAGCCAAGTATTGGAATTCTGGGGGTCGACATTTCGAGCACGGTTCAGTTCGGTGGTCATTTGGAGGGTAAAGCCAAATTGGCTTCTAAAAAGATTGGTGTGCTCGGGAGAGCGAAGCGGTATTTCAAGCCACATCACAGGATGCAACTTTATAAGGCACAAGTCCGGCCACATATGGAATACTGCTCGCATCTCTGGGCTGGAGCACCGGATTATCAACTCCGCCCATTTGACCGCATTCAACGAAGAGCTGCTCGAATTGTCGGCGATTCCAGAATCTCTGATCGTTTGGACCCCTTGGCATTACGCAGAGATGTCGCGTCCCTCTGCATCTTTTATCGCATTTATAATGGGGAGTGTTCGCAGGAGCTGTTCGACCTTGTACCAGCCGCTTTATTCCACCACCGTACCACCCGCCTTAAGCAGAAGTACGGAGAGGTCGACCCTAACCAGACCAACTCTTTCATTCGCCTCTGCTTTATAAATAGTAGACATAAGACAAACTAAATATCGAATTATACAAAAGATTAAAAAATGTAAGTATACATACATCCATACTAATATTATAAATGCGAAAGTTTGGATGTGAATTTGTGAGTTTGTGAGTTTGTGAATTTGTGAGTTTGTGAGTTTGTGAGTTTGTGAGTTTGTGAGGATGTTTGTTACTCAATCACGCAAAATCTACTGGACGGATTTCGATGAAATTTGGTACAGAGGTAGATAATGACCTGGAATAGCACATAGGCTACTTTTTATCCCGGGAAAAAGCACTGTTCCCGTGGGAAATTCACGCGGGCGAAGCCGCGGGCAAAAGCTAGTAATATATAAGTAAAGCTAGGTGTTATCTTTAACGACTCTTTATACCTATTGTTTTCTTAACCGCAAGCAGAATAAGTTACCATACAATTTTTTTTATTTTCATGTAAGGATAGACTAATTATGATGAATAGAATACATAGGGCAGTATAGAATACAATAGTCCTTAGCTCACTCATACTCAATCGAATGAAATTTCGTTTAAATTTTAATTTCCAATACACACACACACTTTGTTCACACTAGTTTTTAGTAAGCGTCCTCTCTCTTTAGTCGTATTTTCTCATGATTGAGAGTCGTGGTCATTATCTATACATATAATAAAACAGTAAAAATATTTTGTCTGTACATTTAATGTTTTTGACTGAAATGGATAGAGGGAGACCTAAAAAGAACAAAAGAAAGCAAAAAAATTTTTTTGGAATTTCTTGTCTGTCTGTCTGTCTGTCTGTCTGTATGTATGTACGCGTTTCACGCAAAAACTACTGGACGGATTTGAATGAAACTTTTTTTGTTGTATAGCTATTAAGCCTGGGCAACATATAGGCTATAATTCATTTTGAAAACTGGAACACCTGATGAAGAACCATAATGGAACAGCTAAACTATAAGTAATATGGAAATGGTGCCTTAACAAAAATCGTTCAACCTGATGAGCATTTTCTGCCGACGTATAAAAATGTAAGATCTGGAACATCTGATGAAAAGCTCCAAGAGACCAACTACACTATAACATATATGGAAATAGCGCCTTAGCAAAAATCGTTCAACCTGATGAGCATTTTCTGCTGACGTATTAAAATTGAAGATCTGGAATATCTGATGAAAAGCTCCAAGAGAGATTTTTATCTAAGCGAAACTCACGCGGGCGAAGCCGCGGGCGACAGCTAGTATGGAATAACACAAACAACGATTGTCTTGGCAACTTTAATGGAGTGGTTTGACATTGCCTTCTCCATTTCACACACTAGCTGATAATCATCAACCAGAGTGCAGGTTTCCTCACGATGGTTTCCTTCACCGAAAGCAAGTGGTGGTCGATGAAAACTAACATACCTACCTAGAATACATGAGTGAGATTGATAGGTATACAAAATCATGTAGCACGGACAGGATACGAACCTTGGGACGGTCCTAGCGACCGATTTTACGACCAATATAACATCAGATAACGCTTCTATTTCCCTTTATTCTAAATTCCATGCTAACAAGTATAGGATCTCCTATCAATATTGTACGAGCTGTTAATCAATGGAGTGTGCACGCGGCAGACCACACTCATGCATTAGAAATTGATCGAACCGACGTGAATTTGCATTCAATTCCGTTTGCGTAATTCGTTTTGTCGAATTCTATTGTCATCAATTATATATAATAAAACTGTAACTAGTCTGTGTCTGTACCTAGGAGATATTTAGAAAAAAAAACATGTCTTCATAGGGCTAATAGAAGTCGAAACCATTTTTTTTTTAATTTTTGTCTGTCTTTCTGTCTGTATGTATGTATGCACATCACACAAAAACTACTGCATAAAATTTGATGCGGTTTTTACTATTGTATTGTAGAAGGTCTAACTTAAAATATGGCGTAGGTTTTATTTTGATACGTCGCTTAGTACCAGAGATATAAGCATTAGTAAAATATTATTTAACTCAAATTGTCAATAGGTTACTTCTAATTTTTTAAATCAATTTGCCTTCAAACAATAACTTTACTATCCGCTTCAGAATAACTTCTCACTAAAAAACCTCAAAAATCAAATAATCCCTCACATATCTCAGGATTAGTTCGTCGAAGCAAACAATACTAGAGTCCCATGATCTCGACTAAAAGCGTTTTCTTGTAACACCCTGCGCTTCCATTGTCATTTGACAGATTCAATTTCCGATAGAGAGAAGTTTGAGACCCGAATTATGTATGTCTGAAGTACTGGGTACTCGGAAGTTGCTATAGTTGAAATCTCAATAAGTACTCATTCTATAATGGATGTTATAGGATAGGAGGCGCGTCGCGTGGCTTCGTTCCCGTGGGAATTAAGGAAAAACAGTTTATTGTGTGCTATTCCAGGTACTTATCTACCCATATACCAAACTTTATCAAATTTTGTCCAGTGGATTTTGCGTGATAAAGAAACAAACGTAGGTTTCAGTAGTTAGTTGACCGGATCTGTGGCGCAGTGGTAAAGTCCTTGCCTTTGAACCATAGGGTCCCGGGTTCGATCCCTGCTCAGGTTATGATGGAAAAATTATCTTTTTAACATTGGCCTGGGTCTTAGGTCTATCTATTCAGATGGACGGACAAATATGACGAAACTATAAGGATTCCTGGTTTACCTCATAATCCTAAAAAGAAAATATCATTGCACGCATTATAGAAACATTTGAGGTTGTGCACTACTCTCAACTGATTAACATTGAAAACTTTTGTAACTTAAATTGTCTCTATTATATTTATTTTAATGAATTTATCCTCACCTTCATCCAAAGACAGTTCCTCCCAAATGGCAACTTTAGTGCCGGCTGGGTCACTCAGAGCCACGTAGGCCAGCTCCTCTCTGACCAGCCTCAAGTCATGGTCCAGGGCCAGAATCCAGAAGGTTACTGGAACAAAGTACATTAGTTAAACATAAAAGGAAAACACGTGACAATTCTGATGAAAATTTTGTTGCTGATTGGAAGTAAATTGTACTAATTTTGTCTTCTTAATTTTCTTGTCTTCTTTTTAAGTGTTTTATGCCCCTCGCTCGCTCACCCCAAAATGTAATCTTTTCTCTCTGCATTAGCTCTTGGTTGATTAGTAGAAAAATTCTCCGGCTTTTAGTCCGCTGTTTGCTTGTTTTTTTCAAAGAAGTTAAATAAAAAAACCTGTTACATTTCTTGTTATTCTATTTTTGCTACGTATGATGCTTTTGCTTCTTTTGTACAGATACAGTTTCACTTATTTCTTCCTTGCGGGATAGACAGAGCCAAAAGTCTTGAGATTAAGTGATGTTGGTCATACTTAGCTTAATACTGGTGGATTGAAGTTTCAGGTAACTACTTAACAAAGGTAACTACCCTAGGTAACTACTTCTGAATCTCAATTTCACCAATAAGCCTAAATATGGCCTTCGAGTCTCACACTACTGTTACTCACACTACATGATACCTACATTACTGTATCTGTATTTTATTATAATTTCAATTCAGATTAAAATATTAGGTTGATAATTAAGGATTTTATTTATGAAATAAAGAGTCATTCGTCATTTTAATATGCATGTAAAAAAGTTAGTTTCATATATATGTATTTACCTAATGACTTAAGTTTTTATTTTTCGAAACGTTTTGATGCTACCAAGCCGCAAAGTTTTACCAAAGAATGTTTAAACTTCACCGATTAAACTCGCTTTATTGTCCAAGTTACAGTCTAATTAATTACACAGCTTAGTCCATACATTTACACGACAGCCGTCGGCGACGGGGCATAAATCCTGTGTTTTGTGAGGAAGTTGTCGAGTTAAACCTAGTCTGTAACTCTTTATAAAACAGGGTAGAAAAAAATGTGACAGATTTAATCATGAGCTACTTTTTTTTCTACTCTAACATATTAGTAACTAGCTTTTGCCCGCGGCTTCGCCCGCGTGAATTTCCCACGGGAACAGTGCTTTTTCCCGGGATAAAAAGTAGCCTATGTGCTATTCCAGGTCATTATCTACCTCTGTACCAAATTTCATCGAAATCCGTCCAGTAGATTTTGCGTGATTGAGTAACAAACATCCTCACAAACTCACAAACTCACAAACTCACAAACTCACAAACTCACATCCAAACTTTCGCATTTATAATACAATATCATCATAATATATCGCATTAATAATTATATTATTATTAATATCGCATTTATAATTTATAAAACAGGATAGAAAAAAATGTGACAGATTTAATCATGAGCTACTTTTTTTTCTACTCTAACATATTAGTAATAGCCTCAAATCTCTTTTCGGAGGAATAAATGAAGTTTTTCTTTCTTTTGTAATGTGTTATGTACTGCAACTGTTTGCTATGTATGTAGGATAAGTAACAATTGTAACTTTTCTTTTCTTACTAAAAGTTGAATAAGAAAAAATATGTTTCAAAACTAAATAAGATTTACCTAATTTTAGTTGACAGAACAATGTAAGCTTATATCAATACTCTATAAAATTCCACGGTATTACATTTCAGCCAATTTGTAAGTTCGGATGTATAATATTATGCATGAAAATGCTAATTAGAATATTAAATATAGAGTTAACAAGCGGCGGACAGTGACAGGCGTCCGTCCCTGGTATAGCTACTTTACTAGATACTTCACTTTTTTATAAATTCTTTATTTCTCCCACAAAAAATACAGTAATTAGAATATAGCACAAACTTTACATGAACTAAGTGTGAGACTGGTGCCTAAGCTAGGCAAAGCCTATGTTTCAGTTGCTTCCAAATTCTTAAGGTTTGTCTTGCTCTGATTTTTATCTGTTACACTTTTACGGCTAAACAGATTTTGATAAAATACTACGGAGATTCTTGAAGACTCGAGGACAAATAAAAACCATATTTAAAATTAACCACCAAGAGACTGTTTTCGGGGTTAAAATATATATACACAAGATACATTTTGCCACAATAATGGGAGGAAATTTTAAATACTTGGGAAACAAAATCAACACTCAGATAAATTTTACTCGAACATCGAAGTTTAACAGACTTTTTTAAACTCAAATGATATTTGTAAATATCTACCTGTTTTAGATCAGTTTTACGTCTCTTCAGGTCATTAATTTTCGTCCATCTTTGTTACGTCTCCAGTTTATGGCCTGTGACGTTAAAATTCCGTTTAGATGTTTACGTCCTCTCCGTAAATTAACGTTTTACGGAATTGTCACGTTTATCGCCTATTTATTTCATACTGTTTGTTTTTTACTACTGTTGTGGTAATAATCGGTTTATACTCCCTTTTTGTTGGTGACGTTATTTTTATTTTCTTTTTTAGTTATTTTTCCGCAGTTTCGCCCTGTTTACATTTACAGTGTAAAGGTGTAGAGTATAGTAGTCAATATATATGAAATTCTTCCAGTACTGATTGAATGCACTGCACAGCCAAAACTACTGGGCGTAGGTAGCTGAAATTTGGCATGAAGATTCCTTAGGAAGGGTAGGGGAGCACTAAGAATGGAGAAATAGATAATTGCATACTATGTAGTATAAAAAAGTAGAAATAGGTATCATACTTGTCTCTCCAGGCCTATAGTAATGTCGAGCTGGCCTGACGATCACATCCCTAACGGGTCCAAGCAGCCTGATGACGCTGTGACTCTTCGCCGTGCACTCTTCATTGCCGAGGCATCCCACAGTGGTATTCAGCGTGTAGTGCGTGGCTGGCGATGACGGTATCTTCAGCGAGATGATCGCATGCCTTTTGCATATTTATGCAGTATAAAAAAGTAGAAATAGGTAACATACTTGTCTCTCCAGGCCTGTAGTGATATCTAGCTGGCCTGACGATCACATCCCTAACGGGTCCAAGCAGCCTGATGACGCTGTGACTCTTCGCCGTGCACTCTTCATTGCCGAGGCAGCCCACAGTGGTATGCAGCGTGCAGTGTGTAGCTGGTGATGACGGTATCTTCAGCGGGATGATGCCGTATCCTGTGGCAAAAGAATATAAGTGTTAATTATGATACAAGAATATTTACAATCTAATTTAACGCAACACTTGCGCAGATTGTAAAAGTCAATTTAGGGAATAGGTTTTAAGTAGGTATTCTTCTTATAGGCGATGGGATAGCCACCTGTCACTATAAACTTTAATAACAGCCCATTTTAATAATCTAACTCCGTTACCACCAATAACTCAGTTAAGCGCGGCCACACCTCTTAGCTCTGTCTATCCCGTTAGGGATAAAGACGTGACCTGTAACGATTAGGTATATATACAAAAGTCCTCACATAGATGAAAATTGGTACTAAAACCAAGTTTTTAAACGATCGGGTCGTTTAGAAACTAAATGGACGAAGAATTTCTTCAACTTTTCTATCTGGAATTACTTCAAGCTCCGAGTGCTTTTATTGTCGACACCGAGACCCTTGTAGCTTTCCTAAGCTTTCGCGACAACATGTATTTATAATGGTATTTTCTTTTCAATATTGAACTGTTACAAGTAACTTTCAATACAGCATTGATTTTTCGAAAGCATATATCTTATTAACTATTTTCGCGTTGCTTATGTAAACTAGGTACATAAGCTCCGTTTTTTCTTAATATTGTTCTATTATATAAACAATCTTCACAGTACTTTTTGTTCAATTTTGTTGAAAATAAATCAAAAATTAGCACAACCCTAAACATTCTAAAGCAAAACATTTATTAACCATGAAAGTAATTTCTTAAAAAGTCTATTTTAATTATTATTGTTGTAAAATCATAAAAAACATGGTAAGATTGTTTACATAATAGGACAATTATGAAAAAAACTGACTTTAGATGCAGCATTAATACCTATGTTTATGAAAATGTGAAAAGGTTTCTAAAAATAATTTAGAAGGCTTAATATCGCATCATCGTCGTAATACGTCCATCTTCACTCAATCGCCGACTTTCTTATTAAAAAGATTAACGTTAATGATAACGTTTATTTTAACATAACCGTTATTTAAATTAGTTCGTTATTAATTCAACGACGTCTTAACGTAAATTGCAGAACTTTCTCTATCGAAAGCCCGCAAACAGCTTGCTTAGAACCACTATGTAACCAAAATGTTGTTATTATATTTTATACAGCTACGTCGTAGAGGCTCTACGAGCTACGAGCACGATAATGCTACGAGCCTACGGCATACAAGTAATTCAATTTACGAGTAGCTTCGTTTACTTTTACAGATATTTCTGTTATAGTGTTATAGAGGTACTTACCTACTGGCTTCTGTGTCTGTACCTACAGCGTTACTTAAATAATAAGGTTAAAAATTGTTTTCTTTTCATAGTTAATACCGGCCCGATTTGAAATATTGGTTCGGTGTATTATAGCCATTTAGATTATTTTTCATCCCAAAATTTCCATGAGAGCGAAGCCGCGAGGCAGCTTGTTTAATAACGTTTAAATGTACAAAGAGCTTTAAAGATATTTCATCAAAGATATTAAAATCTCTTTGTACAACTTACGCGTCGTTATACTGAATTAAACAATGTTATTAAAGAAATAATTTATTCTGAGTTCTGTTATTAGAAAACTTCCGAACATTTTTGTTCTTGATAATTAGTTTGTACAAAAAGTTTTATAGACTAGCAATTTCGTGGGTTACATTACGAGCGCCTTCAGGTATCACCCTCGTAGGAATTCCAGGATGAAAGTACCCTATGTGCTATTAACGGTATTTTTCTACCCGTGTACCAAATTTTATCTAAATCCATCCGTTAGATTTTGCGTGATTGAGTAACAAACATCCAAAATCTTTCGCATTTATAATATAAGTACGAGAAGTAGGATAGGTATACACTCGGTGGACCGACGAATTGGTGAAGGTCGCGGGATGCGCATGGATGCGGGCAGCGCAGGACCGGTCGTTATGGAAATCCTTGAGGGAGGCCTTTGTCCAGCAGTAGACGTCTTTAGGCTGAGAGAGGATAGGTATAGGTAAACATTTTTAGCATATTGAAGGAAGTATAAGTTTAGTAACCAAATAGTAAAATTCTCTACCGAGACTCTCAAATGAAACAGGCGGATAAACCAAACAACAAAACCAAAGCAACAAATCGATATCTAAGCTAACAATACTCAGTTCATTACCGGCTGCCCGCACACCGAAGCGCCGACTCCACGACAACCACAATCCACTCCAAGCTCTTACTCCTAATTAAAATCAAACTGAAACCGGCTATAAATTAAAACCACTGACAGAACAGGAAAGCGACAAAGACGAGAGTCGCTTGAACATTACAGGTGAATCAGGCTTAGGACGCTGAGAACTTATAAATAGACAGCTAAGTTTACTTTAAAAAGGGTAAGTAGTTCTATTTTTGAAATTGATTTTCGTTTGACTAAAATCTGTTAGAGGTCGACTTTTATACAAAAAGTAAATATAAGGGCGTCTTTTCCTATTGCGGTACGGATACCGAAAAATAGGTACTACTGGATTGTACTTTTAGGCTTTTCAGAGGCAATAGACTTTAAAATATATTTATTAAGCATTAAAAAATTCATTAATTCTAAATGAAAAATGTTATTAACAAACGTAGACCAGCAGACAAAGATCTCGAATTATTCTATAAAAGAACAATAAGTCAGATAATGTTGGTTTACAGCGAACTACAAAAGAATAAAATTTATAGCAAATCGAAAACTCGAAGCGAAACCGACTTTTGATATCGGTTTTACTTTTTACTGTCTTCATCTGTAACTGTAAGCACTAAAAACTTTTCCCGCTACAATTCAGTCTATCGGATACATTGTCTATGCTCTACTTCCTTGAAAGCATCTGCGTTGAAATCACTGAGGCTTGAATTGATAGCGAGCCAGGCTTCATGGGGCCCAGTCACGGTACGATAGACTTTATACGCCGATACTCCGTAACTTAGCTGTCTTATTTGTTACTTGACTGCATTGGAAATGTTGAATGGTTTTATTTTACCGATGGTTGTGAATTGGAAATTATAGAGCTGCAAAGTAGCTATTTTTATAGCTATATTACAGTACACCTTTAGTTTGTTTGTTTGTAAACTATTTATTGCACATACACACAAGAAAAATACAAAAGATAGTGAAACAATAAAAGAGGCGTAAAATGGCGGACTTGTCCCAAAAGGGATTTCTTCCAGTCAACCAAGTGTTTGAAAGGAATATTAGTGTACTGTGCGATTTAAATTCTATCGATTTTTGTTATTTTTGTTAAGTTGTCAGCTTGTCATTCAAAACCATTTCAAACTATTCGAAACAACTCACTACATGTAAATGTATAATTTATATGTCGGAATAGAACACATCACAACATCAGAATCATCATATCATCATGGGTTCAGGGAGGCCAAGTTCAGAAATGAATGGAAAGAGCGGTAAACACAGTACAGGTACTTTAACAACAGGTTCACGCGAAAACACGTGTGGGCACTAGATTCAGTTCTAATGTTAACTGTCAGGATGAAGGTATTTCCAAAATAACATGCACAGCTCTTAATAGACAGGGTAAACAACTCCTATCTCAAGTTACAGCCCAAAGCATCCAGGGATTCATCGGATATTAACGGATTAAGAAATCATCTAGCACTTACCTCTCATTTAGTCCACGTGTCACGGCTAGGGTCCAACCCTTATCTACCCACGGCAAGGAACTGTGCCCCACCACGCACGAATCAATCCATTTCAACCAGTGAGTTCTACTGAATGGTCTTCCGTGCTAACTAAGATCTCCAATATCGCGCTGATAACACCATCACACATAGTCACATCGTTAACGCACTAAGTAACACGACAATAAAACTATTCTGACACTGACTACATAGCTACAGAGAATTCAACACAACCGGACGACACGTCCTCACCGCACCGCGCCACAAATCAGACTGCCTCGCTATAATGTCATAACGATCGCACGTTCGATTTATTACAAAGAGGGGGTGAAACAAGTGACATTGTCACTTTGACACATTTCTTACGATTACCGTCTTGAAAACTGTTTTAAACCATTGATTAACTAACAAAATAAACCACAGTTAATTTAATTAATGTAAACGCTCCGACATATACATTTGTCAAAAAGACCAGAGTGAAGTTGTTACAGCCCAACCCAAGTTAAGATTCTAATCGGACTGTACATACTGTGAAGTTGAAATCTGTATTTACTCAATGAAATGTTACCTAAAATTAATATATTTGCTTGGTGTGAAGAAAATTCACAATTATTTAATTGATTATAGGTACATATGTATAGTGAATTGATATTCGCAACTTATATTAATAAAATATATACATATACACGACTGACAACTTTTTACTCAAAAAGTACATACAAACATATAAGTTAAATACATTTTTTGAAATCGCCTTTTAAAGCCCTTTTAATTTGATACCCCACTCGATAAGATTGATCAAATTTTATTTTTTTGGTCTGCTATTTGTCGCATATATAATCCGCCATTTTGTTTTTATGATGACGTCATATAGCCTTGTCACTCGGAGGAATGCAAGGAATCCAAAAATACCTTTCACATCAAAATCCGTTCATGTTAAGCCGTTCAGGACTTATAGTGGAATAAAGAAACTTGCATACATACATACATACTTACATACATGAACCCTGATAACATAACACTCCTTTTTTGGTCAGTCGTGTAAAAATTTTCCATTATTGACTGAGTGACTAACAAACAACTCATACTGTGCGTTGTCTGTTAGTCAGCAAAAACTACTAGGGATAGGAAGGCGAAATTTGGCATGTAGATTCCTTAGGGAGTGTAAGGAAGCACTAAGAGAGTATTTCTCGAAATTCCCACGGGAACAATGTCCCGAGCTCATGCTAGCTAACTATAAACTTTTTATTTCAAAATGTTTATAAGTTAGGTGGTCTGGTGTTTCAAGATCCTCAAACAACGTTCTCAATCCTTCTACAATATTTCCGGCTCAATCCTTATCTTAGTCTTAAGTGTTTGAACAAAACCCCCCTAATCCTTATCCGACGGTGAGCAAGGATAATTTGATTATCTGGAAAACCCTTTCACCACCAAATCTTTTCTTTTATCCTCTTATTATAGAACACATTTGGTGAATAGCCTTTTTTGTGCGTGTCAGGGACTTAATCAGGAAGGATCCCGGCGACTCGGCCCGGTGCTCACTCGACCCGCGGGCCGAGTCGCCGTTTTTCAAACTTAATTTTTTTCCGTCCGGCGACCAGCGACCAGTCGCCGGACGGAAAAAAATTAAATTATTTAAAACCTGAAAATGTGCCTGATCCCAGAATCAGGGACATTTTTGAATCATGTTCCGTTTTTTAATATTCCCTTTCGGTTTAAATAATAGAATTAAAAAAAAAATTGTGAGTCGTCCCAGTCGCCGGAAGGAAAAAAATAAAATTCAAAAATCCGGCGACTCGGCCCGTGGGTCGAGTGAGTACCGGGCCGAGTCGCCCGGATCCTCAATCAGGTATCGGATTTGTAATGTTGCTTAATCGCGACGGTCATCTAGCAGTAGCACAAATGACTTAGTAGGTAGCTCTTTTAAATATGACTACAACTGCCAACTATACCAAAACATCACCAGACCTAGTTGCTTTACGTATTTTTCTTTGTTTGTTTGTTTATTAATTAAGGAACAACAAACAGTTACAAAATAGGTTGTAAAAATAAGACTCAAATCTAAAAAATCTAATCTTTAATCTTTATTTAGCATGAATACATACAAACATACTTATAATCATGCCTTATGTTAGCATAGAAAACTTAAAATGTATGTATATTATAGTATTTATGTGTATTAGATCTTCTACAATTCAGTTATCGAATTAATAAGTAGGTAGTTACAATTGCTTTGCATCAAATATTATTTTGGTTTAAAACATGAGAAGTTTTTATAAAAATAATATTTATTTACTGCAAGATACAGTCCAATATGCAGTAGCAATAGTATATTGAATTACGTCGCCATGGGTTAGTATTCAGTCAACCGAATTTGTGAAATAGAATTAGCGTTGGCAATGAAATTATTCCCAATATTCCCAATAAAGGTGTGTCAGTATTTCCAAGTGATTGATAGTTATTGGATATATGAAACGTAATATTGACAAGAGAAAATGCCTTTTCTTGTCTTGGATAAAAGTAGTTTTATTATGGAAGGTTCCACTTCTTTAGGGATAAATATAAATGGTCAATACAGTGATATTGTGAGAACCATTAACCTACCTACCCGTCGTATATGTCAAAAGTGCTAATCTAGTTAGCATGTAAGTATGCAATGCATGTTTTTTACTTTATCATTCCTGAACGAGTATATAATTTTTTTATAAAATTCGCTGCATGGAGTGAATATAACCAATATTTCCAGGTGAATGGCAAAATGTAATTTTAAAAGATTTTATTTGTTTAATTTTTCTTATAACTGTTACGTACCTTTATTAAAATAAGGAGATATAATACAAGTAAATAATAGAAAAAAGAAACTAAAATCAGGGGCACGGCAGTGCCCCGCCAAATCGAGCGCGAAGCAAACACTGCCGTACCATCCTTTACAGGAACCATTTCGCCGCATTTTCAGGCCCCTATTTGAGAACCTCTGGATAAGACCAGAACGAAGAAATTTTCGTCATCCAGTAAGCTATAATCACATACTTAAAATCCAAAATTTCAAGTCTGTAGGTCATTTAGTTCCGAAGTTAAGCGAAAGCAAAGTTTCGCATTTTCGACACTCACTCACTCACTCATGATCATCAAAATAGAACTAGTACTTCCCATAAACTCAGAGGGCTGAAATTTGGTACAGAGTTAGGTTTTAATGGTCACATAAAAGGAAAACTATAAAAACTAGGATAATCGAAGATCTGGAGTACCTGGTGACCCTAATTAGAAAACACAAGAGCCCAATCAAACTATTAGAAATCGACATACCGCCTTTACAAAAAATATTCAACTTGGTGGGCTCAGCTGGTCTGGGTCTGGCTGGTCTCAGCTGTATTAGAGATTACCATATCTCTATGGCAACGCCCCCTTCTATTGCTACATAAAAAATCGACTGTCATTGCAAAAGTCCAGCGTAGAGGGACACATCTTCTTATTTAATCCAACCTATAGCGTCCCACTTTTGAGCGAATGTCTCCCCTTCTGCTTAATCATAATAAAAGAGTAATTACATTTTTATTAGGTTTATTACTACTATAATAATTACATTTTTATTTTTAGTGCTTCTTCATCTAAGTATTAGTTTTAGTGCTTCTCCATCGGATTCTGTCCTGGGCAATGCACTTTGCTTCCGACCAGGAGGGAACGACTGCCTTTCCGCTGCAACGGTACGCCGCCGCCAGGTTTGCTTGGGTCGACCAACTTTTCTCTTGTCCTGTGGTATCCACTCGAGAGCTTGCCTAGTATATGGGTCTCTTCGAAGCGTGTGGCCGATCTATAGCGTTGCACATTTCCCACAGAGCTCACGCTTGGAGATGATCGCTGGCCAGAAAATGCCAAGTATTTGCCATACTCGTTACCTCTATAATACGTTATAACCGTACATATTCATCGGGATATTGTACCAAGTTGTATTTCGATTGTACTTAAAAGACAATTTTTTCATTGTTGTCTGTTTTCATTCTGCTTTTAAGAGTTGCCCGCTTCTTCAAAAATTCACACAACATTAAATATAATAATAAAGAATTCGCAGTAAGGAACCTTAGACTTGGAACGACTTTGTCTAGATTTCATTACTTTTTAGAGACAAACAAACAGCTCCATCGAGACTTGGCTAGTTTTTTACAGAATGTTTTTGGTGGGATATAAATATTTTAAAAGTAACTTTTGTTTTTAAACACAAAATTTTCGAACTCGAACGCCTGCAAAATCTATGCATTAGATTCGTCTTTGATCTCCGAAAACATGACCATATATCGGAGTACCGTACCAAGCTTAACTGGCTACCAATCAGGATTCGTCGAAACATCCACATCCTTTCTCTTCTTTACAATGTTCTTTTTAATCCCTCATCCCCAAATTACCTCCAATCCAAATTCTCCTTTTTGCCAATTGATAATCGGTTACGTAACTCCAATGGCCCTATGTTGAATATTCCTCCTAGTTCATCCCAGACGTATTCAAAATCATTTGCAGTTTTGGCAGCTAAGCTATGGAATACACTTAATAAAGATATTAAAATGGCTCCTTCCCTATCCTTTAACTAGTGACGTGACAAATTTATAACACTACAAGGGACGTGACGTCTCACGGGCTACTACTTTCAAAGTTAATTTTTGTCATAAAATATAATATGGACGTTTCAAAATTATATTGATATTTAACCATTGGTATGTAATATAAGACATACAAGTAAATTCAATTAGATTTTATTAAAAATTACTTAAAAAAACGCTAATTAACACTTACTGGTACTTTTCAGCCTTAATTGATACGAGATCTTAATTTTAGCTTTTTTATAGACCTTACATAAAACACATGTGAAATTTAACACTTTTTTATAAAAATCTAATCTAGAAAGAAACAAAAGAAACAAAAAAGATTTTCTGAAAACTAAAAAGAAAAATTTTGACAACTGCTCAATTTGGTATAAATCACTCGCGATTTTTGCACAAGGGGCGAGAACATTGCAAGCACACGGGATTGGAACACTCGACACACGTGTATACTGTCATTCTGTATAGTTTAGGTGGACAAACCCTTTTGATTTTAGAAAATCTCCTCTATCAGTAACCTTGGGTTGATGCATATTATATAGTATATAAGCGTTCATGCCGCTCAAATCGACAATGCGATAGAACAAAACTATTGGCCCCCTTTTCGTTCGGCGGCTGCTGAAATAATTGGAGCATTTTTATCAGCTCCATCTAAATAATAATTACAGGCTTTTTAGTGTATTTATCAACCTCGTTGTTGTGATGCATTGAGGACACAAATATCACAGCTCCTATCTGCTTGGATACGTATGAGCAGATAGTTTTTTGATTCGTAAAACCAAACAACGCAGACTGGACTTCTCTTTTTTTTGGTTGAAATTAGCTAGGTATTTCGCGTTATTTTTTTTTTTTTTTTCATAAAACCCACATATCTACATAAGTAAGCTTCCATTTTGCCAACTATTGCAAAAACTATTTGTATGACAACTAGGGACATGTAGCCTGACAAGCTACGCTCGATTTGTATGGCAACTAGGGACATGTAGCCTGACAGGCTACGCTCGATTTTGTTATTGTTATAAATCACGTGTAATGCAACCGATAACAAATCCACCTTCTTCCAAGGTCGTTTTAGCACCAAAGCAAAAGGTACTAAGAAGCGGGGTCTCGGCAAGCGGGGGGAAGTGACCAATTCCGAAAATTTGTAAAACACGTGACGCCTGTGAGACTCCACGTCACTAGTTAAAGGTTCTTTCAAATCTAAACTTTTAAAATCTTCTCATATCACTTCTCACATTTAAGCTAGTCTTTTCTTTGTTCTCTTTCTAAATTTCCCTTAAGTAGTCATATGTATTGTATTATAAATATTATATGTTTTATTATATTATATATGTATTATTTTATTATATATGTATTATGTTTTATTTCTCTTTACCCTTTTCTTCCGTTTGTACATACTTACTTCTACCCTTTTATTGAGTAAATATTCCTCTCAATCTATCGCTGGTTGACTGGAAGAGATCCCTTCATGGGATAAGTCCGCCATTGTATATTTACCTTCCTATTTATGTTACTATGAATTATGTGTCCTTAGTACAATAAAGATACTACAAACAAACAAACAAATTTTAGTTTAATTAAATTTTATATATTAATGTAATTTTACATAAATCAATTCGAACCTTTGAGCATAAGTCCAATGGAAATTTTGAAAAGTACCTATACAAAATCGAATCGTCAGTGTCTCAATAGATACTTCAAAAGTTGATAATTATTCGAAACTCGTCTTCCATTAATAGACACCTCCAATTTACCATTCCGTATCACCCTGTATAATAAACACGAAGTAATTTGTCTCCACTTGGCCCGCGAATCAGTCCAAGTAATTAGAAAAGTATCCATTGACGCTTACTACCTCTAGAGTAAATTCAATTAAAAGTTCCACTTCTGGATTCAAGTTTTGTTATGCTATACGACTTATAGAAAGGAAGAATAAGATTGTTCTCGTAATAGGAATCAGTAGTTAGTATATGTATAATCCATTAAGCTAGAAAAAAAAAATTTAGAATTATTTTTTTCTATGTCTATTTATTTATTTATGAATTCAACAGCGTTACAGATTGGTAGGTACTTAAAAAGTAGATTATACGATTAAAAAGGCCAATTAATGAATTCTAAGTATTTACCTACGCTGAAAAAAACTAACAGTAATAAAATTTAAAGATTAAGAAGGAAGATGCCGAAAATAAACAAAAACTTATACAGAGCAAGCGGCAAACAAGAAACATATCTATTTACAGATTTTTTCAGTACCTAATATAAAGATTAAAAAGAAAGATGCAAAAAATAAACAAAAATGTATACACAGCAAAGCAAGCGGCAAACAAGAAACTTACTTACAGATTTTTTCTTAATTGCAAATAGGTATAACATAGTAATCATACGATACAAAAAAAATATCTAATTGTTAGAAGTAAATGTTAAAAACCAAAATCAATGACCATAAAAAATGTTCAAAAAAATATTGATATAACTTTCGTTATCACTTGAGCAGAAATCTAAAGGGGTCCCTTATATATTTATTCTATTCTATTCCTTATTCTTTTTATTTTATTCTATTCCTATTAGAAGTGGTAAGGAAGAAGAAGAATATAAAACACCTCATCAGACACTAAACTTCTAAATTAAACTAAACAAATTTTGGAATAAAAAGCAGAAACAAAACGCAACGCGTAAATGCAACGCCAAGGTAAAATTAGGAGCATAAGTTAGGACTTGAAAGAGAAGAAATAAATTGTCAATTGAACAAAAATGGATGGTAGTAGGTACCTTAACGCACAAAAACGGATAGCCACAATACCAATGATATATTATAATACAGATATGTTACGTTCATAGTAATTTGCGTTTTAGGTCTGTTCCGAGCAATCCAAAACTACACACATCGACAAGTTTTACTGATAAGTAAGACAAAAGATACAAAAGAGCATGCGAATGAAAGAGATAGCAATAGTTTTCAATGATTCCTCGTCAAATGTTTCTTATGCATAGTAACATTTTTTGTTGTAGAGAGGACACTTATTTGAAAAGAAAGTACATGGGTAAGAAATAAAACATCTTATAAAAGTAAATCATATATATTGAAATATTTAACAATTCAGTGTCGGAAAAACTCGGAAACCTAATTGATAAAAAGAAAAACAATAGTAATCCTCAATTATCAGTATAATGTATTATAATAGTAGAAAATCGAATTCAGTGAAACTATTCTAATGTTTATTAAATTAGTCCATTACACACATTAGATAGCTATTATAATAACGAACAATAATAAAAAACAACTGAACATTAATTTTAGGCATTGAAGTCACCATCAGTATTCGATTCTGCACTAACTAATCTATGTCCGCAGCGCACGCATCCTTGTCGCTCTCACGTCAAAACTAGAATCTCTCTTTCTTTGTCTGAACATGGCGTCAGTGAGTGAAAAATAATTGAAATATACTAAACAATCAAACTATTTTTGCATACTCACATGTGATAAGAGATCCCTTGTACTTTGTTAACTTTAGAATCATAATTGGTACACTTTCGAAACACACACGATGGCATTTTTAATATATCTTGGTAAGGACACAGGAACTTACGACGCGGTACGCTCGACGAGGCGCTTGGCGCAAACTGATTACAAGACGTCCCAATTGGGACGTATTCGAGTCTTCACAGCGCGCGCGCCTATAACATATCTGTCTCTTGTTTATATAGTATATCATTGCACAATACTCTAAAGTTATTTCTTCCGTGCATTATCACTACAAATACTCTAGTTCTCGCTATCAATGTAGATAGATATTATTTTCACATGTACCGTCCGTTGTTCAATTCACTTTACGGAATCAATATTTAAAAAAAATTCCACATACACAACTATACATGTTCAACAAAGTTTCATCTAAAATTTTCAGTAGCATGTCGCGATAACACATAAAATTTTGAAGACTAGCGCACTTTCTGGAGTATTGACATTGGAGTAGAGCCATTTCTTTGAATGAAAAATATTGCTGGTAGGTAGACGGTGCCAAGTTTCTCTTTGCAGTAAATGTGAGGCGAATCACTCTTGGAATTTTTGCGACGAAGTTATTTTTAGCGATTTAGCAAGTTTGTCATTTGTCTGCTGTGCTGCTGAGGTATATTTGAATAAGATTATTGTATCGTATACCAATATACATCATTATCAATCTATATATATATATATATATAACTCAAAGGTTACTGACTGACTGATCTATCAACGCACAGCCCAAACCACTGGACGGATCGGTCTGAAATTTGGCATGCAGGTAGATGTTATGACGTAGGCATCCGCTAAGAAAGGATTAACGCGAGCAAAGCCGCGGGCGCCAGCTAGTATGAGATATATCGTTTTGAAGAATGTATCATACTCAAAGCGGATCTTATCTTAATTCTTTGTATTATGTAGATTTACATGATCAGTTCATTTATAAAGTAACAATCAGAATTGTTATCAGCAATTTAGAAGATCCACTGACTAAAAATTGAAGTAACAGCAAGTCAAAAAAAGCATTTAATAAGAAGTACTAAACCCAATAGAAAATATCTTGATTTTTTAAACAATTAGTTTGCTCAGTCCTCTTAAAGTCTTATTTAAATTAAACCTCCTTTTCTTTTTCAAATAAATTAGACTTATAAATAAACGGAGCGTGGGTGTAGTATAAGAATACTTTAAATGGGCTTAATTTGGTAGCTTATTTCTTATTCAGTGGCAAGTAACAGAAAATTTCCATTAGTACAAAGCATTGCACAATAATATTTTATTCAGACGAAAAACTTTGCATAGAAATTTGAGATTGGCTTTGTCTGGGGGCACAAACAAGCAAAATTTTATATTCAAAGGCGGTTTCGTAGAAGCGATTGGATGGACGAACAGAAATTCTCATTTTTTTCCAGTGAAAAAAGTGCAAACGACCTCTCTAACTCTGCACTGCAGATTTTTCCATAACATTTTGTTGAAACTCAGAATTTTTCCTCGTATTTTTACATACGATTAAAGCGAAGGTCACGATAGGATGCAAAAGGTGGTTTATGTAAGTAAATTAAGTAAAAATCGCAATTAATTTCCTTAAATTATGTATAGTCTGTAATAAATTAAAAGTAGCTTGAGAAAAAAATTGCAGGGAAAACTCAATTATTATAACACGAGCTTCTTTATTTTTCGTTGATTTTCTACATCAAAATATTTTATTTTTAAACTTTTAAACAACATTTTTAAAATTATGTACAAATGGTGGACTTAACGCCATATAGCATTCAATTCTTTATCAAATTTCCGATAAGTTCATATACCTACTTTCTGATTTATATCACCAGTGCTACTTACAAATATTGTTCTTAAAGTATATCATGTCATAATGATTTTTATACGGATACTCACGCGTCTTGTTAGCCGGATCTGCCGACTAGTTTCGACTTCATACGGAAGTCATTTTCAAGGCGAGTTAGGACCAAACCAGTTTTAATCAAATTATATCATGTCAATTCTTAATATTTCAACTCTATGATAACGATTGGTTATTCACCACCATTTATATGTAAATGAGCCTCCCGTCCCCTGGTAGTCGGAGTCAATCAGCCATTGAACGTGTGATTTTTTCTGATGTCAATCCTAACTCAGCCATGGGTAATAATCACCTCATGGGTTTCTGTAGTCGTTGATGTAGAGGCAGACTTCAAATTTATTTTTTATTAACCAGCTTTTGGTCGCGGCTTCGCTTGCGTAAATTTCCCACGGGAACAGTACTTTTTCCCGGGATGAAAGGTACCCTATGTCCTTCTCAGTGCTTCTAATCATGTGCATGCGAAATTTCAGGAAGATTGGTTAAGTAGATAAAGCGTAAAGAGATAACAAACAAACAAATAAACAAACTCACTTTCGCATTTGTAATATTAGGATTTGGATGGGTTTTACCTCTATCTTGCTTGATGGGAAGCAAAGATGAGGTCTAATCAAAACATGCCTATTCATCTTGCCTCGAAGTTCCCTAAATTGTATTAGATACATACAATTAGAAACAGAGATGGAGTAGTTACTTTTTATACCTTAGCGGCTCGCATAATAAAGGAGGAGGTGAATCGAGAGGTACAATGAGTAGGAATCGAAAATCGACCACATATGGATGGAATCCTTGTCCACGCCATGTCATCTGATGGTGGAATGGTGCATGAAGATTACACCCCACAGAATGTTTTTTTTGTACTTGAATCATTTTGGGAGGTAATGCCATAATCACCACGCTTGGTCTGCGGTTTGGCGATAGCAGTGCTAAAAAGTTTGGCATTTTTTTTTTATTATTAAAGATTCGCGTGCGTTTTGCGACGCTGCTGCCCATTCCTTTTTAGCTATAACCTATTTAGAATGGTTAAACCGCCATTTTTGGTGACAGGGATGATCAACTAAGTGTGTCCCTTAGTTGGATCTTACAGAAACCACAAGAAGAAATGGGATAGTTCTTTTCTTTCAATGGACCCATACGGATTATTGGGAGAGGCCTATGTCCAGCAGCGGACATAGTGTGTGGTTGGTTTTTTGAGTAAAGGGTAGCACAAGTTGCACTTGACATAAACACTTGACTAACCAGACGTAAATAAAACCTATGTAAATGGGAACGAGTTAATTATTTAAAAATAAAAAATACGACTGACAACTTACATAGAGGAATGCAAGGAATCTAACAATACCTCTCACATCAAAATCTGTGAACTTACATACATACTTACATACATGAACCCTGAAAACATAACACTCCTATTTTGGTCAGTCGTGTAAAAAGGGAGAACAGTGAGAGCACAGAAAAGAATAAAAAGAAATAAAAAGAAATGTTTCCGAGGGACATAACACGAAAGATAACCTACAAACCTGTCAATTCTTGTCGTTATCTACTCTATGGTCTATCGGCCGTTTATATGTTAATGCGACCTCTGTCCCCTGATATTCCAAGTCAATCAGCTAGAATATGTGATTGGGAAGCAAACAGACCTTGTTATTTTAGATGGTGATACTGACTACGCGTTTGTCGTTATTGCGTGACGATGCTTTGTAATGCTAATGATCTTAATGGGTGATGATTTAATTTTGGGTGATGTTTTAAAGGTTTTGCGGCTTTCCAATGATACTGTGAAATTCTAAGTGATTGTTGCAGCTACTACTTATCCTACTAATACTTATTATAAATGCGAAAGTTTGGATGTGAGTTTGTTAGTTTGGGAATCTGAGGAAGTTTGTTACTCAATCACGCAAAATCTACTAGACGGATTTCGATGAAATTTGGTATACGGGTAGAAAAATACCGAGAATAGCACATAGGGTACTTTTTATCCCGAAATTCCCACGGGAGCGTAGCCCCGGGGCGCGGCTAGTTCTTAATATTTAAATTTTCTAAAAATAAAGTTTAAGTAAAAGATTATTATTTTTGCAAAGATGTAAAACATCTGAGCATCGTAGCACGATAGCGTCTTGCCATTTGCTTCGAGTCGAGTTTACTGACAAACCGCGCCAATACATGGATGTTTTACATCAAAATCAATCAAATTCATGAAATGAAATGAAATGAATTTATTTACATGAAACATGGTTAAAGATGTTACAGACATTTATAAGGACCAGCATGTCTCGCCATCAAGATGGCATGTAGATGGCATCAGTGATAAACTCCGATTCCTCGAAAATTATTCTCGGCTAACATAAATAAATGCGGGTACAACCGTCAGCAAAAAATCTTATATTTCCGGCACGTAAATTCCATGTCGCATCGTGAGATGGCGCTGTCAACAGACAAGTGGTATGGTTCGTTAGCTCCGAGCAAACTCGATTTCTTTCGGAATTAGCAATCACTTTGTACCATTAACACCTGATGTTGAGAATCAAAATTTTGCTGTGGGGTTTCGGGGTAATGATGCGATTTCGGATTTATTGATTCAGCGGTGTTACACGATTAAATGAATCGAAAAATACCGTCGTCTGGTCGGTTTTGCTGACTAATAGGCCAACCAAATGCTATAAAATGTTTTGTGAATTATTTTTGATTCTAAGTTGGTACTATTTTTTCTGAGTAGATATCTATTTAAAGTGATCGTTTCCAATTTTGAAACGAACTAAATTTGAAAAATACATAACGTAACAAACTATGGAATCTATTTATTCAAATCATATCCATATCTATAAGTAACGTGTGATAACGACTATGTACTTAATAAAATAAGCTTATTAGATACTTGTATTTACTATACATCAAAAAACACGACTCAAATCTAAAAAAATATATCTAAGCAATGCTTTCATTTTTTCGTATGTTTCTTTGTGTCGGAGAAAATTGAGCATCGTCTGTTTTGTAATGTCCATTTTTTGCTCTTCTGAATATTGCATCCTTCATTTAGTTTTGAATGAGACAGGATATATTAAATTATTTTTTTTGGGAGAGAAGCAACATAATAAAACCAGAAATATATAAGTTTATTTAGAAAGAAAAGATGATTTATTTGTTCAAACTTGTGTGAAATGGGAAACGTACCTATGTTTGATTAGTTCTCCTTGAGTTTTAGTCTTCGGGATTAATACATTTTTCTAGGTTTTAGCTATTTTCCCCCTCGCAATGTATACAGGTTGTTTTTTAAATCATTGGCATCCTTTCTACTGGTGAAAGTACTCATGAACATGAGCAACTTTTTGTATGGGACCGACTCAATCCGATGGAAAAAAAATCAGCTGTTCCATACATTTCGGGTGAGTAGGTATTGGAAAATAGTATGGAACAGCTGATTTTTTTTTCCATCGGATTGAGTTGGTCCCATACAAAAAGTTGCTCATGTTCATGAGTACTTTCACCTGTAGAAAGGATGCCAATGATTTAAAAAACATCCTGTATAACTATGCTTAATAATATTCAACTTTTAACTTTGATATAATACAAAAACAACTCTCATTTTTGGTTTTATTACCTTTTGCAAATATGCATTAAGTATATTTTTTATTTTATTTTTTTTACATTGTTGGTGCCAGCTAAAAACCAGCGTATGCTACAACATAAAGCTGAGCTGTAACCTTTTCGGCAGGTGTAAGAATAAGTATAATTTAATGTGTTTTTTATTGTGCTGAAAAAGAAATTTCTTTCTTATTTGACGTTGATAGTTTGGTTATACTCCGACTTCTAAAACTGATAATTTAGCTCAAATCTTGCGTGAATCAGCCACATCATTACGGGAATAGGAAATCAGAGTGTTAATAGCTCAAAGCGATTGGCAATCTCAAAGATAGGGGCCTAATGAATCGTGATTGTAGACGTGATAACGAATCGAATGACGCGACGGTTACTTCAATCAGTTTATTTTGAGTTCTCTTTATGCAGCATTTCTATTTGGTAGTTACAGATCAATCAATGAAAAAAATGTTCATTTATTGCCAATCAAAAAAGAAGATGGATTAGTTTACTTTTGACTCTTCTCTAGATACTATCTCTCTCTCTCTCTTTCTCTCAGCCGAAAGACGTCCACTGCTGGACAAAGGCCTCCCCCAAGGATTTCCATAACGACCGGTCCTGCGCTGCCCGCATCCATGCGGATCCCGCGACCTTCACCAGGTCGTCGGTCCACCGAGTGGGAGGCCTGCCAACACTACGTTTTCCGGTTCGTGGTCGCCACTAGAGAACTTTTCTGCCCCAATGGCTATCTGTTCTACGAGCTATATGCCCCGCCCATTGCCACTAAGTTTCGCGATTCTGCGGGCTATGTCGGTTACTTTAGTTCTCCTACACTACTATCTATAGTTTATAAAATCATTCTTACATGCTAAGCTAAATGTTAAATTCTTTTTGAATAGGTATCTCTTAATCATGGCAAAAAGTAACCCATGTAAGTGACACACAGCCCTCCAACTACCTCACACAAAAATAAACTACATTTTCCGGTTTTCAAAACTTCATTCATCAATTCATTCATTCATTCGATTCATTCATTCATAACATACTTTTAAGTCGTTTTTGTAAAGATGTATGCAATATCAGTGTCAGGTAGACTACCAGCTGGAGTCATACGGTCTCCCGTATGACTCCAGCTGGTAGTCTACCTGAGCTGAGAAAATCGAAGGCTATGTCTACTGACCAAGAGACACTAGTCAAAGATAGTACTCATTTAATTGTTACAGACTCAAAAAATGTAGATAGTATTCTTCTTCTTTTACATTTTATAATATTAGTATCGATATAGGTAAATTTGTTTGTGATTTATTTATTTATTTCATTTCATTTTATACAGCGTGTCATTACAGGCTTAACCTAATCCAACATCGCTAAAAACATATAGAAAAATTATTAATTTGGTACACATAATAATGCCATGCCTGTGAATTTCTCCTACGAACAGTAGAATAATATCTACATCAGCTTTCTGACATATTGAATTCAACATATTTATTTTTATTTATAAATACTTCCATACTATAAAGATAATAAGTAAAACTAACTAACTAACTAACTAGTGATATAACTTTCCCAACACAGAAAACTTAAAATTCCCGTAGCATATTCATTCTAACATTTTTTTTAACGAAACGATTAAAAAAGCAGTCGCAGTCGCTGCAGGGCGTACAGTTCCGGCGATATCGTGACGTGGATAAATGTACAAAATAGTAAGTAATGCGGACGAGTATTTCTCCTATTTTGATACAGAAAATAACAGTAGAATGAGCTTGCATTTTAACCTATCACAATATGGTTAACACCCATAAGTCTACTATCTATATTACTGACAGTATTATACTTTACCTAAAGGTGTTTTGCATGTTAATATTTAGCATCGTAGTTCACATAAGTACAGAATATATACATAGTTTAGATTCCTTATAAATTTTGTGTTTGAAATCTTTTTTGTTTTTTTTTTCGAAATTTAATTGCACTAATTGTCTAAAAAGTGCAAAATATACGTTTTTATGGATATCGTGACGTAAATTATCAACTTTCTTTATTTCTTAAAAGTCTTACCTAAATGATTTTATTACTAAATTTTGCTATAGAATCTTTATAAGACTCTGAGTAATTTACGAAATAATTTTTAAATGGGTAAATTATTGTACATTTGTCTGTTTTGTTTCATTATATCTCAAGTATTTACGTAACTCCAGAGCAAAATACCGGCTGACCTATGAAACAGGTACTAGGTATCAGTAAATCACCTAGCTTTAAGAAACCCAATAGGTGGTTTAATTTACTTTGCCTATTAATCTAAGTTCTAAGTAAACACATAAATCTTTACTTAATTCGCGAGTTTCTCGGTGAAATATAACCATTAATTAACTTAATTAAAGTGCCTCTATACTGTTCATTTAACCTGGGTGAATGGATTCTTCCTAATATATAGAAATATTCCTAATAAATAAAAATTTTCCTATTCCTATTTAGGTATAAAAGATAACACTTAATAATTGACATGGTAACGCGTAACTTAAAACTTGAAATTTTGCCATGACTAAAAAATAATTTTGTAAATTCCCCACTCATGTAGACGAAGCTGCTGGCAAAAGCAAGTTCAAAATATAATTTCGTTGATAACACGTTAATTTTGATATTCTCAAATATTAACATAAGGGAGATGATAGTAAAATATTGCACATTAAACAGCTATAAATGTAAATTCTCTAGAAATGAAATTGCATAGAAGGTTGTATCACAGAAAATATATAAAAAAATTACTTATGAAAATCCATCCGTCTGGAAATTTACATATTAAAATATCTAAGAAATGCTTAATACATCTCCTAGGGAAATTTCCGAACGATGAGAGTTGATCTCTACTGGGTTTTCTCCTGAACACGGACCTATATAATTTATGAACGGATTGGAAAATTAGTTTGATAGACGACCTAAACTTGTACTAAAATTGTATTTATTTTATCTGTAACTAATTTCGCAAAAAATGTGTGGGAGCGGAAAACTGTGCTGATATTTACGTATTTACAAGTTATTTACAATAAGTAATAAAATTTAAATTTACTATTGTTCTTGTTGGGTTTAAACAAAAACATTTTCGGTAAAGGCTAAGAAATAGACAGTGAGACAATCTATACGAATTCATAAAAAAATACCAAACTTTGCCTTGGATAGAGATATATGTGGAAGAGTAAGGGTGAGGCCTGCCCCCAGTATTAAAATGTACTATCGACAGGCCTAAAAAAACAAGTAACATAATATATAATTGCTGCTGCCATGCATTTTTATAACAGTCCTTTGCATTAATTTAGCAATAAATACCGAAATACATGTCATTGATTCTTTTATCCTTTACTACTCATTTTCATGAATTGCATAGTCGTCATTTCCGGCTACACACGTGAGTATCCGTAATAAAATGTTAATGCAATGCAGAAATTTCCATATTTCTTAAGATTCGTCTACTAAATAAAGATCTATCGTTGTCTGTGGTAAATTATAATATAATCATGGCTCGTCCAGTAAAAAAGGTCGTTGAGATTAGATCTGTTTGCCAATAACTTGAGTTTTCAATAGAGCCGCCTGCGCGAAACGAGATTTTTACTACAGTAGTAATAAATTGGGGATCAGACTTGATGGCGCGATTTCAAAATGTATTTTATAATAAGAGTGACTTTATCACTGAATTATTAACCCCCGATTCTGACAGAGGGGTGTTATGAGTTTGACATATCTGTATATATGGATATGGATCTGTATGTTTGTCTGTGCCATTAAAGCTCCCAAAAGGATTAACCGATTTTGATCTAGCTTTTTTTTGTTTTCATAGTTACATAATCGAGCCATTCATGATTAGAATTTGATTAGATATCGATTTCGCTGTTTAGGACTAACTAGCATTTTGACAAAATTTGTAGGCTTTTTTTAATTTTTATTTTATATTGCTTTGTACATTATTAAGAAAAACGAAAAACGCTCTTGTTTTAGCTGCTGTCAGTTTTTCATATATGTAGGGTGTCCCAAGCAACATGGCTTTATTTCGAGCTTGAATTTGAATTTGCGCAAACCGTCGTCTGCCCATGGGAAAAAGTTGTGATAATTATGTACTTACGTATGTCTACCGCAAAATATGTCAGGTAAGTTATGTATCTAACAGAAAAACTTATTAGATATTTAAATTACCTAATGAAACCGCAACAAAACTTTTTTTGAAGTAGAAGAACCCCACAAGTATGAAATGAAACCATATCAAACAAAATTACTTTCCCATTATTAACAAGACTTTTGAAGGCTTCTTAATCTCTTAGGAATTAAGTTTAAGAAAAATTTTAATGGTTTCAGCTATATGAATTTTCGTATTAACATATTTTCCTCTTCCGAACGACTTTAATTGTTTTTTTTTTTATTTACTAATTACTGACTTAATCGATAAGTAGGTATTGATACGTGCGATCTCTAAATCCTTGATAACATTGCAATCACCATATATTTGAATTAAATATTTGTTTATAACAAAGTTTTACACTTACCAGTAATCATTTGGCTAGCAGTTGTCAGTAGCTTCACATCATTTTCGGCATCCTGGGTCTCCAGCCTGACGGTCACATTCAGAGGGTCCAATGTTTTGTCTCCTTCTCTCCCGTGGAGAGTGACAAGGATGGCTGTAGTCTTCCCTGGGACTGCCACCTCTGGTGCCACGACTGAGAAACCCCTGTAAGGAAGAAAAATATTTTTTATTTTATTTTGATAGGACTGACTTACATGAATATGTTCAATTACTTATTTATCTGTTTTAAATTAAATTGAATTTGTGTTTAACCTACTGATTTTCGACCCACATTAAAATAATATTCTATCTTCCGTGGCCCAACGGTCATCACGCCGGACTGCCACACCGGAGGTCCCGGGTTCGATCCCCGGTCGGGTCAAGATGGAAAATGATCTTTTTCAGATTGACCCGGGTCTTGGATGTTTATCTATATATGTATTTGTTATAAAATATAGTATCGTTGAGTTAGTATCCCATAACACAAGTCTCGAACTTACTTTGGGGCTAACTCAATCTGTGTGATTTGTCCGTATCCATACTAATATTATAAATGCGAAAGTTTGGATGTGAGTTTGTGAGTTTGTGAATTTGTGAGTTTGTGAATTTGTGAATTTGTGAGTTTGTGAGTTTGGGAGTTTGTGAGGATGTTTGTTACTCAATCACGCAAAATCTACTGGACGGATTTCGATGAAATTTGGTACAGAGGTAGATAATGACCTGGAATAGCACATAGGCTACTTTTTATCCCGGGAAAAAGCACTGTTCCCGTGGGAAATTCACGCGGGCGAAGCCGCGGGCAAAAGCTAGTATATTTATATTTCCCAAATCAGTGGGCCGAACTAACAACGAATCGTAAACACTAGCTGAAGTAAAATAAATACCGAGATACATTTAAGTGTTTTTTTTCTACTTAAACGTACGTACTTGTACGAGTATAGAGTGAGCCTCAGAGCGTTAGAAGTAGATGACACTTCTATTTTCCTTATTACTTCAAATTCTGTGGTCTACACAAACATATAGCTAAATATACAATACAAGATGCAGCGCCACCAATAAATGTTAAATATTTCCATATTCAAGGATGGCAGTCGGGGCGTGAATGTCGGAGCCGTGTATTGAAAATCTCTGTGCAGTGCGAGAAATCGCGTGGACACGTACGAATTATTGTATTTCCTGGGCACGCTGCGCCGAATACTCAATTTTGTTTGATGTGAGCGCGCGTGCTCCTTGCTGTTTGAACACTGTTTTGGAGTAGGGCTGTCACTAATAAAACTGAAGGAACAGCTATTAAACGAAATTAATTAGGTAAAACCTTTATTAACGTAACACAGAAAATGAACTAAACATTTTACTTATGAAAATCCGTCCGACTGGAAAATCACATATTAAAATATCCAAGAAATACTTAATACATCTCCTAGGGAAAACGATGAGAATTGATCTCTACTGGGTTTTCTGCTGAACACTGTGAACACGGACTTATAACCATTTTTAACTCGAATAGGTCAAACGGTAACTAACAAAATATTTTATTTTACGAAACTATGATATGTAATAAAATCTAAGGACACGCACGAATTATTGTATTTCCTGCTCACGCTACGCCGAATACTCAATTTTGTTTGATGTAAGCGCGCGTGCTCCTTGCTGTTTGAACACTGTTTTGGAGTAGGGCTGTCACTAATAAAATTAATAGAACAAGGAAGTGACTTGTTCAGACGCTCACCTATACTTTAGAACATCACTATAGGCGTAACGGGATGCACTAGAGCTGTAATTGAAAAGTAAACTAATAAATGTTGCTTAATGTTTTAAACATGAGTTTTATAATTTCATCTTGGAAAGGATACAATCCTGTAATCTACTTTTGCTATACCCATTATAATATTTTTCTTTACTCTTTAACTGAGTGCCACTAGGTGTAATGTTTACTTAACCAGAAAAATATTTCAAAAGGAAGCTACTGAACGAAAATTAGCACAAATGTTTAAGTTAGACCTATATTAATGTACTAAAAGGTAGGGAAAGAGTCGCATATGATTAAGAAAAGAAGATTGTAAATATATGGAGAGGAAGGCAAAAAGAGACAAATAATATCTTTGTGAGAAAGCCACAGCCTTCAATAAGAAGGCCTTCAATAGCAATAGCCTTCTTATAGATGGCTATTGAGAATCCCAAAATTTCCAAAAAAGCGAAACCGAGGGACATGGATAGTTTAAAGCATGAAGTTAGAAAAAAACAACATTTTTCCATAGAGAAGCAGACAGCTGAGTAAGCGGGATGTCAGATTTAATTTTGCCTAGAATTTTTTTTTTCTTTGTCTTTCGTTTAGATACGAAAAAATACTACACGATAAAGTACGTCTTCAGAATTGTAAATACTTATTTTTATACATTACAGTTGTAGCGTTGATAAATTTTTGATTTACTCTGCAAAAGCCTCCATAATGTCTTATGTTTGATAAGGGTAGCATCCTATACATCGGACGTCCAACAAAGATGCCCTTAGAGACATCCTTTTTATTTATTTGCGAAACAGCTTTTGGACCGAAAAGGCATGTCTTCAACGATGTTATTGAAATAAAACTTGTTTTCTGGATTACTCTGTTAGAAGAAAGAAAGAAAGAAAGAAAAATTCTTTATTCGACAAATTTTGCACTAAATTAACATATTTACCAAATTAACACTAAATTTAACTAAATTCGTCGAAATGGCGACCAGCTCAGCATGGTGCCAAGGCAAAAGCCAAAGCGCTGATTTTCAGCTGATACCAAAAGAGGAGGCAAGGTGGCTAAAATATAAAACAAATTGTTACCGAAAACAAAACAAAACAAAAAAAAAAAACAAAAATACATAATTTAAGATTTAAAAGCAGTATGACACATGTTGCATGAAAAGAAGAATTGATACAAATATTGAAGGGTAAAAATGTTAATTCTAGAAAAAGATATATGAGTAAATAATATATATATGGAGTATGTAGGTATTAAAATTCTTTAATGGCATTACCATCAATTTGCCGCAGTAATGTTATTTCTTTTATACGTTTGCGAAAGACACTAACGGATGAAATACAACGCAGAGGTGGAGGCAAGTTGTTCCAAATTTTGGACGCGGCATATTTGAAACTTCCCTGGAATGTTTTTAATTTATGACTCTAGACAACAAGAAGACCAAGACGAGATCATGTGGACCAATATAGTTTTTCAAACAAATAAGACGGTTTACGATGTTTAATAATACCAAAAAGAAGAGTAGATAAATGGATATAACGGCGTGACGACATATTAAGTATTTTAGCGGAGTTAATGAAAGGAGATACATGATTTCGCGGGGGAATATTAAAACAAAAACGTGCACAGGCATTTTGGACTTTTTGTATTAAAGTTTTTGTTTTTACTAAAAGTCTCGGTCCATATACTGTATCAGCATAGTTAAATTTAGACAGAATTAAAGATTCAGTAAGGTGTACACGTAGTTTTGGACTAAGATAATCTCTGATTTTATATAAAAGTTTTAGACGGTAAAAACAGTTTCGAGCAATTTCTACGATATGAGAGTGAAAACGAAATTCGCAATCCATCAACAAACCTAGATTACGAGATTCCGAAGTACACGTCAAAGGTTCACCGTTTATCAGGATTTGTGGTGATTGAGACTGAATTTCACTTATTTGATGTTTCGTGCCAAGAATCATGCACTTGTAAGAGGGGGAATTATCCGTCCAGAGAAAATTAAGAAAAGTGAAGCCTAATTTTTCTAAATGAGAGCAGCAAGCACCCGGTGGTTGATTATACTACGGCTAGCTAATTGAGATGCTTGAATAGCGGACAGATAACTCACTCCTACCTAATAAAGAAGTACTGAACGTGTACTTATTAACTGAATGTGTGTGTAATGTAGAAGTATTCATTGTATTTACTCATTGCTAAAGTTCAGTACTTTAGGTA
Source organism: Ephestia elutella (assembly GCA_018467065.1). Lineage (NCBI taxonomy): Eukaryota > Metazoa > Arthropoda > Insecta > Lepidoptera > Pyralidae > Ephestia > Ephestia elutella. The sequence goes on from CM031569.1 coordinate 4,823,873, forward strand.
AGTTAAGTAAAAGATAAAAATGATCAAGACCACTAGAAAACAAGATAACTCTTTTATTACTGAATAATCGATACAAACATTGAGTCATTGAATATTCACTGAACTAAATATATTCATTAGTATTATATATTTGGCTAGTTATTACATTATTGTCTTTGCGTTATGCATTATCATTAACTACCACGCTAATGTTATGATATGAAACTTAGTGACAGTGTGAATCTACTTATATTCATAAGTTTATACATTGCAATAGTTATTAGAAAACTACCAGTCTATCCAAAGGCTATACAAATCAAGTGCGTGGGCGGACATTAATATGTAAGCAAGATAAGATATAGCGGATGTACAAAAAGACTAACGACAGTTAAACAAGTCAATGTATAAGTATGAAAATATGTGGGTACTTTAGGATTATCAAAGTGATAACTATATGCAAAGCGAATACATAATCATCCTAGTGCGAAATCTATACAAATCAATGCTATCGCGGAAACATGCGGTATTAGACATCAAGTATGAACACTAGGGCAAACTAGAACTAGGCTAGGTAAGCTAGAAAAATCTAACACAATTCATGAGTCTTTTAGACAAAACAAATGTATATAAACATAATCAAAGTTAATATCTAACTATCGCACAAGGAAAGTGACTATGATAAAGAGTGCGAACCTACCCCTACACTACCTAGGCTATGAGAAGACCTAACTGAATCTAGACAATACTAAGGGTTGAAAGGACGTCACGGCCAGTCTATCAGCGTATCGTGTCAACGAATGGCGCTGTTGATAGACCAAGCCATGGGGTGGGAATGACAAGTCTCTTAGCTGGGTTCGTCAGAACCGACTGCTGTGTGAGAACCTATCATGAGCTTGCTGGGAGGCAAAACTGGCGTCTGAGGGCCTGCGTCGTGTTTATATAGCCGATGCGGCCGGGCGACCGGTGGGTGAGGCCTGAGCGCGCGGTGCTGAGGTAGATAGTAGCCGATCTCGATCGCCGATGCGTCACTGTGCTGTGTTGTCAAGCGCCCTGTTGCTATGCGCTCGTGGGATACCCATTTGATTGATTTGGATTGATTTTTTAGGGTTTAAATTTAGGCAGTTATGATCTGACCACAGATTTAACATTTCAATATCATTATTAAGCTTAGTAACGGCCGATTGTTCTGTTCTTTAGTCTCACATTGGTACTTACTAGGTACATTGTGTACTTTTACTTTTTCAGTGACATTTTATTAATTCATAATTTTATTAATTTATAAATCTGACATTTCATATAAAAATTCAATGTATATTCGTCCACAAAGATAGTTATTTAATTGTAAGACATATGTTGTAAAGTGACATCTTTCGGGAAAATGCAGCAGTGTAGTTTATTGCGCCGTCTCTTCGCCACTTGCGCGGCGGTGGTAACCTTAGCTTTAGGTAATTTTATGACGTCAACTAACTAAAAAAACGATACGACGATTTAAAAGTGCTATTTTTTAGCCTTTTTAAATAAAATAATTTTGATTTCATTTCATTCCTTAAGTCGAAATTACATAGTACGCTGGTTATAAGAGACAAGGTACTAATTTTAGACTGAAACAGTTGTTTAATAAACCATTGTGACGGATTTACTCCCACGTAGGGTTAGTTAAGCTATTTATATCAGGTTTTGGTTTGTGAGATTATTCAGGCGTGAAGTCGCAGACATTTCATATAATTCTTGAAATACGAGTAATATTTATACATACATACATATTATCAGGCCTTTTTCCCGTCGGGGTAGGCAGAGACTAGCGATTTCCACTTGCTATGATCTTTACAGATCTCTCTTGCTTCCTCTACACTCATCACTCTCTTCATACATGCTCTCCGGTTATGGATGCTCCTAATATATCCCTTTTTAAGGAGGGCCGCAATCTGGACGGAGTGCGTTCTACGAAGAAAAAATAATAAATAATAATATAGTATAGGAATGTTAAGATGGTTTGGGCATATTGAGAGGATGGATGAAAAGAGATTGACGAAAGGTATTTATAAAGCAGAGGTGAAGGGAAGAGTTGGTCAGGGTCGACCTCGTAATATTTATGATTTTCGCAATATTCTCTTGCTATAAATAGACTTATAGATATCGCGAAACTACTATTATAAAGTTTCTTCATTACATATTATAATCTTTATCATCCGTAGCTTATTTAGCCTACTGGACTGGACATAGGCCTCTATTGTTCCACGCCATTTCCCATAGTCTTGTGACAGTCTTCTTACATTACTTTCCGCTTAAACCATAGATTATTATAATAAACAATATCATCGGACCAGCAGCGGGCTGTTTACCTTGACGTCCCTGATTTTTATTACTTGCCTAACCTTATGGTTAAGACAAAGCACATAGCTTTGTCTTAACCATAAAGTTAATATGTCATTACTTACAACGACCGTAACCTTATAATACCTTATAATATATAGTTACCTCTCTAGCACATGGATACCTATTCTAGCCATGGAAATCGTAAAATTAAGTTCAGTTTCTGTAGATCTAATCTATTCCACTAGAAATCGTCAATCGTTTTCACCCTCGCATATACTACAAGAGTCGTAAAATGTTTTTTTTTTTTTTTTTTTTTTTTTTTTCCCGATGACAGCTGGGGAAACCCATCATGGGCACCTGGGAAGGGAGGCCCAGGCAGTGCCGGACTCCTACCGGGTCGTAAAATGTTTCCAGCAGGTGACCTCACTGGCCAGAAGTTTTAGCTACGTAAAGTTGGGCACAGGAGTTGTGGGGTTCCCAACTTGCCAGGTTTATGGCGAGGTGGGAATTTAGCGTTGATAGAAATCGTCTGAAAGTTTAGTTTTAATTTTACTCGTAGGAATGTGTTATTTTACTATGTTATCTGTTTGTTTGTTCGCGATAAACTCAAAATAACTGAAATTATTTTTATGCGTTATTCTCCAACAGTCGGGTCGGGTCATGAAGGTTTCGTTGTATAATTTAAGCGGGAGAAGCCATAGACAAAATATTTCCAACAAACGACTCTGATCTAAAACTCTAAATAACTAATTAGGTTACTAATTAATCTTTTATGTGTCTAATCAGGCTGTTTTACTCTCTTGTATCTTTTCCTTCGGTATTTTGGAAAACTCAAAAGTGACGAAAATAGATAGATAGATAGATAGATCAACACCTTATTGCACCATTTACAAAAAGAACATACAAAAGAGACAAAATTAAATACAAAAAAAATATGTGTTATTCCACGGAAAAAGCTACCTTATGGTCGTTAGCGCTTATGTCGTTTGGAAAAAGAAATTATACGAGTTTATTTAGCTCATGATAAGCACAATGTCGTAAGTGCCAACGACCATAACACACCTTTTCCCGTGGATTGATACATACGTATGTTGAAAAGTAGCTCACTTTCTAGGGTGCTGAAAAATTAAAACTTCAGTGCTAGCCAATACAGACTATAAAGAAAACAAGTGCATTAAATGCTTACGTTAGAATCAATCCTATTAAAAAAGACAAAGCTCCATCGATGCCAAAGTATTTCTCAGTAGACTTAGCTCTCGCAATCTCTGGGGATTCGTATCGATTGAGTTGTTAACGTTGGCAAGTGTCCATTTGCCTTTTGTTATTTGGATTTCATTGTATATCTAACTCCTACATGTATAATATACATATACTACTATTAAAAAAAGTCTCTCCGACTTCTCTCTCATAGTTCAGCATATAAAAGATTAGCTGAGCCCCGGGGCTACACTCCCGTGAGAATTTGTGTACTATTCTCGGTATTTTTCTATCAATTTCATTGAAATCTCTCTGAAACTTAATCAAATTTTCATAGTTATAATATTAGTGGGATGATTTATGACGAAGTTCTTAAAAGGCTGACAATACTCTTGTGTTGCAGTTGTCCATGGTGATCGCTTACCATCAGATGATGGTTGCTCGTTTGCCGCCCTATGTTAAAAAAAAATTGCGAAGTCTGTCTAATCTATATCTATACATATAATAAAACAGTAAAAATATTTTGTCTGTGCATTTAGTATTTTTGACTGAAATCGATAGAGGAACACTTAAAAAGAATAATAGAAAGCAAAAAAGTTTTTTTGGAATTTCTTGTCTGTCTATCTGTCTTTCTGTCTGTCTGTCTGTATGTATGTACGCGTTTCACGCAAAAACTAATGAACGGATTTGAATGAAACTTTTTTGTTGTATATCTATTAAGTCTGGGCAACATATAGGCTATAATTGATTTTGAAAACTGGAACACCTGATGAAGAACCTCACCAGAACAGCTAAACTATAAGAAATATGATAATGGTACCTTTGCAAAAGTTTATCAATCTGACGAGCATTTTCTGTTGACGTATAAAAATCGAAGATCAGGATCATCAGATGAAGAATTCCAAGAGACCAGCTACACTATTACATATATGGAAATGGCGCCTTAGCAAAAGTCGTTCAACCTGATGAGCATTTTTCACTGACGTAGGTATAAATAGACAGGACACGGGATTGTACTCGGGGTGGGAGTGGTGGTACACGGGAAATTGTAGATAACGAGCAGACGAAGATCGTTTATTGAATGAAATATCACTTTCGATTAATTTTAACACCACAACTGTACTACGAGTACATAATATATTCCCGCGGGACACAGGATAACCAAATGGCTGAAATTTTGAGTACTGGAGTTTAATTTACTACAGTTTGGAACACAAAACGACGACCTCCGTGGCCTAACGGTTACCACGCCAGACTGCCACACCGGAGGTCCCGGGTTCGATCCCCGGTCAGGTCAAGATGGAAAATGATCTTTTTCAGATTGGCCTGGGTCTTGGATGTTTATCTATATATGTATTTGTCATAAAATATGGTATCGTTGAGTTAGTATTCCATAACACAAGTCCCGAACTTACTTTGGGGCTAACTCAATCTGTGTGATTTGTCCGTATATATTTATTTTATTTATTTATTAAAAAGATTTTTCATCTATGCGAAACTCACGCGGACGAAGCCGCGGGCAACAGCTAGTATGTAATATGACAAGATTTTTATATACTTATGTAGGAGGTGGTTTTTGAATTGAAATGAGGCTACTAAAATATCTAGGAATGTGATAATTTAGAATGTCCACAGAAGTCTAAAATCCTCAATAGGCTCGGTCACAGCACTAAATGAGAGAAATAATAAACGTGTTCCGTGTGTATGACCGTGCTTAAATGCGGTCCAGTGAGAATTGGCCGTTGTAGCTTTAAAGAAATATTACATTAGACTTAGGTATAGCTATGCAGTGCAGTATACATCATGTGACATTGTGTCCCTACACTTACAATATTTTTTTGGGGAAATTTGGAGTTCGTACCTGCCTCATTTTATTTTTTTAATTGCCTACAATCATAAACGTAAAGCAAACAGTACCTATGTAATTATTGAAGACAAAAAGACAATATTGAATATTACGAGTATATAGTATAGCCAATATGTTCCGTTTTCAACGCAAATCTTGTTTACCTTTCAATTTGAATTTCGCGCGCCTTACCGATGCACTTATCAATCATCACAATTCGCTGTGCTGCAGTTCTATTTAGCCAATGGGGCGCCCGGACTTCCGCTGGCGCATGCGCAGATCCTACCGGTGTCTGAGAGATCAACGCCATAGGCTGGTAGCAGAAGGCTGGTGGCAGAACCAGTAAAACCTCTCCGTGTCTGTACGTGAAAGCGAAGGCGCGCGCGCATCAAACATTACATTTTACTCAATTATTCTTAATAAAACTTCAAGTGCTCAACAGTGTTTTTGGAACTTTATAATCGTGTGTGGCTGGCCGGCTAGGTGTCTAAAGGAAGAACTATTCGTGAGGAATCGTGCTCGAAGCCTGCCTACATGGTAAGTGGTTTGTGCATTGTTCCTATTGTCTAAATCGTCTGTAGCAACGCTTATTAACGGCGAATGCTTTCAATAAGTATTCGATCCAATGTGGTGATTGATAGTGTACTCTAATTTCTACTTATCGAATCAATTTAGCCACATTTTTTGGTGCCGAAACCCGGGAACTTTGGATACCTACCTTCAGTCTGCCGCCAAATACCAATTCGATTTAGTAATTGCTACTTCATTTACCGTATTCCACGCTTATTATACTTACTAGTACAGCTAAAACGAATAAACATAACATTTTGTTTCAATTACTAATCGGAAAACAAGTCTTTGTTCCATTTTGTTTTGTTGAGTACCTTACCTACCGATTATCGATTTAAGATGGCTTCCATCAGTTTCTAGAATATTTGTTGAAAATAAATTCTTTTGTCGTTTTATACTTATTAGCATAAAATTATCTACCGTTTTACCGTTCGCAATAATACAATATTGCAAATCCACCTTCTCATAATTTTATGTTGATAGTTCGTTATAACTCGACTACTTTTTTCCAACCGTTCAACGTTTCCTCTTGATATTTATTTATCGAAAATTTATTTCGTTTCAAATTACGAAATATTTTTTATCGTGACGTTGTATCGTTTATCGTATCATATTTTCAACGAATTTTGGTGCGTTCACATTTTCATTATTACCGTTTTAGGTTAAAAATCATAGTTTTTTGTTTTTACAAAAAAAACTGATTTTTATTTTTTTTATTTACCGTACATTAACGAATATCGCAAACCGTTTTTAGTGTTCCTAACGCTCATTTAATTCATCCTTATCAATTTAATTTATTTCAATTTAAAACTCAGGTGACCGAGGTGACAATATTACCTGTTGTCGTGTAATACCGCCCCAGTGATTCTCGTCGATTCTTGTGAACGCGGTCTCGCTGAAGACGTTCGCAACTAAACTTTTTATCGAATCCGAATATTTGTTGCTATCAGGTTTTATTGTTTTGATATTAATTATGTCTTTACTATCAAGGCGTAAATCTAAACCTACTATTAAAAAGGGTATCGAAAATACGTACACTATTAATAATTTGCCCAGTTTGCGACGTAAACGAACTATAGCATATAATCGCTTAACGAAGGCTTTGGAAGTAGGTACCTTAGCCAATACCGATGAATCACAAGTAGGGTTATTTCTTTCATATTGTCATGAAATAAAAACGATTGCTGATAGTTTTCATGACTCCCATTTTATTATTTTGGACCTTCTTAAGGATGATGCCGATGAGGAGGACGATGAACTTCAGGATCGATTTGACGAATTGTATTTTCAAGTGTTGGCAATTCAACGAAAATTTGAACAACGTTCATCTCAACAAGCTGACACTTCGAAACATAATTCATTGACCGGTTCGCACAGTGGAAATATGCGGTTACCAAAAATTTCGTTGCCAACTTTTTCCGGTGCTATCAAGGAATGGCCTGAGTTCATTGCAACTTATAACGCGTTGATACATGATTCTACCTCCTTATGTAATATTGAGAAATTTCACTATCTCGTGTCAGTTTTAAGTGGTGATGCTTTATCGTTCATTAGAACTTTTCCTGTTGCAAGTGAACATTATTTAAGTGCGTACGAGGCTCTCAAGTCCCGTTATGAAGATAAACGCGAATTAGCGTTTACGTGCTGGCGTGATATCTTGGACGTTAGTTTAAAGACTTCGAACGCTCAAGATTTTCGACGCGCCTTAGACACGATCGATGAGAACTTAACAATTTTAAAAACTTTAAAATTACCTACCGATAAATGGGATTTTGTTCTTTGTTATAATGTTCTGGCCAAACTCGATACCAAATTAGGACGCGAGTTTGAGGAAAAACATACCGATATTGAGCTTCCACAGTATAACCATTTAAGGGCATTCTTACACTCTAAAGGTGAAGCATTAATTCGCGACACGCACTTTTCGAATGTTACCAATAAAACCGCTAACGTTTCAAAGGACACACCGGGAACTTCACAGAAGTTCAAGCGACATAACGTCACGCATTCGCTTGTCGCTCCCACCGTCACTACTCATAAAAATGTTGGTGATAAACAACAAGCGAAACCTGCTCACAATTCGAGCACTCCGATTCGTAAATGTGCCTACTGTCGCAATGAACATCACATCTCGGCCTGTAATGATTTTTTGGCAAAATCAATAGATGAGCGCATGGCTGTGGCCACTGAAAAGAAATGGTGCTACAATTGTCTTAACGCATCCCATTCAGTGCGAGAGTGCACATCAATGTTTTCATGTCGACAATGTAGACGTAAACACCACACTTTGCTACATAAGGAGTCGGCGGCAAGCTCGGCGACCTTAGTGGCTAAGGATTCGTTGACTCAGTCTGATCCAACCGTAACCACAACCGTGTTACTGGCAACAGCTCTAGTCCAGATTCGTGATGCTTCTGGTGAATTTCATACATTTCGCGCGTTATTTGACACCGGCAGTCAAAACAATTTTCTCACGGCTCACGCCGCTCAACGATTAAATCTAAAACCTATAACTGGTAATATCAACGTTTATGGGTTAGGGGGCAGCCCTGCCTCAGTCAGTGGCTTTGTTACATGCGACATTGGCACCAACTGTAACGTAAAGTTTCGTCTGGGAATGCTCGTCATACCGAGCATTTGCGGAGATCAACCGATAGCAAGGCTAAATACGAAAGGATGGGAGGAGGTCAAAACACTACCGCTAGCTGATCCTGGTTTTGACATCCCTGGTCCAATCGACGTCTTGTTAGGTGCCGACGTCTTTGCTGAGTCACTTCTCGAACAACGTCTGAAGGGTAACGCCTCTCAACCGCGAGCTTTCAACTCAGTCTTCGGCTGGCTTCTTCTTGGGAAGTCCAGACTCGCATCGTCCAGTCTACTAGGAGTAGCCCCTTCTACCGTAGACGATAGTTTAAACAAAATTGTTCAACGTTTCTGGGAAATCGATAACGTTCCACAATCTTCCCGATTGACCCCAGAAGAGCAACGCTGTGAAAATAGTTTTCTCAGTAATCACTACCGTGACGAGACAGGTAGATATGTAGTTTGTCTCCCCTTCAAGGACGACGAGGAGCCAGTCTTTGAAGGTTCTCGAGAGATAGCCTTACGACGCTTTCATGCCATTGAAAGGCGTCTGTATCGCGATCACAATTTAAACCAACAATACGTGGAGTTCATGACTGACTATATCGACAGTGGTCACATGACTCTGGTACCTGCCAAGCAAATGGGTCAAGGCAAGTATTATATACCGCACCATTGTGTGCTACGTCCCGACAGCGCTACAACGAAGCTTCGCGTTGTATTCGACGCCTCGGCTAAAGATGCAACTTCCAAATCGCTAAACGACTCGCTGCTGACGGGACCGAAGCTACAATCAAATATCGTAGAGATCCTTCTTCATTTCCGTGAGCACGCAATTGTCTTCATGGCAGACGTGCGCCAAATGTACCGTCAAATCAACCTAGCTCCTCAACATCGTGATTATCAACGTATTCTCTGGCGAGCTCACCCAGATGAGCCTCTTCAAGAGTACGTATTAAATACCGTAACGTACGGAGTGTCTTCCGCTCCATTCCTGGCGTGCCGCTCTATTCAGCAACTGGCCAACGATGAGGGTCACAAGTACCCAAAGGCCAAAACCGTTTTAACTTCCGACATATACGTTGATGACGTCATATCCGGAAGCTCATCGCTGAAGGACGCCAGAGAAATCAAAACTCAACTCATCGCTCTTTTCGGTCTTGGCTCGTTTGAGCTCCGAAAATGGGTGAGTAACCGACCCGAGCTACTTAGCGATCTTCCCGCGGAGGCGTGTCTTTCAGAAGCAATCACTTTTACCGAAACTGAAGACACAACTATCAAGGTTCTGGGCCTTAAGTGGGAGCCTGCTTCGGATTCGTTCGTCTTTACCGTTAATCCATCTAATCAACCGTGCACCAAGCGAACGATTTTGAGTGAGGTTGCCAGAATTTTCGATCCTCTGGGTTTTCTATCTCCTTTGACAATTCATGCCAAATGTCTTATTCAAAAGCTTTGGATTCTAGGTCTTTCATGGGATGATAAGCCCCCACCGGAAATTATCTCTCAATGGGAAAAGTTCTCTGAACAGCTTCCTCAAGTTAGGAATCTTAAAATTCCACGTAAATACGCTACCGATAGCGCTCAATCATATCAACTGCATGGATTTTGTGACAGCTCCGAAGCAGCATATGGCGCCGTTATATACCTGCGTGTTATCGAGTCTGACGGCTCCGTTCGCGTCTTTCTCGTATGTGCAAAGGCTCGTGTAGCTCCTTTAAAACGTCAATCGTTACCTCGCTTAGAGCTGTGTGGTGCAGTTTTGCTTACAGACCTTATCAAATTTGTCAAGGACACGCTGCGGATTCCTGTCCATGACACTTATCTGTGGTGTGATTCCACCGTTACCTTATCCTGGTTGCGAGCTCCTTCTTCTCGCTGGGTGACATTCGTTGCAAACCGCGTAAGTCACATTCAAGATATCGTACCGACCGAGTGCTGGAGGCACGTACCATCTGTCACAAATCCTGCAGATGTTTGTTCGCGTGGGCAATTGCCTCACGATTTGCTAAACAATGCCCTATGGTGGGCGGGCCCAGAATGGTTGTCTCAACCACAGTCTGAGTGGCCAATCGATACATCGAAAAATCGTTCAAACGATGACAATGCGGTGCTCTCTGAGCAGCGTCGCACCACGGTTCTCGTTTCGGATCAAATCGAAAGCGTTAATCACACGTCTATAATTGATCGGCTATTCGAAAAATATTCTTCTTTAGATAAAATCTGTCGCATTATCGCTTACGTTCGCAGGTTTTGTAATAACATGCGTAACACTGTTCCGCGATCAGATAATCTTTTCGTAACGGACGCTGAGCGTCATCGTGCGTTACTAATTATCGTCAAACATTTCCAACATCGTTGTTTTTTGGATGTCATATCCAAATTACAATCAAAGATACAGTTACCTCGCAGTTTTCGTAAACTAAACCCGTTTTTGGACGAGCAGGGTATACTCAGAGTAGGCGGGCGCCTATCGCGCTCCGATCTTGACTTCGAACATAAGTATCCCGCATTATTGCCCAAAAAGAGTGTTCTTACATCAGCTGTAATCGAATCTATTCATCGAAACAATTTTCATCCCGGTCTGAACACAACCAACTATCTGATTTTACAACAGTTTTGGATACTTGCGGCAAAGCATGCTGTACGTCATCATCTTTCAAGATGCATAAGATGCTACCGTCTTAAACCGAAACCTTTGCAACCCTTTATGAGCGACCTTCCGGCCTTTCGTGTCAATCAGGCAAAACCCTTCTCTGTCGTAGGTGTCGATCTAGGAGGGCCTTTTCGAATTAAGCTCGGGCTTCATCGTGGTGCTAAAATCGATAAAGCGTACTTGTGTTTATTCGTATGCTTGAGCACAAAAGCAGTGCACCTTGAGGTGGTTTCTACTTTATCGACTGACGGCTTCATCGCGGCATTGCGTCGCTTCGTTTCTCGTCGCGGCCGCTGCAATGTTATTCACTCTGACTGCGGTACGAATTTCGTTGGTGCAAGTTCACAACTAGCGTCAGGTATCGAACAAGCCTCTCATGCGGAAAAAATAGATTTTAAACGTAACGTACCTTCTGCTCCCCACTTTGGAGGGGTGTGGGAAATCCAAATCAAAGCCGCAAAGAGTCATTTGTACCGTATTGTTGGCGATCAGGTCTTAACGTTTGAAGAGCTTACCACACTCTTCGCTCAGATCGAATCAATTTTAAATTCGCGGCCTTTGTGTCCATTGAGCTCGGATCCCAACGATTTGAACGTTCTTACGCCCGGTCATTTTTTAACGCTGGAACCTCTTACAGCAGTTCCTGACTTCGACTACAAGGACGTAAAAATCAATCGACTAAATCGATGGCAACTTATCCAATCTTTTCAACAACAATTTTGGAAACGCTGGAAAAATGAATATTTACATGGGTTAACTCAGCGAGCAAAATGGACCACGGACTCAACACCGTTAATTGTAAACTCAATCGTACTTATAAAAGAGGACAATCGGCCTCCTCTTCAATGGGCATTAGGACGAGTTGTTTCCTTGCATCCTGGCCCTGATGGGGTAGTTCGAGTCGCAACCGTTAGAACAGCCAGGGATCACTCGCTTAAGAGACCTTTGGTCAAACTATGTCCTCTACCCTCCGTATAATCGTTTCAACTTATCATTTGTTAGCTTTTAAGTTTAGAATAATAACTTAAACATATTTATCGTTAATTACCGTTTCTTATTCTTACTCTGGGAAAATCCTATTGGTATTTTGGTGGGCGGAATGTTCCGTTTTCAACGCAAATCTTGTTTACCTTTCAATTTGAATTTCGCGCGCCTTACCGATGCACTTATCAATCATCACAATTCGCTGTGCTGCAGTTCTATTTAGCCAATGGGGCGCCCGGACTTCCGCTGGCGCATGCGCAGATCCTACCGGTGTCTGAGAGATCAACGCCATAGGCTGGTAGCAGAAGGCTGGTGGCAGAACCAGTAAAACCTCTCCGTGTCTGTACGTGAAAGCGAAGGCGCGCGCGCATCAAACATTACATTTTACTCAATTATTCTTAATAAAACTTCAAGTGCTCAACAGTGTTTTTGGAACTTTATAATCGTGTGTGGCTGGCCGGCTAGGTGTCTAAAGGAAGAACTATTCGTGAGGAATCGTGCTCGAAGCCTGCCTACATGGTAAGTGGTTTGTGCATTGTTCCTATTGTCTAAATCGTCTGTAGCAACGCTTATTAACGGCGAATGCTTTCAATAAGTATTCGATCCAATGTGGTGATTGATAGTGTACTCTAATTTCTACTTATCGAATCAATTTAGCCACACAATATTTAAACAATTTATAAAATAAATCTAAATTGAAATTTTAATCCATTGGAAATTACAGCCTCGGGTAAATTGAAACTCACACAGGTATTTTATACCGATGATTTACGGAAAAACCCAATTCTGTTTTTTTTTTTATATTTAAAAATAAAACGCGCAAATAAAACGAAATGTTGAATAAAATTGTGGATTAAATTTCGTTCGTTAAAAAGTAAAAAAAGTATCTAAGCGATCGTTTTATAAAATGTGAAAATATGTTGTTTGATATTTTAGGAATTTGGATATTGTACGAGCTTAAAGGGTTCCAAGGAGAAAAAACGACACCCCTTTAAAAAGAGGAAATAAAGAGTTCTAGCAGAGTAAAGAGTACTCTGTGATGCTATTGCTAGGAAGTATGAAGTACTCAAACTTTAACACTTTGCACGTTAAACTTATTTAAAGTTAAATTTTAAAGCGCCCCTTTTCGTGTACCGGAGGTACGTGACTTCATTCATTCCGTCATAGTATACGGGTTGATAGGTTCTTTACACGATTTTGTCCTACGTGGAATTTTATATCTAGTATTTCCAGATATATTCTAAAACTACAGAATTCGTAACCGGTGTCGTACAAAACGAATAATTATTCTTTGGCAACTAGTTACGGATACCGGTTAAGTAAGCGGCCGAAGTGTAATACGGTGGTTTTTCTACACAATTTTCTATACTATTCCAAGTAGATGAACTATTTTTTATTTATCAAGTAGAAATTTTCTCCTGATATTAATGTTGTCAAAAAATACGGGGTTTTCACTTTGGTTATGTTCCCAATTCCTCGGAAAACAAGCCTCTGGCAAAATTGTTTATTGCTCACGTTTATAAATGTATTTGAGTTCGTTCGTTGTTTTAAATTAATTATCCGATACGTTCGCAGTGAAATGAAAATAATTATCAAAAGATTTCAGCTTTCTATTCATTTTTTTTTTAAATCATCATGAGTATTTAACTGGTTTATCCTACTTCAATCCTATTAATTTATCACGCCTGTTGGCAGCACTAGCATAACAAGTAAATAAAAGTGTTTTGACATATATTTGACATTTTAAAGCATGAGAAATGACATTGACTTGTGCACCATGCCAACGAATAGTTTGTTTACTTTATGTACCCGTACCACCATCAGCGTCGAGCTTTGCGTAATATTCCCTATTGGCTCATAGAATAAAAAATCGTAACAAAAAACTGTAATTTCAGGATGTGGGACACACGCGACCTCGCTGCGGGCTCGTTACGCCTAATGAATTATTCACGGGTTGAGTCTTCCCATCTCTCCCCGCAGCTTGCTTCAACTTGTCTTGAGATAGCTAATTATTTCTTGAGAAAAACGTGAAGTGTTGTGTCATTATGTGCTACTGATATTATGAGCAAACAAAAAAAAAACTTAGTAATACTGTCAGCATTCTAGGCACTTTACCACGAGGTGACATTTTGGTGGGAGTGTACAGTACAATTTATACATTTTTTTTAAGATTAATAAATTAGTATGAGATTTTTTAAATGACTTAATTTTTATACTGGAAACCATGTTATAAATAAATTAGTATCGGTAATGTTATAAGCATACTTATTTATATTTAAGCGCAGCTAAGAGACTCGTTAAGTGAAGAAATAAATTTTCACAAACATTTTTCAGCAAAACATGTCCTAGTGTGTTGTGGTGGCCGAATAGCAAAAAAAATTGTGCAACAGAGAAATTCTCAAATGGAATTCCTGTTAAAGGAACAAAAATATTCACAAAATATCTGTAGACCTCGCAGATTGCGACCGATGTCAGCTCATTACGCTTTCATAAATAATTCAGAGTTCCTATCCCTCTTTCAGCGTTCAAACCTGACCTACAAGCTTTGAGCTTTTAGGTGTTCAACGCTTTTTGGGGAAAATAGGACATGGAATTCATTGGAAGATTGAGGGATTTATGATTTACCGAAAACAATCTTTTATCAACCTTTAATACAAACCTTCACCCCCCCATTGCAGTTTCTTAGTGGATACATACATAGATACATTTTATCACGCCTTTTTCCTGTGAGAGTAGGCAGAGACTAGCGATTTCCACTTGCTACGATCCTTACTCATCTTATCTTACTTCACCTTATCTTATCTCTCTTGCTTCTTCTACACTCATCACTCTCTTCATACATACGCTCCGGTTATGGGTGCTCCTAATATCTTCCTTTTTAAGGAGGTCCTTAGGAGTAGATTTTTGAAAAAGTAGCTAATGATATTATGTATGATGTGATATTATTATTTACTTAAATATATGTAATTAGTAATAATACTTTTATTATACACCCACCTAAAATTTTCTACATAACCCAAAGGTTGGCTGGTAGATAATGCTTTAGCATTAAGCCCTATTGTACGTTTACTTTGTATTTTTGTACAATAAAGGTTAAATAATAATAATAATAATGTTTGACCTCAGGCGTTTAGCTATATTCATATCAATTTTTATTAAAATTGGTCCACCGTAATAGCTGTGAAAGCTTAATAAATAGTTGTGCCACGATTAGGACGATGCAAACGTTTCATATTAGATTTTCTTGGCAAAATGATCTAATCAGTAAATGCCATAGGAGTCATGAGTCATCAGAATCTGGATTATACAGCAGGATTCACATTACATTTTTGTACACCACATCCCGAATTCCAGCCCGCGTATACAAACAAGGAAATAAACGTATGGAACTGACAATTATGTAACACAACAAAATGATTTTGATCCGTAGGGATACTGCTACTTTTTAGGCATTTGTCTAAAAGGCTGATGTCCCGTGACCAGAGGAATTAGCTGGCTCAAAGGATCTGCATTGTCATTCAAGTTAGAAATGCTGCCAGTCTCCTGGGCACGTTATAGTAAAGTGACTTTTTGTTGGAACTTAGTTAATTTGTTTTAGTTTGAATTAGATTTTATTTTACTAGGACTACCTAAGTACATATTTTATTTCCTATTTAGTATTGCTTTTATTGCGTATTGTATCAAAACTTTCCAACTATTGTTTTTAATTTTGATAAAACTGAATTATTCTATTTTTTCTCCAATATACAAAATAGACCGTCCCAATGCACAACGCAAAAAATAACCCACGAAAGCAAGCTTCTGGCATTTTTCTCTTCAACATGCATAGTCGTTTCTACGCCAGTACCTTCAATGTACCCAATACATTTTCGCTCATGCTATAATGACGAGAATGACTCAGTAGGTATTCACATAATGAATGCTGTGTTATGGACGCGGCGAATGGCCCTGGCCAAACCAGACTGGTTCAAAGCGGCCAAGTTTCAGTCCTATGTAAATTCATTGGACATTTTGAAATAGTCCAGGGACCGTTACAGAAATGCCAAATAGCTGTCGAGTAATGAGAGTAATCTTCTAACGAGAGCTATTTAGAGTGCGTCGTTTGGTGGTAGCGCGCAAAAATATAATTTATTAATTTTTAACGAAGCCAATTACTTAGGCTAGGCGAAATCTGAGTCATATAAAAAGGTTTCGGAAAAACTACAATATGTTTTTTTTAATGTTTAGAATAATATGTCTTAAACTACACGATGTCAAAAACAATATAATAAAGCAAAAAAGTACCTACATTTTCTACGCATATGGGTAAATTATGCTAACTAATAAGTCAATCGACTTGCATGCGTGCAAGGGAGCTACTATAAAAGTAATTTAGATATATGCAAATGCATCTGCAGGGATACAAGTATGGAAATTCTATATTATGCAAAGAAAATGCATTCAGTGATACAATTGGAGGAAAAGTTTCAGTATTTCTTTCCTGAAGAAAGAAACACAACCAAAATAATATGTAAGTACCATAAAGTTAAACAGGATGTACCTTACTCTATGGTAAGTACTCTTTATTTGATTTTTGTTTCATGCATAAAGTGCGTTAGTACATTATATCTCGATGCATAAAGTACATATAGTCATGTCATATTACGTAACAAACCATTATTATAAGTTCCAAAAAGGTTATAATATCGGAACATTACGAAATGTTCTTTTATTTTTAGGTCGAACCGATCTAATAACCGCCGAAAATCGTATTTCTAGAGTCTTCAAAATAATTACTTGTTTGTGAAACTCACCCCTGATTTGGTACAGTACCGTTCCCAACGCTATTTGTCACCAAACTTAAATGAAATACTTTCAAAAGGGTTATTCAAACTGGAGAATTCTCGAAAAACCTCTCCTTTGCAAACTCAGGCCCTTCAATCTACTCGTAATTGATGACTTTCTGGATAAATCGATTTTCTAGCTAAGTGTCATCGAGTAGTAAATTTTATTACGAGGAGCGAAAATGATTAATCGATTACCGAAGAAGTGTCGCGAGATGACAAACAGAATTTATACAGGCTGCTCCCGATTTTGTTTGATTTTTATGTGGAAAATATCCAGATACTTTCTGACTTTCCTGGCACTTATTATATTAAGTACCTTTAATATATGCTTAATTATTATATAGTCCTAGGTACTTTATTAAAAATGAGAGTGAGGATTGATGTTTGTTATAAGGTCACGCAAAATTTTTTGGACAGATTTCGATTAAATTTGGTACACGGGTACAAAAAAATAACTTATCTATAGTGGAACCTCGGAGCACTGCTAGTAATAAATAAAAGTTAGTTTAATAGTCATTATATGCCAGGAGTTTCTTTGAATTTGAATAGGCATATTTTGAGTTTGCGTGTACCACCCTAGATCTCATCTTTGCTTCCCATCAGGCAAGATAGAGGTCAAACGCACTCAGATTTAAAACAAAAAAAATAGTTCATTATCCCCCGAATAGATAAAATTTGACTAAAAGCAACTTAAGACGAGGATCAAAACCGGTGTTTTTTTACTCTAACTGCAATCTTGACATTCTCACAGCTAGTACCTATACCTACTAATTATATAAAAAAACTAGCTGGCGCCCGCGGCTTCGCTCGCGTCAATCCTTTCTTAGCGGATGCCTACGTCATAACATCTACCTGCATGCCGAATTTCAGCCCGATCCGTCCAGTGGTTTGCGTTGATAGAACACTATGTCAGTGCAGTCAGTCACCTTTGAGTTCTATATATGTTGCAGTCGGATCGTATAATCCGCCGTATTATATTACGGCTAGCCGTTTTACTAAACAGCGCCGTTTTGTAATTCGGCGGTTCAACGATTAGCCGGATGTCAGTCAGTCACCTTTGAGTTCTATATATGTCGCAGTCGGATCGTATAATCCGCCGTATTATATTACGGCTAGCCGTTTTACTAAACAGCGCCGTTTTGTAATTCGGCGGTTCAACGATTAGCCGGATTGTCACTGCGATACGTTCTCCAATATGGCGGCCCATGTTAAGCCGCATCGTACTACTAACTATTATAAATGTAGGGTGGACTATACTTACAAAATAAAACTATGTTTAAATGAAAATCTATTTTAATCAGAAAATGCTAACAGATTTTCTTTTAACGATATTCTTTAGCAACCAAGAATTATTATAATAGTTATTCGCCATCGCGGTTGTTACGTCAGGCAGCGCCACAAGTGTTACAAATCGGAACTAAAAACTGTCAAAGTGGCGGCTAATGACACGCTATATTACATTACGGCTTAGTCGTATTGAAGAACGTATGGTGCCGAATACATTTCGCCGGATTTTCATTCAGCCGTATTCAATCCGGCTGATCATTGAACCGCCGAATTACAAAACGGCGCTGTTTTGAAAAACGGCTAGCCGTAATGTAATACGGCGGATTATACAATCCGACTGCGACATATATATAGATACTGCCCTGATAAAAAAATCTTGACCTACCCTTTTAAAATGAAACCTGCTACAAAAGAAAAGCCTCTGGGTTAAACCGTATTAAACGGATACTTTGGACAATGCCGGTAATTGAGCGTACTCGATCGATTTCATTGTTCGCAATAATTTGACCTTACGGACCCAGGTTTCCGGTCTTACCCCGGATATCGGCCTTAGCACGTAATGTGATGGTCTTTACAATTGTGACAAATGTGTTTTAAATGAGATTTTTTTATTACAAGCAGACTTTGACCCGCTACTTCGTTCAAAAAAAGGAGTGTTATGTTATCAGGGTTCATGTATGTATGTAAGTTTCTTTATTTCACCCTAAGTCCTGAACGGCTTAACAAATTTTCAAAGTCAAAGTCAAAGTTTTTTATTGAAACTTGGCCTTCAAAGAAGGCTCTTTTTCATGTCGATAACTAATTATTTAATCATAATATTTTATGTCTCAAAGCTACAAACTACTAGCATTTCGGAACGACCACTGATGAGAAGAAATGCCGAAAGAAACTCATGAAACAGTCTTGGTCGCCTAGCATGCCAGAGGGGCTATTCATTAACTTTATACATACACTAGATTGTGTACAGTCAAAAATAAAATAAAATATAAGTAAAAAAATAATAATAATATAATAAAACATGTTATGTTTGTGATCAAGTAACCACAATGAATTGGTTAAGAACAAAAAATAAAAATAAAATTCGAATCAGGATCGAAGCAGGATCCCCTGGCAACACCCGTTCACAAGTTTGAACATTTTAGAAAAATAAATACTTTCAGTCACTTGAAGATCACAATACACGTACATGTTTAACAATTAAATGTCAATGTAATTAAATTTAAAAAAGATTTTTTCACAATATCAAAAGAATGTAATCAAGTGTGGAGTGGCGAAGTTGTAGGGAGAGACCAAACTTTTTTATCGTTCAAATAATCACTTATTGTGTAATACGCTTTATTCATCAAAGTATTTTTAAGATATGTTTTAAATTTTTGCATCGGTAAATTTATAGCCTCGTCAGGGAGCTTGTTACACATTTTTACACTTTGACCCACGAAAGACCGCCGAACCTTTTTAAGCCTAAAGCAGGGCGTATAAAGTTTATTATTATTGCGGGTGTTTATACTATGTACATCGCAGATTTTTTTAAAGAGGTTTAAATTGGATTTAACAAAAATAAGTACATTGAAGATGTATTGAGATGCAACAGTAAGAATTTTTATTGATTTAAAGAGCTCTCGTAGAGAATCGCGTCGTTTTAGCCCGTACATAAAACGAATTGCTCTTTTCTGTAATACAAATATTTTCCCTATCTCGGCTGCATTTCCCCATATCAATAATCCGTATGACATTATGCTATGAAAGTAGCTGAAATACACGAGTCTAGCTGTTTCAATGTTTGTGCACTGTCTTATCCTTCTCACTGCATAAGCCGCCGAGCTAAGTTTTTTGGCCGTGAGTTCAATGTGTTTATCCCACTTTAACTTACAGTCAACGGTAACGCCTAAGAATTTGACACTGTGTACCCACTCTAATACTTTGCCATTAACTATTAAAGGTATATCATTATGAGGTGCGTTCGAGAGAGAAAACTTTATACACTTGGTCTTGTCCGTGTTTAAAGCCAGGTTGTTGGTTGTAAACCAGTCAAGCACAAGTGTCATAGTATTACTTACATCGTCATAATTTTGACTATTTCTGTTGACTTTAAATAGTAATGATGTGTCGTCCGCAAATAAAACAACTTCACACAATTGTTGGGCAAGACATGGAAGGTCATTTATGTAAACAAGGAATAGAAAAGGACCGATTATGGAGCCTTGAGGCACGCCCATGTGTACCGCCGCGCTGCTGGAAGCAGCTCTGTTAACTTCTACTTTCTGAGTTCTGTTGTCCAGGTAAGAAGCTAGTACCTAAAGGGCCGTCCCAGTAACACCATAAAATTTAAGCTTGTTTTTTAGTATATTATGATCCACGCAGTCAAAGGCTTTTGAAAGGTCGCAAAAAATACCTATGACATCTTGGCTAGATTCCCACGCTTCATAGATTATTTGAACTAAAGTAGATGTTGCATCAGTAGTGGAACGACCTTTAGTGAAACCGTACTGACGATTATGTAAGATTTTATTTACGTTAAAATAAGAGACTAATTGCGTTAAAATTAATTTTTCAAATATTTTACTTAAAGCGGGTAATATAGAAATGGGTCTGTAATTAGTGGGATCATTTTTTGTACCCTGTTTGAATAAAGGAATTGTACGGGTTATTGCTTGTAAGTGATAGAAATGATAAATAGTCTTGATAGAAAAAATAATAAAAAATATATTGTCCAAAAACTTGATATGCTAAGTATGATATGTGAATGATAGCGAGAACGTACGATGCGCTTGATGATCGATTACGAACTAGTTTGAAAAATATGAATTAACAACAATGCGCGTATTTAGCTGACGCGGCGCAACGTACAGTGGGCCACATAGAAAAGTATACCACTTTTTATAGTTGATCGTATTTCGGGTGCTATACTTTTCTATGTGGGCCACTGTACATAAAGTAATGGCCCGTACATGCTCCCGGGCGAGAAGATGAGAGAAGTTAATAGATGCTGTATGAATGTCAGCGATTAAAAACTAACAAGATGAAAGACAATGTTTTAACCTATGTTAATATGATATTTGTTGCTCGATTTTAAGACTTCTGACATCTTTAAATGATATTAAAAAAAAGAAAAATGTAAAAAATATTATAGTAAAGACTTCTTAAAGTCTCTGATCAAATATCTGTCCTAAATGTGGTGACGTGCACTTATCAACTTTCACTACACACTTTTCATGCCTTTCACTAACACTTGTAACACTACGCGATGGTGCCGGCTGCTGCAGCTCGGGCTGCGCCCCGGGCTGAAGCTCCGCCTCTGTTCGTGCTGGAGGGCAGCACGCCTGCCCTGCGTGCCAGGTTGTCCTCGTCGTCGACTGCTCGCCTGGAGTGGGACGCGCCACCCTTGGCATGGGGCGCATCTCCAGTTGTGAAGGATCAGGCGCGGCGCCTGCATTGCCCGCCTGAGTAATTAACCGCTGGCTGCGTATGCGTCGCAGCAAAACGGTCAAACCGATGATCACTGTTACACCTATACATCCATATATGACGGTATAGTGGTGAATATCATGGCTAGAAACCTGCTCTGGTAGATGTTCATTTGCTTTCAAAGTCTTGATTTCACTTCTAATGTCTTCCATTTCTTTATTTGGCATATCTAAACTGTTTTGCAAGGTTGATGGCGAGATGTCGATGTTTATTATGTGATTGATTGGCTCTATATCTTCTACTGGTAAGGCAGAACTGACGTTAATCTGACTCATTCCTTGATTATGTGAAAATATAGTAAATTGTTCTGTTTTTATTATACATGTACGATCTACACTAACAATTCCTGCTGATGTTAGCTTTTTAGCGACCACCTGATTATCGCATAACACTTTGATAGGGCATGTATCGCAACAGAAAAATAAATATTTGTTTGGTTTACTCGTTTCAGTCCATTGACTGTAGCAGGGGATAATGCTGATCTTGCATTGTTCGGTAGAGGGCTCAAGTGAACACAACTTGTCGTCATTCTTCAAATGATAGATAGGGCGTTGTATATAACATAAGTAAGTATCAGTTTTGTCGTGTAAACATGCTCTGACGTCATATGTTGTCATAGTAAGATAAGAATCCTTTTTCAAATTGATTGCAATGTATTCCGCAATAGGAGAAACGCGAACCATCTTCTTGTTTTCCACTACTCGAGGAACAGGAATGATTTTCATGATTTCGAATGAATCTCGATACACAAGAGGGATACGTAACTCAAAAATTAAAAACTCTTCACCCAATCTTGCTTTAACCTTGATAAAATGATAAATCTTGCTAAACTCTGACTCCAAATTGTTAATTGGCAACAACAAATCCTTTGATATATGTGACGAAATAGTATTCAATACTGTTTTTAGTTGATCTGGAGAAATAAGTTGAAAGTTCATTCTTCCGTGATATATGTCTGTAATAGTATCCAGTAAAGTGGTTTGCATGCCTTTTAAGCTGCGTAAGAGATTGCTGGTAGCGATGGAAATTAAACTGAAGTCGTTCATGAGAGAGTTCCTTTCTGATTCCGACTTTAAATTGCTGGCTAACTTATCTTGATTCATAACTAATCGGTTAAGAGCTTTGTGCTGTTTTTCAATGACGTTTTCGGTCCTTTTTAATACGTTATACTCAGACTCGACTACAGATGTTTGATTTCGTATAAGTGAGAGTAAATGATCTTCATTATTTCTCATTGATAAGATGTCTGCGGTATATTGTTCTGCGAATCGCTCGTCAAGTACGCCGAACAGACTGTGAGCGAGATACCCGATCCCGTTGATAAGGCCGCGCTTGGTGCGGCGTGAGCTCGACTGCTGACTGTGTAACAGGTGGTGATAGTAGTCTAACTCGGAGTACTCATGTTGCAACTGCATTGTTATCACTTCACAATGTGAATCTTTTAAGTTGAGGCACAATTTATTTAGATATTTTAAATACTTATCACAAGCGCTATTAGCTTGCCAATAAGGACCCATGTCGTAGTATGTGACGACCTTCCATTCGTCCCTGATTAATTGCATGCTTGATATCTTGTCGAAATATAAACCTTGATCATGTTTCAGTGCCGTGACGTTGAGTGTTGCTTGCGTAGTTGTAAAGATGCTTAAAAATGATAGAAGTAAAATAACGAAGGAAGAGAAGTGACTATAAGTGGGTTTTGGCTTTCCCGAATCTTTGGGGTATGTTGTTCAGCTTCTCTTTCTGGTGTATTCTGATGAACTGGCAAAATCGTTAATTTTACTATGGGACGTTTTAGGAACCCATTTTTGGTTTTTACGGTGACGACACGTACATAGTTGTCCTTGCCGGGGTGCAACTCTACTACCCTACCCATAATCCACTTGCCTGGGGGTAAGTTGTCATCGTGAATTAGAACTACGTCATTTATGTTGATGTTATTTTGAGGACGCCTCCACTTGGATCTTGATGATAGTTCTGATAGATATTCGGCGCGCCACCGTTTCCATATATCATGATATATTTTTTGAGTAAGATACCATCTTGTTCGCATATCTCGCTCGGTGTTTAATAGAGTTAAAACGGGGCCGCTAGCTAAAAAGTGGGATGGTGTTAAGTAATCCAGATCATCTGGATCTTCCGTGAGCGGACAAAGAGGCCTGGAGTTTAAACAGGCCTCCAACTGTGATAGTATGGTGGAGAACTCCTCATAAGTAAGGCGTTGTTCGCCAACCACCCTCTTGAGGTGGTACTTCAAGCTCTTCACAGCCGCCTCGAAAAGTCCATTTGATGAAGGCCAGCTTGGAGCATTGAAGTGAAAATCTATGTTCATGTTGGTAATTTCCTGCACTAATTCCTGATTATCAGCGCTAATTACTGATTGGAGAGCTTCATACTCTTGCTGTATGACCCTGCTAGCTCCCACGAAGTTTGTGCCGTTGTCACAAAATATATGTTGAGGTGTTCCTCTCCGAGCTGCCATACGTTTTAGTGCCGCCAAAAATGATGCAGTAGTTAAATCGGACACGAGCTCTAGATGAATGGCCTTTGTTGCCATGCAGACGAACACTGCTACGTAACCCTTTGTGCAATGTACTCCTCTACCCTTGCTTGATTTTACAAATATGTGTCCTGTGAAGTCCACACCGGTGTTGGAGAAGGGGCGTGAGGAATTTGTTCGTGCATACGGTAAGTCTCCCATTAGTTGAGAAAGTTTTTTGTTGTCGTAACGTCTACACTTTACGCAAGCCCTAAGATGTTTTTTGGTGGCCCTGTTGCCCCCGATTACCCAATATTGTTGTCGGATAAATGATAATGTTACGCGCACACCGCCGTGAAATGTGAGACTGTGAGCGCTATCGATGATTAGCTCGGTAAGACGACTTGAATGGGGAATAATAATAGGATGTTTCATATCTAAGGATATCTGAGCGTTCCTTAGCCTACCACCTACACGAAGAAGGCCATCTTGATCTAAGAACGGATGTAAATTCAACAACTTGCTTTTTGAACTCACACAGTTATCCTTTTTCAGGTCCTTGATTTCCTGATTGAAATGTTCCTGTTGTATATACTTGATAATTGATAATTTGGCACTCTTGATTTCTTGTAATGTTAAATAACTAGGTTTAGATGACATTTTTCTAAAATAAATAAAACGACGCACTCATGCTAGTACGCGTACCAATTTGTTGAATGAGCTGTACTTGTTAATGATACTATGTATGATGTCATCGTCTTTATGTTCGTAAACAGCTGTGTTGGTTTGCTTTTTCGTCTGTATCTCTTCATTTGTTTCAAATATAACTTGTTGGGGTTGATCTTGATAGGATGGTAACCATTTTGGTCCTTGAAACCAGAGGGAATGTTTATATAATTGAGTTGCAGTTAGGCCCCTGCTGGCACAATCTGCCGGGTTTTCTTGAGACTTGACGTAACGCCAGCATCCCTTGGGCATGATTTCGGTCACTTGCTTGACTCTGTTCGCCACGAAAGATTTCCACTTGTTTGGATCTCCCGATAGCCATCCCAACACTGCCGTCGAATCAGTCCACCCATACTCCTCAATCTGATAATCTTTTAAACATTGTTTTACTTTATTCATTAATGATGCAAGTAAAACCGCGCCACATAACTCTAATCGCGGCAACGATATTTTCTTGCTGACCGATGCAAGCCTTGTTTTGCCTACAACCAGAACCACTGTTGCTTTATCTCCACGAACTATTTTGCAATATATAACGCATCCATATGCTTTTATTGAGGCATCACAAAATCCGTGCAATTCTATTTTATCGTTTTCTTTTGTAGTGGACGTAGTTATGCAAACCAGATCCAACACAAAAATATAGAATGTTGGGAAATTGACTTTTTACTTTGGGACTTAATATTTAAATATAAGGAAAGTTTATTAAATAAACTAATGAGTAATATCATGGATAATACTTAAAGGTACACGGTCAAAATTCTATTACAGCGATTAAACAGTAAAATGTCTGAATTTTCATGGAAAACATTGAATGGATCCTGTTTGCATTAAGTTAGTTTGCAGTTTTTTCTTAATTACCTATATACCATGTACTGTGAAACAATTGATTTTGCTTTAAACATTAATGTAATGCTATGATATTAAGACAATATAATAAAGTGGCATTGGCGAATTACAAATGGCTTTATTTTTAATCAAAAATTTAACAAATGCTTTGTTAAAAGAATAATATCTGAAAGCTTTTGTAAACATTCTCGGAGAATGTCTAAAAAGCTTTCAGATATTATTCTTCGGGTTCCTCTAATTCAATCTCGAAGTCCGACGCTCCCGAAAACCCGTCGAAAAACCGTCGACATCATCAACAATCCTGTCATCTCCAGTCAAATTCTTATAAAAATGTGTACATCGTTTGGAATAAGATGTAAAAGTCTTCTTATGTCTTCCAGTTTTACACTGGGTATGGGCTTTCCATTAGGCCAAAGTGAAACATTATTACAAATAGGGTATTTTTTTTTATGTTGAGCTCCTTAAAATCTGCTTCTAAATCTGTGCTCATATAAATTCCTTTTTAAGAACTAGTTCCTTAGTTTTAAGCCGTGAAATTTTCGATTTATCGACTGCTATTTTCCTATTTGTAATAATGTTTTCTAATTTTGAACATGAAAGAAAATCTTCTTTAGTCATTCTTGTCACATGCATGGGTTTATTCTTCTTGCAACTTTTCATTATTTCTATGTAATCTTGTAATATATATAGTCTCTGCTGTAATTTTTAAGCACATTCTATCTTCCCAAAGTCAGTGTCATTAGGCAAAAAGCTATGCCCAGATTCTGAGATCTTGCTGAGAAGCTTAAGCCTGATGTTAGACACCTAATACTTTATAGTGATTCGGCTGGTAGGCAGAATGGTAATATAAAGCTAACCCTAATGCTTAAAGCCATGTTATGCGATCATCCGACTTTGCAACAGATAAGTATTAGATTTTTAGAATCAGGGCATAGCTTTTTGCCTAATGACACTGACTTTGGGAGGATATAATGTACTTTAAAATTACAGCAGAGACTTTATACACTACAAGATTACATAGAAATAATGAAAAATTGCAAGAAGAATAAACCCATGCATGTGACAAAAATGACTAAAGAAGATTTTCTTTCATGTTCAAAATTAGAAAACATTATTACAAATAGGAAAATAGCAGTCGATAAATCGAAAATTTCATGGCTTAAAACTAAGGAACTAGTTCTTAAAAAGGAATTTATATGAGCACAGATTTAGAAGCAGATTTTTAACTCTTTCAGGCACAAAAAAAAATATTTTCTATAAAAAAGGTGGTTAGTTTGCTAACCACCAAACCTGAAAGATTGGAGCACAACATAAAGAAATATAGATAGATAGATAAACACTTTATTGCACCATTTACAGAAAAGAAATACAATGTAGTAACAAAAGTAAATACATATATAAATGAGCGCAAAGGCGGGCTTATCGCAAATGCAATTTTTTCCAGCCAACCTTTGGGTGGAAGGAAATATACGTACGTATATAAATACCCGTGGTAGACAACCAATTATGTCCAAGAACCTATTGGATTCACTTTAGCCTAATGGAAAGCCCATACAAAGTGTAAAACTGGAAGACATAAGAAGTCTTTTACATCTTATTCCTAACGATGTACACAATTTTTATAAGAATTTGACTGGAGATGACAGGATTGTTGATGATGTCGACGGTTTTTAGGGAGCGCCGGACTTCGAGTTTGAATTAGATGAACCCAAAGAATAATATCTGAAAGCTTTTTAGACATTCTCCGAGAATATCTACAAAAGCTTTCAGATATTATTCTTTATTATTATTCTTTTAACAAATCATTTTGAAACTTGTTGAATTTATGATTAAAAATAAAGCCATTTGTAATTCGCCGATGCCTCTTTATTATCAAATTGCCGATCAATGTATAAAACAACATCAATTGTTTCATAGTACATGGTACATAGGTACCTAATTAAGAAAAAACTGCAAACTAACTTAATGCAAACAGGATCCATTCAATGTTTTCCATGAAAATTCAGACATTTTACTGTTCAATCGCTGTAATAGAATTTTGATCGTGTACTTTTAAGTATTATCCATGATATTACTTATTAGCTTATTTAATAAACTTTCTTTATATTTCAATATTAAGTCCCAAAGTAAAACGTCAATTTCCCAACATTCTATATTTTTGTGTTGGATCTGGTTTGCATAACTACGTCAAACGTTACATAGACGAGATCCAAACCGCATGTTTCGTAAGAACTGTATTCATTCAAAACGAAACAAAGAACCATGTGCAATGGATCTTATTCAAAATATGCAATTGTGAGTATATTTATTATGCAAATAAGATCCAATCGGCATGATCCTCATAAAATCACAATTTCATAATTATATATAGAACCAAGTGACATGGATTTAGTTTTATGTTTTATTTCCTGAAAATCACGCTGCTTGAATCTTTTCTTACGTTCCAAATATGTTGTTTTAAGATGGTATCTTTGAAAATAATACATTTTTTAGACCAATGAAACACTGGAGACACTGGTCTTTTTTTTCCATAGACGTAAGGCCTATTTTTGAATAATTTTGTGTACAGAACTCAATTTTGGCCAAGGTGTGGGTTGGATCTGGTTTGCATAACTACGTCCAGTTAACCATCTACGAATTTTGATTTTGTTAATGTTAGATATATCGTCCTTAAGAATAATCCACTGCTTGATAATTTCGTCTGGGAGTATGTCATCCCAGCTGCTATCGAATAACCATACTTTTTGGAAAAGTAATTTTAGTTTTAATGTTAAGGGGAAATCCACCCTAGCGGATCGAATAACTTAGATATTTCAGATAATAAAGTCCGCTTAGTAGGTTTTTCGATTGCTGTTTGAATTTTCGATTCGAAGGTGAAGGTGTCTTCCACTGGATTCCAGCGCAATCCTAGCGTTTTTGTGGAATTCGCTTCC
Organism: Ephestia elutella; assembly: GCA_018467065.1. Classification (NCBI taxonomy): domain Eukaryota; kingdom Metazoa; phylum Arthropoda; class Insecta; order Lepidoptera; family Pyralidae; genus Ephestia; species Ephestia elutella. The sequence goes on from CM031569.1 coordinate 4,852,566, forward strand.
CGGAAATCGAAACTTGCTTTGTCTGACTGATTGTCTAATAACTGAGGTACGTTAGAAGCCCATTTTCGAAGATTGAATCCGCCTGATTTCAATAGTTTGGTGATGTCAGCTTTTAGCTGTATAGATGACGAAAGAGAGTGATTGCCGTGAATTAAATCGTCCATATATAGACATTCCTCCAGGACCTTGATAGCATCACTTGATGTGTAGTTCTGCTTTTCATCACTCGCCAGCTGTTTGAGTGTCATCATAGCCAAAAATGGAGCGGCCTTGACGCCGAAGCTCACTGTAGTTAACTGATAATCCTGTAAAGGTTTGTTACTATCGTCACGCCAAACGATTTTCTGGAATTGTTGATCATCTTCACTTAACCATATTTGACAAAACATTTTTTGAATGTCCGCTGTGTATGCAAACCGATATTGACGCCACTTTAAGATCAAACTTTGGAGATCCTGCTGTAAATTTGGACCCCTATACATGATATCGTTTAAACTAAGTCCGGATGATGATGGTGAAGATGCATTATAGACCACGCGTAAAGAAGTGGTCAAGGACTCAGCGCGATGTACCCCGTGATGAGGTAAGTAGTAGTTCGGTGTCTTATTGCCGTCCGCCGGCGCCGGTTTCATGTATCCAGCGGCTAAGTATTCTTGCATAAATAATTTATAATCAGTTTCAAATTTGTTATTCTTAGTAAATTTCCGTTCTAATTGTAGAAATTGCGCAACGGCCTTTTGTTTTGATGTACCTAACTCGTGTATTAAGTCCGACTTAAGGGAAGTTTCACTTGATAAGATCCGTCCTCTCGTCGAATGGTAGTTTCTTTGTAGAAGTCGATACAGTGTTGATCTTCTGCTGATAATGTTGATGATGATGATATGTCCTCAATCTCCCAGAACTTTTGAATGTTTTCGGTATCATGAAGAATAACATTGCATTGCAGCTGTCTCGTGTTTACATTTCCGCTTAAGATCCAACCAAACCGCGTCTGTTGTGCGATTGGGGATATTTCGTCTGTTCTACAAATGCCGTTCATAAGGATGTGAGAGTAGACCTCTGCTCCCAGCAGGAGGTCAACGGGTCGGCTAACATAAAACTCTGGATCTGCTAATTCGATGTCATTGAGAAATTCCCATGTAGGTTTAGGTAAAGTATAACTAGGTAAATTGTTAATCAAAGTTTTCATAATAAAAATATCTGTTTTTAGTGTGTAGTCTCCTTTAGTTGATTTCATAGTAATTATAGTTGCACCTTTGCAGTTGTTTTCTTTTGCTCCAATACCTACTAAAATACCCTTACATTTACGTATCGGAAGGGATAATAGCTGTGCTGCCCTTAGACTGATAATTGATGATTGTGATCCTTGATCTAGAAGAGCTCTCAGTTTGATGTAGGTACCGTCAGCAGCCTGCACTTGTATGATGGCGGTTGCTAACAGTATCTCGGATGAGTCGCCCTGTTGCAACTCGTTGTTTGACTTGCTAGTGTGATTTGCTACCCGAGACGTAGATGCTTGCTGTTCATTGTTGTGGTGCGTGTAGGCTTCATGTAAGATAGTGTTGTGTGCGGCCTGGCACTCACGACAGCGTTTCTCAGATGTACATGCTTTGCCATGGTGGTTGAATAGGCAGTTAGGACAAAGCTGCAGTCTTGATATGGTGCTCTTTTTGTATTGAGGAGACATTGATAAGAATTTTTGACAATAATAAAGCCAATGATCGTAGTTACAGAGCGGACACTTGAACTTTGATTGACTGCGATTGTTTGTCCTCTCTGCGGGTTTATTTGGAGAAAACGATTGATGATTGGTTTTTTGATACCTGGGGGAATGACTTGATGTAACTTTGCTTGTAGAATAATCTTGTTTCCTACGTGATGACTCCATAGAAGTAAATTTGGCCTCGAGGAATTCTAGAAAATCTTGTATAGTTGGTAGTTCTCGAGGTTGTTTCAAGGACTCGTTGTAATCGTTATGAGACTCGGTGTCTAATTTTTGTGAAAGAAGATACACTAACAATGGGTCCCAAGTACTGATGTCTACCCCAAGGTTTTTTACGGCGTTAAGTGTCTCCATAGTGGTATCATGAAGACGTTTGATGTGATTGATAGATGGTTGTTGCATTGTAGGAATGTTCATGAGATTGTTGAGTTGAGATAACTGAAGGCGGTCTATAAGCACAAATAATAATATATTTGTCCTTGTAATAGTTGTAATAATATATAATATTTTGATGTGAGAGGTATTTTTAGATTCCTTGAGTTCCCCTGAGTGACATATATGAGTTGTCAGTCGTGTTTTTTATTTTTTAATAATCAGCTTGTTTGATAGACTTTTAGCTATACAACTATGAAAACTGCACCAAATTTAATTCTAGTTTTTTTAATTCAAATTTAATCCTGATACTCAGACACACAGAAAAAAATGTAAAAAAAAACATTTTACTCTATAATGACGGGTCAATGCCTCGTACAATTCGCAAGCGCCGCGATATAATGTATCTGCTGACATGATGATCATATCTACATTTTTCATAATTAACTAATTTTATAGATACACCAGTTACAGTTTTATTATATAGAAATAGAAATAAATACAATTTTTAAACGCCAAATACATTGTATCACAACTGTTCTACATGTACCAACTATTTGTGTTAGCTTGCCTGCAACATGTTGTACGGTACCAACCAACTATTTGTATATAGCTTAGCTGCAACAACAACATGTTGTACGCAAACCAAACCATCAAATGGTTTCCCTAAACTTCGTCCGACGCTGCATCACAACTTGTGTGCCGTTATTGTCATAAACCAACAGTTAAATTGTAAGCTAAGCTGTCTAGTGCTGTCTAGGTGTGTACTATGTAAATGGTTAGAATATTCATTGTAAGCAAATGTGAATCCATACTAATATCATAAATGTAAAAGTCTGTCTGTTACGCTTTCACGGCTAAATCGCTGGACCGATTTGGATAAAATTAGGTTTTTTTAGAAATCAACCGGTATTGGACTGAAATGGGGGGGTCAAAGTTTGTATGAAAAACACACATTATTACTTTTTTGCCGCGGAAGGAACCGCGGGTAAACAGCTCATAGTGACTTTATAAAATAATTCATCGATATGTACAATCGAAAATTCTCAGGGTCTGGATCACTTACCGCAAAGTTTAAGAGGGTTAGCACCGGTACCTAATTTTAATATAAAGTATCGGAGAGTACCAGTACTTTTAAGGAGTTTATATGGAGAATCAGGTACCTGTTCAAGCCCTGGTTCAAGAGAAAACGGAGAAAAATAATAAGAAATAAAATAAAAATACACCCACTAACTACTAGACACTGTCTGCTAATGCAAATTCACAAAGGTGTCCAAGATTAAAAATAAGTATATAATAGGTGAATAAGATATCTATCTTATCGATTGTGTTATAAAAATAACACTGGTATTAAATTATCCCAAGTCAGGCACCCGGCTATCAAGCGGCAGGAGAAAATACATTGAATAATATCAAATTACACAATACAAAATTGAAATAAATATCCTCCTGTACAAATCCGAATCATAACTGTGATCGAAGAGCTCTGAAATTGAATTTGATCGAATCGAAATCGAATAATCTTACGGTGAAGTGATTCTGAAAACGATAATTACGTATCTTCATTCATTAGTGACATATTGTCATTGAAATTGCAAATTAAGATTTTAATTAACTGCTTGACTAAATTCAATGAGTGATATAAGAGATGTTTCAAAGAATTTTGCGGTCAATTCAAATTATACTTATTGAACCTATTAATTTTGTATTCAACTTTTATTCACTTTGCTGTCACACTATCACAAGTTAGACAAATACTGAGTCAATTGGCCATAATTAATACCTAGAGCAATAATTAATTGCTTTGTATAATACAATAAAATAAGTCAAAAAAAAATTATCATATAAAAATTAGAGGTTTGCCATTATTTACTGGTATTAAATTTATACTTGCTCATGCTATTTTCAAGAATATATCTCATTACGGAAGGTTTCGCAAAGTGAATGTTTATGTTTCAAAGACTCAGGACTCAAGGAAAATTATCTTACAACGTCCTCATTATCATTTTACTGTTTATTTTCCTCTAAGATACATAATTATGCTTGTTACAGTCAGCATTCTGCCTGATTGATGGACGTTTGGCTAATGATTTTGCGAAAGAGCGGATGAGTTCCTTTGAGCTGTCTTCTTATTATGATCGGCCTATTGACGGCACTTCGGATGAAATACAATGGAATCGATGAACTTTGGAAGTGAATAAGCGTTCTTAAAAATCTTTGTACATTTTAAAATCGTGATTCATTTCTAAATATCGGAAGGTTACTTGGAAAAAAAAAGTAAGTTATTGACAGGGAACAGAATGTTCATTAGAAGTTGCGTGAGCGTGTGTATTTTAAAAAGGTTACTGATATTCCTAAAATAAAACAAACGCTTTTAAATTTTTTTTTTCGTGGAAAAGAAATTTTTTAAAAGCATCATAAAGCCCTCATTTAGAGGGCTTGATACCTAACTCATATTAACCTAACTATTTTGATGGGAATTAAAGTAAAACATATGATATATCAAATTAAACTTTTGTTCCTTAAATCGTATATTTTTTTCGGTATTTGCTCTTTGTACTCGCTTCATCCAGCTAGTAGCTAAAATAACGTTTGTTTTATTAATTAAATGTACATGCAATTCGAGTATATTTACCATTGTTCCACAAAAACAATGTACGGCAAATATTTGTTTACGGATTCCATTTAATAAATTTGTGTATTTATTGGAGTGGATTTACTATTTGATTAAATAAAATATATGGACGGATATGTACGATGAATAAATATAATTCCATCATATTTGACAGACTTTTCTCACAATTTTGTCTAGATTATATAATATATTATGTGTATGAGTATGTTGAATAATATATGCATAATGATTAAAGTTAACTTAGGACCTCCCAAGTTAATTTTAGTATCTGCTTCAATAGCAGACTAGAAAATCATCTAGAATTCAGTAGAACAATAGTCGTACTGTTTCCTGTTTTACGAACCTAGACCGAGCAACACATAACCTCAAAATGTCAGACTCAACAATAGTAAAGTTTGGTTAGGTTCCTCCGTTTGTAGGAGAGCGGGTGCAATACAGTATAGTAAAATTGGAGTAAGTTTCTTTAGTTTGAACTTAAAATAAGTTGTGTTTATTGAGATTTGAAATTAAATAAAAAAAATTAACAAAGCCTTCGACGACGCAAGCCGCAGTATTTTTCATAACACAGGTGAAACCGCGGACTATAGCTGTTAAAATCAGACAAAAAAATTTATTTATACCTAAATTTGTGACAAAATTTTCGATAAGAAAATGACCACCGCCGTGGCCTAACGGTTATCACGCCAGACTGCCACACCGGAGGTCCCGGGTTCGAACCCCGGTCAGGTCAAGATGGAAAATTATGTTTTTCAGATTGGCCTGGGTCTTGGATGTTTATTTATATATGTCTCTCTCTCTCTCTTTGCCTAGCCTTCTCCCGTTTCATTTGGGGTCGGCTCTCCTCGTCATTCTCCGCCAGGCGGTGCGGTTTTGGGTCGTCGCTGTGTCGGCTCGAGCTTTTTTTAGGTCATTGTTATCATGATTATGTTAGGTGATTGTTGTCATGTTTATTTATATATGTATTTGCCATAAAATATAGTATCGTTGAGTTAGTATCCCATAAGCCATAACACAAGTCCCGAACTTACTATGGGGCTAACTCAATCTGTGTGATTAAATTTTGTCCGTATTTATTTATATGTAAAGATAAGTACGTGTTATTATTTCAACTACTTAGCTATTGCTCATGGCTTCGTCCGCGTAAATGATACAACCAAATCTTTCTCACCTGACCCACTCTACCTTTTCGTAAAAACAGCAGAAAATCCGTTCAGTGATTTCTAAGTTTATCGCAAACAGACAGACGTGCAGAACTTATTTTTTGGCACAATGCCACTATACATAGGTTCTGTGTAGTATTTACCTCCTCCTATAAAGCTAATCCGGCCGTAACTCTGAGTTCGGCATTCTAAACACAGACTTGTGACTCCTAGTTTTATGAACCAAGACTGGCTAACGTAGCCCTAAAATGTACCGTAACGTAACCACAAGAGTGGAATCTCCTGTGTTCGGCATAAATCTCAGGAATAAACCAGCAAAGGAATAACCGACACAAATTAAATACCGACATTTTGTTTCTCGAGTAAAAAGTGGTTTGTAAAATCGATTAATATGATTGTCTATATCTATGTAATGGTTACTGAAAATTCTATAAGTACATACTAATTTATTTTAAGCAAAGATAATTAAAATTTTCATACTCGCATGGTCTTGCATATCTTATCAGAGACAGAGTTTGAATTTCCAAACGTTTAGTTTTTATACCTTATCAAAAAAACTCTAATCTTTCTTTTGATTCGCCGTATTAGGATAATAAAAATATCAACAGCGTGACGCGAAGTATTCTATCTATTTCAGTCACACACCATGTGTGCGTAAGAGATAGAGAAATCTCCCTTTTCTGCCACACCGACCACAGTTCCAAGAAACAGTCTTACGAGGTTATTTTCCATCCCGGCAACCTTTTTCCTGATTTAATTATTCTTCTTATTATTTAAGAGCTACGCCCTTGTATGAATTATTTATGGAATATTTTATTACATGAAAATCGTGGTTTTATCCTCATTTTGGAACTTCGAGCAACAAGGACTTCCGCACGCGGTACGACCGTGTTTCTTTATGTTTTGGAAAGATAAATAATTTTTTATCCTTAATACAATAAAGATACCTACAAACAAACAAGATACCTACTACAAATTCATTTCTAAAAATGTCTTATTTCAATAAAAATATTCGTAGTTGCTATAATAAACATATCCAGTAATGTCTTTTTTTATTTGAGGAATTTTCATAGTTCACTGGAAGACTGGAAGAAGTACTTATTATATAAACATAAGGTCGAACTACTTACCAAGATCGCAAGTTTTACAGCCTTCGTGAAGTTGAAACTCTCTCTATTTTTAATTCATGCCAAACTTCTAAGTTTTAGTTTGTTCAATATGGCATGAAAATACTTATTTGAAATACTGGGTTGAGTTTACTTTTACAAACTTTTGAATATTTGAAAGCATCTAAAATTTATTATAGAGGTCTTTTTTTATTGAAGGACCTAACTTCGCTTCCAATTTATGAGATATTCTTTGGATTTTTTAGCACTAAAATGCATCGAGATATTATGTACTAAAATGTTATAAGTTTTGACAAATAAATGACCAACGCATGACAGTTGAGAAAATAGTTCAGTTTGTCAAAATATCATAGAGTTAGCAAAAAAAATTTTTTAAGATTTTTTTTTCTGTGTCTATGCAATGTTCAATCCACAAATTTGACATGACCGAAATCGCAAAATTCGAGAAAATTGACACCCCCGTATTTACAAACAATACTTGCGTAAGTCGACATGCGAAATGAGGCATTTCTCAGTGGCCGATGTCAAGCCTTTCTATTGGACGAGCAGTGACGTTTGTCCCTCAAGTATCGTATATGAATAGGTTTTTGAGTCCCTGTGAGCTGACAGGCACTATGAACCTTCCAAGTAACGTTTGTGAATACGGGTGTTAGATATTGAGCCATTGGCACAGAATTAATATTAGTACTACGTACAGAAAGGAAACTCCCTGCCCCTCCCGCAATATGGCACCCCCCGCTCCTTCCGCACTTCTCCCCCGTTCTTGTGTAAATGTGGGACGTTCGACTATGAAAACGCACACATTGACGTGTTACTGACGTGTTCACGGATATACAGTTTCATTTGTAGTAGTAGTAGGCATATTTGACGCGCCGTTTCTATGAAGCGCCCGCCCTGTGCCATTGGGTTAATGTAATTATGTTACAAACAAAAGCCTCATATAACATACCTATTACATGTATGCAGCAGAAACTTTATCACAATTCGCCTGATAAAGCTGTAAGGCCGTGCATTAGAATTTTACGACGAAACTTCGGCGATAATCATTTTTCAAAGGTTGGAGCGCCGGGGCTCGCAAACAATGTTTTAGGCTTATTTAATTTTCAAGAGTCACCGAACCGACGACGCTTTAAATAATCTACACTGGTATGAGGTACTTGGACCTATTTTTACATTTTTAACGAACTTACCAACCTTTGCTGGAACTTAGGCTCCTAAAAACAGTGTTAAAGTTTTTCTAGATGATATTTTGGTATTCTTGACCACACTTGCATAAGTCTGATAAGTTGCAAGAACGTAACATATAAACAAACAAACAGATAAACTTGTAATGAATAAAATAAAAAAAGTCCAAATGTACGCAAAAAAACAAATACGTGAATGTAGAAGAGTAGGTTAAAATAAAAATGTCTTTGATAAATAAGCTATAATTACATCTGTACTAAGTAAATCTAAATTATATTTGAAAACTAAAAACTAAAACTAACTAACTAAAAATAAACTAAAACTAACTAAAAAAGAAACAAGAAATAAATTACAAACTTAGTTAAGAAACATTTTGTAATTTATTTGGAAAATAAAGTAAGTTATTACATCTACTTTATTACTTAACTTCTACTTATGCGAGGCTATAACCAAGTTAAGCTTAGTACAAGAATATTTAATAACTTGTACCATGTCACCTAATCTACCCATATCAAACATTTTTTAAAGCCGAACGTCCACCACGAAATAAACTAAACTTACCAGATTTTCATACATATACGTTTACTATGCCAGCTAACCCAGGAAACATAAGAAAACTGACTAAAAGCTTCACGAGCTAGATAAATTTAGCTTGCAGTGGACGCTAGGCTAAACTCATAAAGTTTTTCATACATCAAATCTATAGTTACACCGAAAATACAATAACACGAATACCATTTCCACAATCGCTCCACGTCCTATCAATAAATTCTTTTCTAATGCTTTTATTTAATTTTATTCGGGAAACGTGATTACACTTTTTCTTATTCCACGGTCGGAAGCCAGATTGTTTACTGTTCTCGGCATTTGTTCTTGTTCTAAAACAATATTCGTAAAACAATTAAAGTGCTTGTAATTGGGAAACAAAACATCTTTGTTGTTTCACATTTTTCTTTTTATGATTCGGCTTTATTATTTTGCTTTGTGAAATTAGAATTGTTTATCAATTGATATTATTTTAACAAGGTTTTCTTTGACGATTTATTTTATTTGAACTTGTTTTATTTAGTTTCGTATTCGTTGTATTTTTTTCTTCTTATTATAGAAGTAGCTAGTACAATAAGTTATGATTGCCTCATATACTTACCCTATATTTGCATCAAATTTGGGTCGACTGAAGTTCTGTTAACTGTACTTAGCTTCGAGTAGTAAACTACAATACTTGGACGATAACTAAGATGACTAAATAAACTATAATTATTTATAACTACACAAGTATTTTTATGACACGACAGATATCAGCTGCTTCAGCTTATTATGATGGGCAAAATAGAAGGCAAGAGACATGCTGGAAGACGCAAAAAATCATGGCTGAGAAACATACCCGAGTGGACCGGAGTCACCAGGGTTGAGGAGCTGTTTCGCATAGCGACGAACAGAGAAGAGTTTGCGAAACTGACGGCCAACCTCCAGTAATGGAGAGGCACTACATGAAGAAGAATTTATAACAAAAACTATATATATATATATATATTTCTAGATTAAAAACTACACTAACAGTGCAGTACTTATGACGCTTGACACGATTCACTTTCGAACAAGCTACAGTGTAAGGGTTTATTATATTTTTACTATTTAGAACTAATGATAACTATAAAAACTTGTCGTAAATATGAAAACGTCGCTTTTATATAGTTTTGGAGAGTGGGATAGAAACAGAAGAAAAATAAAACAGTCTTCTTTCCCTAATATATTGTCTTAACTTGCTATTAAAAAAAAAAGAATTTAAATTGCGTCGGGAGGTATACCTTTGATGAAATTATATAGGGTAAAGCACATACATACATTTTAAAGCGCTTGTTGCGAAGAAAAACGAACGTAGTTAACTTATATTGAAAGTGTGATAGTCAGTTTCAAAATTTCATACACACAGGGACTGTACTAACTAAAAATAAAACAGCCATTTCCATACTAGCAAAGAGTCGCTTTATTTTGAACACGCTTTTACGCCCTTTAAAAAGGTCAAGCGTCGTCGTTTTAAATGTGAAATCGCAGTTTTGTGAATTTTTCTCTTTACGCTTTGGATGTAGGAGTGGAAAACACGTCAATGTGTGCGTTTTCATAGTCATAGCGTCCCAATACACACAAGAACGGGGGAAAAGTGCGGGGGGTGCGGGGGAGTACCATATTGCGGGAGGGGCTGGGAGTTTCCATTCTGTACGTAGTACTTATATTAATTCTGTGGTTTGGGTTAAATTTGACATACAAACTAAGCCCTTTCGTCGACAAAGTCTCTTTTTTGGTCTTCCTCTTCTCTGTTGCGATGAAGATAAAAATTAAAAGACAATCTAAATATACTTACGTGGTGCATTTTCCAGCACTAACGGCCGCTAGCTGCAGCGCTAAGAGTAGCGCCAAGGCAGCCATATTGTGCTATTGTTGTCAATACATCACAATCTGGAAAGAAGAAAGAGATATCTTACAAATTGCATGTGCTAATTCTTATTCAATTAAGAGAGGTATAATAGTAATTAAGAGAGGTCTTAAAAATTGCTTGTGCTGATTCTTATTAAAATACGCCTTTGAGAAGGCGACGAAAAAAGTTCTGTAAGTACCTATTCTTTGAAGTCACTGCAAGTAACAGATTAAGGAATTTATTTTCACAAGAAAGTTGACATCAGGAGACAACGAAAATGAAAATTGTATCTAGAAATCATTGTATTATAAATAAATATGGAAGTTTAACTCTCATACAACGAACGCTCAAATCTTGGTTTCATTTACGCAAACAAATGTACTTAAATACAACAAGACACTCACACATTCTCATAGAATAAGCTCTAATAATCCTGTTGTTCAAATAATTTTATTGATTTAAGTACATTTTTTTTAACTTATCTCGTCCCACTGCTGGGCAAAGGTCTCCCCCATTTCCTTTGTAATGATTTACATACATTCAGTAAATACATATTATCATGCCTTTTTTCCTGTGGGAATAGGCAAAGAACAGCAGTTATAAAAATCCAGTCAAGACTGAAATGCATTTTTATGATAGTACACCGGGTGGTGTAGTTATAAAAACTATTTCAAATACTTCATTCTGCACTATCTATCATTATCATTAGAGTCGCCCAAAGAACCAGTAAATTGAGTCAGCGCCATCTTTTATGTATGACAATAAATTTCTTTCCTTTTACAGCGCATTTAATTCGCAGCTCACGTAGGATACCTCTGGGGAAATAATATGAGGTCGGGCGAACGTCTGCCATTAACTATAATAGTTAAAAGGTTTAACCTTTTTCTTTCAATGAAGAGATTTGGTAATTACGTGACTATATATATTATATAGATCAAGAGCCCGCGACTGCCAGACCTTACTTACTTACTTCGATGGCTCGACGACCCAAAGAGAATCTTGGCCTCTGATACTAGAAGCTTCCACTCCTTTCTGTTCTGCGCTAGTTCCTGCCAGTTGGCCAGACCTTAGTTATAGTATAAAAAATTAACTCCTCTACTGAATTACAAAGTATAAAACGTCTACGTTAGATCTAAAGTATGCTAGTGCGATGTACGTTAGTTCTAAATTATCCAAGTATTAGTAAGCGAAAGCGAAATTTGAAGCAGTCACAAGCATCAATATATATAAGTATGTATCCAATTTTAGACCTTATTACATTGTCCTAAGGACCGAAGTGTATATATTAATATTTGTAACAAGTATTTGAAATGGAGAAGGTAATCGCAAACCATCACCGCAATGACCACGCCTTCTGATCTCACATGAGGAATACAACCATAGAGATTGATACTACTATATTCACTAACATCAAATGTAGATGTAAATCTCTGAGCATTCAACAAAAAATTCCCACATTTAAAAGGTTTTACAAAACCAACACTATCTCAATGGTCCGAGCATTTCCTTACAGACAGGATATTGCCCCGCCAACTTTAAGCTGCACATTTTTCTGTCTAACTTTCAAGTGAACTAGCTAAAGACATGCCTTTATGTCCTATTTTTGGACGTAAATTTTATTTTTAACATTACTGTCTAATAAAATAAAAAGAACGAAAATGTTCACGATTTCACATGTACAGTCGGGGCCAGATAAGATAAAAAAAAAGTTTGTATATTATTTACCTACTAACATTTATAAAATATATTTGTAAATAAAAGGTGAAATGAAATGAAAATGATTTTATTTAAATAGGCTAAAGAATAGCACTTTTAAATCGTCGTATACTTGTTTTTTAGTTAGTTGACGTCATAAAATTACTACTACCGCCTCCAAAGCGCAAGTGGAGAAGAGGCGGCGCAACAAACTCCACTGCTGCATTTTTCCAAAGACGTCACTTTACAACATATTAAATAACATCATATCTATGTGGACGAATATACAAATTCAAACGAATATGCAAGGTCAAATTACACAACTATTTTTTAAACTCTATCACGACTACAATTTCCGATAACTATATCGTAACTTGTTTGTAAAACCCAAGGGCGCCTCAGTAGGTCAACAGATAAGTTATAAAACATTTTATGTATCATAAATACGGCTTTGCCCGGGTTAAGTGCACCCCGGACAATCCGGATATAGCGGGAGTAATCGAAAACGTTGTTCTCATACGTGATGAGTTTCGCTTTATTTACTTAGTAATAATGCAGTATATTCCCTATTCGTGATAAGTTTATTTCGCCTTGATTAAAAAAAACGAGTGAGTTTTAGACATAGACATAGAAAAAATAATCATTCTTTAATAGACATATAAACTTGATTGTCAAATGAAGCCCAAAAACGTTCATAATAGTAGTGTGCTCCAAATTATTTTTTTTTTACAGATTGTTCACAAATTCTATGGAACCAAAACACATCAAAAATGTCAAACTTGACAAAAATGAGATTCACAGAAGATATTACCTGTCCTTTACCAACATAGGCAAAACCCATATATGACATCCCGCTTCCTCAGCTGTCTGTGTCTCTAAGTAAAATAAAAATAAAAAAATATTTTAGAGCAATCGCAAATTATGAAAATAAAAATATGAAAATTGGTCAAATCAATGGAAGTAATAGGTGATTGATTATGATTTATTAATTCATAATAAATGGAATTAATAAATCATAATAAATGTAGCGTCCTTTTCCATGCTTCAACCTTTTTACAAAATAATTGAAAGATGTCAACCCATCGCAAACGGTGCTGCTGTGATGACGGAATGGAATTTTTTCCTAAAAACCTGAGAAAATCCCGAGAATTTTTGGAAATTTTCAAAGAAATAAATTTTCGAAAACAATGATTTTTTTGCCGGCACATCGCTAGTCCTAACTCGCATTGAAAATGACTTCCGTATGAAATTAAAACTAGTCGGATGGTCCAGCAAAATAACCCAACCCAAAATAAGCATAATAAATATTGTTTGTAGTAAATCATTATATATTTACTGCCTCATATTCATAAAGTAATATTTTACCATGCTTTTAGATTGTAGTGAACTGAAACTGTTGCCAATGAGGAAAAATTTAATCGTATTGGGTAGATTTTTATTGGAGCTATAAACAGTTTAGATTGAGAAGATTTTCAGTGGCAAGATGGCGGCTCAAACTAACTTTTCAAAACCTATTTATGTTATTTAATGTAAGAAGAACTTGTATAATAGAAGTGAGTTACGATTAGTTATATTCGAATAAATAAATTTATACGGATATATAAATTTATATATATAAATTTATAATATATAAATTTATACGGAATGCGATTAGTACAATTACAAGGCTTCAATTTCTACTTAGTAAACTACACAGTTATAAAAGAAAAATAATTTGCTAATTTAAATTTGAATTGAGCTGAATATCTGAACATTGAATGTCAAACGAATTGGACGAATTATTTATATATTTCCACCTCTTAGAAACCTGACTTGCCAAAATAAAATAAAGAGTGGGCTTGCACTTTCATAAGAAATTGTATTAGCAGAGGACCTTTAGACCTTTTTTAGAGCACACGATAACTTTATGAAATATTTGATTAAAGGAAAATTCGGAGATAGGAAAGGAAAGGGTAAGAAGAGCACTTATAGATGTAATAAAAAGATGATAGAAGGCAGAGTTCATTGTGTAAGTATTATCGATGACAGAAATAGAAAATAAAAATTCGAACTGCCTACATAAAAAGTTCGAACACGGAAAATTCTAATTGGCCAGTACTGAAGCCCAATCTCTGGTGCTGAGTACATTCTGGCTGTATTGAAGGCAATTCAAACAATAACGTTTGAGCTCGAACAAACCTATTGTCTTGCTAATTGGAATAGTTGGTTCATTGTGCTGGAAGTTGATAACATGGTATCAATTAAGATGCAGTGTTAAGTGTCTAAAAGTAGCTTCAAAAACAATACCTATGTGAGAAAAAAATCGAGGGACTACTTAAAAAAATATAAAGGGAAGTCATTTTCCCAGCATACACACTACCAGGCTAAAAAATTACAATAAAAAAAATACTTAAAAAAAACTTTTTTTAAAGACGGGTTTTTCTTGATACAATAAGCTACTTACAAAAACACACACAAACCTCATACAAATAGCATCAAAATCGCATAGTAAATTTGTTGCCAGAATTTACAAAAAAAGAAAAATATACCTACTTATTTTGTTTGCTTCATTTACGACCAAAGAAAAGGTTATAATTTACTCGGTTCACAGGCGATTATTAATTTTATCCGGGTAAAGCAACGTAGGAATGCTAGTTCTAATACTCTTAATTAATTGCGCTCCAAGATTCCCTATTGTATGCATTACGGGATTAAAAGTATCCTACGTTCTTTTCCATGATTTACATTATCTGTAAAAAAAACATTGAATTCCAGTAAATAGCATCCATACAAAAACTTTCTTATTAATAAGCAGATTTATTAATTTGTTTTAAAAAATCAAAATTTATATTTTATTATCGCAAATACAAAGAAAATCGAATTAAACCCTCAAACAGGTACTAGAATTGGAATGAAAACCTCCTTGGGAAACACAAAGCCTGCTCTTGAGTTAAGCACCCTTAGATAAACCCTAGTTCACAAAGGTGCTAAACAGTTTGGGCAGGACCATAAGCAGCGGTTTACATTCATAAGCAATAGCGGGTAATTTTTAAGATAATCATGGTAAAATAGTACTAAACATTCCATTAGTACATATTTTAGCTAAGCGTGGCCTTCGAGTCTCACGACTCTTGGCTGTGTCTACCCCGTAAGGGATAAAGACGTGATTGTATGTATGTATGTATGTAGTACATATTTTTTGTAATTTTGTGCAATAAAGTTTCAAATAAATAAATAAATCTTTTTGTTTGGTTTCTTCCATCAAGGTCGCATCAATTTTTAATTTTTGTTCGGAAAACGTATTTAATTTATTTTCGCTTTCTATACATTACAACAGACTACGAACGGCTACGCACGTAGATGTGCTACGGCGTAGCAAGTCACTTGTCTACGAGATGCTACGAGTAGTTACAACTTTTGTTAGTATTTTATAAGGTTTATTTTTACTGTTTAATTTTGGACGTGTGTGAGGATTTCACCCGATTCGCCCCCTTTTGGGTTGAATTTCCGAAATTCGTTTCTTAGTGCTCACTATTGATATACTAGCTTGAGCCCGCGAACTTCGTTCGCGCGTAATTTACTAATGTTTATATCCCTAGTTCTAAGTGACGTATCAAGATGAAACCTTCGCCAGATTTAAGTTGGACCTTCTACAATATAATAATGAAAACCACATCAAATTTGGTTTAGTAGTTTTTGCGTGATACGCTTACAAACATACAGACAAAAATTCTAAAATAAATGGTTTTGGTCTCTATTGGCCCTATGAAAACTCCTCATAGTTTTTTTTTTTTTCTTAAATATATCCTATGCACAGACACAGACTAGTTACAGTTTTATTATATGTATTGATGAAAAAATTCAAATTTCTTTGTTGAGCGGTTTCGTCTCTGCGTTGTTATATCAATCAGTCGGCGTCAATTTTTTTTTTACTCACTCAGTTGAATTTATCTCGCTTCTGTAATAAAGCATTTATTTCATAATTATTATACGCTCTTTGGTCGCAGCAAAACCACAACCGACATATGGATCTGAATTAGGGTTTGCTCTCAGCTGCGTAAGACAGGTAAAAACATAAATTTTGGAACCCTTTCAGGGTACAAATTACAGAAATGGTCCTTCTGGGTCCGGAATAACGACACAAGGCGTTCCCGACTCTTGTGTTGAAGTTATGAAAGGCTAATCAATTAGCTTTGCTTTAAATCCTATTATACTAATTTTCTAAATGCGAAAATATGTTTGTTACTCAATCACGCAAAATCTACTGAACGGATTTTGATGAAATTTGGTACACGGATAGAAAAATACCGGGAATAGTACATAGGGTACTTTTTATCCTGAAATTCTTACGAGAGAGAAGGCGCGAAGCGCAACTCGTGTTTTTATAAGACCAACAATTTTATTTACAATTTTAATACTTTCTAAAGAGCGTATATTCGAATACCAGGCGAATATTTTTAAGTATAATAAACATCATATAAAGTAATTAATTAAGACAGAACTCAAAGTTACAAGATCGTGATTACAAAACTTAAAACACATTAAATAATTTAGCATCCATTAATCATTGTTCAACCGTAACAAGGCACAGACACACGCAACGCGATATCCTAATTGAAATCGTAATTAGCGTTAACATTAATGAGAATATAGCGAGCAATCTTAATTTAATGAACGTCAAAAATAACATGTATTTAGAATACTTATTTTGGATTTTTGTGCATCTCAGTTGCAGTAAGTACTAATATATACTCATATAGAAATTAGATATGAATGGATATATAATTAGATATGGATTTCATATGGAAATTAGATCAATATATCATATCTAATTTCTATATGAGAGTACTGTATGTATTTAGAGGCTTATGCTGCAATTTCTTTTTCAAACTACGCGATTAAGAGCAATCCGAATTTCATTTTGTGGGGGCAATGTATTTTTTATTCCACTGCTGGGCAAAGAGTTGATATGACCAGAACGGGAATCAAAACCTGGATTTATTTTTTCAGATATTTAACATTATATTAAGGAGACACTTTGTAAGAAGGCATATTAAAGACTGTCAAATTACTCTCTAGGTACATTGTGTACTTTTACTTTTTCAGTGACATTTTATTAATTTATAAATTTGATATTTCATATAAATATTCAATGTATATTCGTCCACATACACAGTAATTTAATTGTAAGACATATGTTGTAAAGTGACGTCTTTGGAGAAAATGCAGCAGTGGAGTTTGTTGCGCCGCCTCTTCGCCACTTGCGCTTTGGAGGCGGTGGTGGAGCTTTAAGTAATTTTATGACGTGAACTAACTAATAAACAAGACGATTTATAAGTGCTATTTTTAAGCCTCTAAAAATAAAAATAATTGACTTTGACTTTTACTTTGAGATGTAAGGATTTTATCACTGCGCTGAAAAATTCTACTACTACTCCTCTGGCTCAGTGACCCCAAAGTGAATCTTGGCCTCCGATACGATAGAGCGCCATAGACTTCTATTCTGCGCGGGCGCTCGCCAGTTGACCGCTCCCAGCTACCGCAGATCAGCCTCCACAGTGTGTCAGTGTCAAGATATAAAAATTGTTAATAGAAATAAAAACAATTGGACTCGTTTCACATAATCATCTATTCCTTTAAAATATGTATTTACAGGATAGTCACTAAAACATAGTGTTAAATGGATCCAACTCAGTTAATTGAATAGCCCAAGTCTTACATACAATTTATATTTTTCATTACTCATTTACCGCCTTGAATGGGCTTGTTAACATAATTAAATATTTATTTTTGGCAACGTCGTACCGACGTCTTTACGGCCCGCATGGAGCGTGTCTTGAATATAATTGTAATGTTACTTCTAACTGTTATATAACGTGATATATAAAGTATATACTGTTATATAAAGTTCCCGGCAAGATACTTGACTGATATTAATGTTGGTAAAGATATAATGATATTGTTAACCTTTACTAATGATAGTTAAGAGAATGCCTAACATCATAATGAAGTTAAAGTTATTCCACTAACGGATTTTAATATAATAAAAGTCATATAATAATGAGTGTTGTCCAAATATAATGAAAACATGATTCCTTAAATTATTACTTAAATTCATCAATTTTTATAAACTTTTATGTTTAGTTTAGGTATAATTTAGAGATTTTATATTTAGTAAATACTTATTTTGAATACTTATATCAGTAAGTTTCTATGATTTGAATCCAATGTTTGAGCATTTCATTTAACCTTATTATCAATTATATATATTGTACGACGCATAGTTGGTAAATAAATTTTAATATAAGAAACATTACAAATGTTAAGAGGCGACATTACTTAGTAAAACGTTTTGTTACTTAACTTAGGGCAGTTGTAATTTATGTGTCAAGTTTACCGACATCTTTATTAATTAGGGTGCGGAACAAAAAGCCTTCGAGCTCAAAAAAATCAAAGACAATGTTTTACTTCTTCTACAGTTGATTATGGAGTAATTATTTTGTCTCCAGTTTTTTTTTCTAATGTTTAAAATATTTTAGTCGTTCTGAATGTACTCAATGTTCTGTAATGACAAACGTCAGGGTTAATATATGTTATAACTAATTAATAGTGTTGTACTTTTATTTGATATATATATTTAAAAAAAAACTTGTTTTTGTATTGCAAGAAGCATAAGTAACGCACATAGTATTAGACATAATAAACAGAATGTGGTAAACTACAATACGAATATGACTAAAAGTCTGTGTAAAACTAAAAGTGTGACCCATTAAAGAAGTGCTAAAACTAGGCTACACTTGCGGGCGTCACCCGTGACACAGATTATAACTACAGTGTGTACAGAAGTTTTAAACTTGTTGCGAATATACGGGAGGAAATTCTAAATAAGTACTAAATTTTCCTTTAAAAAAAGCACAAATTTTTCGCTTATTAATTTTCAGCTAGTTAACATAATCTACGTACAAAACATAAAAAACCATCTAGTCTAGTTTGTTTATTCATTTCGTGTAGCTTTACAAAAATCTTTTTGTGAAAAAGCACTAATTATGATAGATTTTATTAAATGTATTCTACAATTAATGTTGTAGAATTGGTATTTAATGACTATGACAGTGAATATTTACTTACACAGCAAAAACCACACATTATAAGAAGGTATTCTTTGAACAAAACATAAATTTAGGAAATTAAGTATTGGAGGTTGATATTCTTCCACATAATTTCAAACTTTCGCGTCTACCTACAATCACTAGGTTAAGTAACAAGAACAGACTAAAAACAATCTACTCCAGGAATACTTACCTAAAAAGAACCACCATTTGTACATAATTTTGTACCTAATTTGTACAATAAAGTTTTTTAATAAAATGACTAAATAAACGAACTAAAACAATAACTATAACAGTTAAACTCATTCGTATAGCGTTACATGTTTAAATATGCGCCCGTGTTTTCCACACTCCCAGCGAATTCCCTCTCACGCGCGATAAGCACCACTTAAGACTTTGTTTAGTGCTTCAAAACACTAATTTTCGCACCCTCCAAGCATAATCCAAGTAGTTCCTGCTCCATCTTATGTATGACTAGCTGTTCCCCCGGCTTCGCCCGCGTGAGTTTCGCTTCGTAGTAACCTAAACTCCAGTACTCAAAATTTCAGCCGTTATCCCGTGTCCCGCGGGAATATATGTTAATGAATGGGAACAGATGTTCCAGATCTTCAATATTTATACGTCAGTAGAAAATGCTCATCAGGTTGAACAACTTTTGCTAAGGCGCCATTTCCATATATGTAATAGTGTAGCTGGTCTCTTGGAGTTCTTCATCAGATGATCCTGATCTTTGATTTTTATTCGTCAACAGAAAATGCTCGTCAGATTGATAAACTTTTGCTAGGGTACCATTTCTATATCTCTTAAATTTTATCTGTTCTGTTATGGTTCTTCATCAGGTGTTCCAGTTTTCAAAATCAAATATAGCCTATATGTTGTCCAGGCTTAATAGCTATACAACAAAAAAAGTTTCATTCAAATCTGTCCAGTAGTATTTGCGTGAAACGCGTACATACATACAGACAGACAGACGGACAGACAAGAAATTTCAAAAAAAATTTTTTGCTTTCTATTGTTCTTTTTAGATCTCCCTCTATCCATTTCAGTCAAATATATTAAATGTACAGACAAAATATTTTTACTGTTTTATTATATGTATAGATGAAGGGAGTTCTGTATTGTAACTACCAATAGCGCACTAGGAATAATGGCGTAAAATCGTGCTTGTAACAAAAATGAAAATAGGACATTAGTGCTTTCATGATACCCATCGTTTCGTATGCACCATTGACCTGCACCATCAATGGTGCTGATAAGAAGGGTGTGTAAATAAAGCATCTAACTTTTTAATTAAATCAATTCATTATTCAAATAAATAAATAAGATAACACCGAAATAAAAGTCTACCCATATTGGCATGTCATACACTCCTACTCTTCAAGTTGGTACCTATTCTCACTTTTTAAACTTTTAAAGTATGTGAGTAAGTATGCGACTGAAGGCATACATAAAATCAGATTCAATTTATTTGTATAATATGCCTTGAATGTTAATTATATACAATGCAATATTGTTTATGTAGTTTTACGTAAATACTAAAAAATATCTTATCCGACATCGTATAAATGCTGTATATGTCCAATGCCCATGTAGGGTAAATACGTGTGTGGATGTTTGTGCATTAAATCTCAAAAATTAACATTGCTCGTACAATAATATCTGGAGTATCATATAAAGCTCTTGGGTTTATGCGCGAATAATGTCAACTGCGGTCGTATAGTACAATTCACACGCGTTAGATTTATTTTTACTACCTACTTACATATATATTTTTTTAGTTTGAATAAATACAAATGCCTAATTGTTGCCAAAAGTCACAAATTAATTTTAAATGTGTTGCATTCAATGTAAATAAATTAAAAATAAATCAGGACGGAAAGTGCGATTGTGCAACTCAGCAAAAATGCAACTTTTTGCGCTAAGCTTATGAAGGTCCAGAACATATAATTTCAAATATATATAAGTTTTGACTAGGTACCGAATAGGTAGTCAAAACTTAAATATATTTGATTTAGAAAGCAAAAAAGTATAAAAAAAAAATTCTTTATCAATTTGTTATATAAACTGTTAAATAGGGATGCAAAATGTTGAACAAACTCTTCGCAAATCTAATCGTGTGGTGTATAAATTTACTTAGATGAATTTAAATTTCCCCGCTTTCGCTTCTTTTTAGCCCATACACCACACCGGCCCTTTCGGTAATTGGACACATTCTGATATGCAAAAAACAGGGGTCTTGCTTCAAATGGTCGTGCTGAAAAATTTATGTTTCCCGTCTGACACTGGCCATGCCTCATGGCTGTTTTAAAGCAAATTAATGGTGCGGTGGACTGGTACAGTCACGAGCACATTTCAGTCCTCAAGTCAATGTAATACGGTCTAAAATTGGATTCATATAAATGGTCGTGACTGTACATACTTTCCTTTGTGATGTCTATCTAAGGAAGATTGTGTTAGGATGACGATATTTTGTTTCGTGGACAGTTTTCGGCCTTTAAGGAAGTGACATCATGATTTATAATCTACTAGCCACGTCCCGGGGCTTCGCTCCTGTATGAATTTCGGGTTAAAAAGTACCCTTGTGCTATTCCCGGTATTTTTCTACCCGTATACCAAATTTAATCGAAATCCGTCCAGTAGATTTTGCGTGATTGAGTAACAAACATCCTCACAAACTCACATCCAAACTTTCGCATTTATAATATTACTAGCTTTTGCCCGCGGCTTCGCCCGCGTGAATTTCCCACGGGAACAGTGGTTTTTCCCGGGATAAAAAGTAGCCTATGTGCTATTCCAGGTCATTATCTACCTCTGTACCAAATTTCATCGAAATCCGTCCAGTAGATTTTGCGTGATTGAGTAACAAACATCCTCACAAACTCACAAATTCACAAACTCACAAACTCACATCCAAACTTTCGCATTTATAATATTATAGTATGGATTATTAGGATATTAGGATCAGGATATTAGGATATGAAACTTGAGATGATTCCGTTGGTAGCCTTGCTTTAGATAGATGAGACAAAATTAACACATTTTATACAGTTTACTACAATTATTTCTGGTACCTGCATAAAAATATTGTTATTTATATTTATTTCTCATTTCAAGACCATTAAATATATGTGTAAAAACCGTAAATAACAATAGACAAAAATATCAAAAGTTACCTTTTCTCGTAGTCGGGTTAAAAGAAAATACATTACTGCGACAGCACAGAGCCTATCAAATGCACAAATTCAAACTGCAAGTTTGCCCGAAATCCTGAATATAGACTAATCATGTGTCAACCTATACGGGTTAGTGGTTCCTCATACTTAATCGTGGTAATCCATTTGGCAGACAAGTTTTACGCGAAGCCATTTTAACTTGACCTCTCTTCCCCGAACAAATCCAAACGACCCCATACAAAAAGGTACGGCGTGATTTGTTGTAACAGCTCAACATTATCTGGTGATGCATTATCAGGCTATAAATTTCTTCCGTATCTGGCGAAACGTCAAACCGCCCGACGAAATTTTCGTAGAAAAACGCTGGTCCTTGACGTGAAATATGTTTAAAATAGGTTTTGTAAGCTTATTTCATTAGGAAAAATATTTTAATGCATTATAAATGTCCAAAGCGGCCTTATTTTCTATTAACCCCGAAATGACTTAAACGTGTGTGTATGTAACTCTGCCTCACCGAATCTTCCCTCTGGTGGGTCAGTTTATCTGCCCGACTGTACGTTAGTGTTGCAGCAATTGTGTTGACTATCGATAGTATTGTCAATAGTATTGTGACATTGAAAAATAGTCACACTATCGATAGTATGACTATTTTTCAAGGTCAACTGTCGATAGTCAATCTATCGATAGTTTAACTATTTTTCAAGGTCAACTATCGATAGTCAAACTATCGATAGTCCTGCAACGCTACTGTAAACTCCGTTTTTTCTTACTTGTCCTATTATGTAAACAATCTTAACAGTACTTTTTAATGAATTTTGTTGAAAATAAATCAAATATTAGTTCAAACCTAAACATTCTAAAGTAAAACATTTATTAACTACTAAAGTAGTTTCCTAAAAAGTCTATTTTAATTTATATTGTTGTAAAATCATAAAAAGACATGGTATGGTAAGATTGTTTACATTATAGGACAAGTAGGAAAAAACGAAGTTTACGTATACTATGTAGAAATAATGAAAACTTAGGATTTAGAATATCCAGTGTCTAGTATAATACCAAGAGTGAAGGTTGGTTCAGTTCCGAGGAGAGAATCAATACGTTTTCAATGTTCGAATACGTCTTGCCAAATTCAACATGAGTCTGGTACAGACAGTTAGCAAATAGTATTGAGGAGTTGGCGTTAAATGGAGATGTTCTCATAATAACTACATGTCTTATTCTAAGATTTTATTTTTTGTTTTATTTGTTACTTTGCGAAATGAATTTATGCTTGTACACACTTAGCACTTATATTCGATTGATGTATAACTCAGACAATACAAAACTTCGAACAGAAAGAAAACATAAAAAACAGTAAATCGAAAACAAAAATAAAAACAAAATAGGTATCTTTATTGTGGTACACAGATTTAAAAGTTAATAAAAAATAATACAATTGTGTCACTGTGACCTGTCTAGGTAAGACGTATAATAATTTAAATTAAAACAATATTATTATTAAAAAAGATTGAATACAAAAATTTAACTATTATTTAAATAATCCTAAATATTTAGTCGTATAAAAAACAGATTTTGTAATTATTAAGATTCTGCCCAATAATAATTTGAAGTAATATAATCTATACTTCTTGAGAGATAACTCTAGACAAGCAAAGCCACGTGCAAAATCGACTAAATAATAATAGTCGAGTAAGCAGCAAGTTTTCAAGTCCTGAATACCCAAGTCTGAAGACAAATGGTGTTTGTCCAGTAAATTGACTCACCGTCTGATACCTAGACGGGGAGCTCGGTGATTTTACTTCACTTCACTTTGTTTGACTATGTAATGTTTGTGTTAGATCTATGACTAGACTCTGAGGACTCATAAAAAGTAGGTACATTTTCAACTTACCTTTGAATCTACGTACAAAAAATTGTTTTGCTTAAATTTTGGTACGTTTGTGAGAGTTTGCTGTTGTTTTTTTTATACAGATTGAATCAAATATGTTTGATTTTGATTCAATAATATCCCTAAGTATCCCTAAGTAATATGAATAATGATATGGATCTATAAGTGCTCTATACTATTTGATTTTTTATAAAAAAAAAACAGTTATGTCACAATTTGTAAACACTACTGCAACGAAAATGCTCTAAAATTCTGAGCTTTTGCGGTGAGGAAAAGCTCCGAGTTTGAAGCTTGTTACTGAAACAGCCACTACCGGTATTATAACGATCTGAAAGTTCGTAGACACGAGCTTTCAGTTTAACAATGACATTGTTATGTTATAGTTTTAAAATATGATCATAGCTTAATTACCGCGTAAGAACATGTACTGTTATTATATTTTTTCGAAACGAGTTTTTGACATGTTTGATATCAGCAGAAAAGACTATTACGGTATGAATGTAATTTATTATTGTAGTATCTAGTGGGCATTAAATAAATGTCACATGAGTCTTTCCTTCTTAAATTTCAAAATCTGTATTATGTAATTAAATAAATGTCACATGAATCTTTCCTTTTTAAATTTCAAAATCTGTATTCGTAATATTTTTGGAGGAGAATAAGTAATGTATTAATGAAACCGAAGACTGGTGATTATGGGCTGGGATAGGCTTTGTCCACCCCGATAGCGTTCAGATTTTAAAATATGTAATTTAATTCACTGACAATATAAATGACCAAAAGCTGCCAATTTCTGAAGCAATTTCCTTTTTTTCCTTTAACTAGCATAAAAAAAATTTCAACAATAAGAATTTTATTAATAAAAGTCCCTACTCCCTATTTTTCCCCATTCAGCCCTATAGCAGTATGAAAGCCCTATATATCCTGTACTGACTTTTTCCAATGCTCGCCCTGGAATTTCAATAGGGGCGGAAGCTAATATTACTTATCGGGGGCATGTTTACAATCGTTCACCTGTGACGTGTTGTAGGGATGGGGCGATTCCTATTTGCATGTGTTTTTGTGTCGATATTTTCATCTCATCTCTCCACTCGATAATAGGTAAATGGCAAAATAATTCTGAGAAGTCATTTTTTGAGATCTTTGCAGTTATCATTAATTTGCTTGTGGAAAATTCGCATTGACCACATACATTTAAATTGAAGAATTAATGTACCTAGTTCACCATATTTGCTTAAAAAAAATTCATACAAAATAATCCTTTATCACTAAAACCGATAGGTTAAAAGCTTTGGTGGATTATTGCTTAGCAGACCGACGACATTTACAGCCGATAATCTTGACAGTGGATGGGTATATCAGAGAAGCTTTTTAGTTTTTGTGCGAGTGTATTGGATATTTTTACTAACACGCAAAAATATTTATCAGACAAATACGTTGAATCTTTATCTGGAAGAATATCAACGCGGACGATCCACGGGAACAGTGATTTTTTCCGGGATGAAAAGTATCCTATGTCCTTTTCAGTACTTCGAACTATGTGTATGCGAAATTTCAGGAAGATAGGTTTAGTAGATGAAGCGTGAAGTAACAAACAAACTCACTTTCGGATTTATAATATTAGATAGGATTAGGATTCATAATATGCTAAATATATAAATCTAATCTATCTCAACTAGAATTATAGTTATTTTTAATTTATGATAAAAAATTCCAAAACATCGACATCGATGAAATTCACTGCTCTGTACAGGTGTTTTGGAGCGGATGCGTCGCTAACATGATTAAATGTGTAACTACGCGCAGCCTGTGTGCGCCGACGCCGCATCCCCGGTTTTATTCGAATTATACACCGTTGATTAACTCTGCGTTGAACTGCGTGGAGTTTTCAGGGTGAATGGAAACTGCGTTGTATTAACCTACCGTTTTTGTACGTGTCTGTGGGTAATATATTGAGTTTATTAAGCTTTTGACGAGTAACCATAATTTCCATTATAGGTAATTCCACTGTTGAACTAATATCTCACTCGCAGCCTGACATATACGGCGAATGAGATAGATAGATAAAGAACTTTTTTGTAGCCATAACAACACATACAGTTTCATAAAACAAACAACGAAAAATAATCAAACGAAAAAATAAATGGTGTTGCAATCAATGTTGCAAAACAAAAAGGTCCTCAGAGGCACCCGGGGGGCTATACACTGATTTTCAGTGTGCAGGCGGGTCACCTGATGATAAATGATCACTGATGCATGGACATCGGTGATCGATCACTTACCATCAGGATAACTGCAACACCAGGGGTGTGACAAGACAGAATTATTTACAAGACACGCAAAAAAGTAAGAAGTTCAAATATAAACATTAGGTGGTCACACTCAGCCCCATTACGCCAAGTCGGCTTGTTAACATTCTCAAGACTCCGTGTTACTTTAATTACACCGTCATTAGTTACATTTCTTTTGCTCATTTCGCCTAATGACGCCACTGTGACTGAGGCCTAATCTAGTAATCCATTAGTGGAACAGCCCTCTTATCAACTCATAAATTTTGACCTATCTTAGCTATCTCTGGGGCAAGTCAAATTGATATATTAGCCTGATCCGGCATTTGACAAAGGTAATATTTCTATCTTGGTTCGCGTTAATCCATTGATTTGTATGGGTAGGGTAGGAACTAGGAACAAATTTGTTGGGATTTCACCAAAATGTTAGTCTTTAGACTACCAGATAATGCGAGCTTAGTTGAACCTAGACCAAAAAGAAAATTTAGTTTAAGGATAGTTAGAATCTTTGTGATACAATTTTGTGTGTCTAGTAAATAAAAATTATTCGCCGCATCTGTATCAACTCGAGTTTTATTGAAATTGTACGAGTATATTTTTTAATTTCGGAAAACTTGTCATACAATTTGAGGACTTAATTTACAAAAAAAAAGGATTACTTAGGTACCTACCTCTCTCTCTCTCAGCCGCAAGACGTCCACTGCTGGACAAAGGTAGGTCTAGACTT
This sequence comes from Ephestia elutella, assembly GCA_018467065.1. Lineage (NCBI taxonomy): Eukaryota > Metazoa > Arthropoda > Insecta > Lepidoptera > Pyralidae > Ephestia > Ephestia elutella. Next base: position 4,880,043 of record CM031569.1, read on the forward strand.
TTTTATTGACCTGCCTATATTATGTTGTGGCAGTTTTATAGAAAGCGCCGTTTTAGTAATAAGTAAACAATTGTTTTATATCTTTATAAATATCTATACAGATAAGATAACATATAGAAGCAAGATGCTGCACCGAGACGTATTGTCAACAGAGTGAATGGATGCTTTACAAACACAAACAGTTTCAGTGAAGTGCCTAATCAAACATACCAACAGCTATGCATATAAAGCTAACATATACAAACGCCTTTTGATATTAGCTTTATATAGCGCTAGCCGCGCCCCGGGGCATCGCTCCTGTGAGAATTTCGGGATAAAAAGTACCCTATATGCCCGATATTTTTCTACCCGTATACCAAATTTTATCGAAATCCGTCCGGTAGATTTTGTATGATTGAGTAACACATCCTCACAAACTCACATCCAAACTTTCGCATTTTTTGATATTAGTAGGAATATTTGATATTAGTAGGAATATAAATTTTATACACCTCAATACTATATTCTATAGTTTCTTAGAATAGTTTTGATGTAATTTTTTGCACGTCCGCCGAGCGCCGCGCATTATACTTGACTCGACCAAATTGTCCAAATCGCGCCAGTTTCGGAACATAAATTGTCTCTATTTTATATTTTAGAATACCATAGTAGGTATAATTGACAAAATAACAGGAGGATTAAATAAAACAAGTAGTCGCTAATGATGCGTAAGATCTGACGTCTCACTTTATTAAAAGCCATCATCCAAGCTGGTTGCGGATTTTTATTATACACTCACGCTTCTTTTCACGAAATCAAGAAAACGAGAAGAAAGATGTTACATACACATTACATCACAAAAAAAAAACATTATTATCTTTATCTGAGAAAACAGCTTCCCCAAATAGCAACAGTTGGTGTATAGAATACAGAATATAAAACTACAAAAGTATTATAAAAGACAATATTCCCAGGAGCAACAGTTCAACAACTTAATTGTATGAAAACAAGTCGTGATAATTACCCTAGGGCAGGAAGCAGAGGATATCCTGTCTCTATTATACTGAAATGGTAATTAGTGAATTAATATTGGAGGGCACTTCCTGTGTGTACGTTGTTATGATTTATGATAGTCTTTTGAAGCTTGGCTTGCATTTACTGATGTAATTTTTGTATGACTACTCAAATGGTACAGTACTGTATCTATTAAACCAGACTTCAGAACCAGAATGATTATTTTATTACCTGTATATAAAATTCATCCGTTACTGACAGATAATGCACAGCCAAAACTACTAGGCGTAGGAAGCTGAAAATTGGCATGTAGGTAGGTATGGGATGTAGGCGAATATTCCGATATAGAAAGAATTTCCCGAAATTTCCATGGGAGCGAAGTCCCGGGGCCATGCTAGTCTTCTATCTTCTTCTTCTTTATATATATAACTCAAAGGTTGACTGAGGGATCCTTTTATTTCTCATAAGGTTAATAATCATAATATGGTTTGTCATAAGGCCTTTCTCATAATTTTTTTTATTATAATATTTTATTTAAATAATGTTTATTGTAATAATATTTATGTAGGCATAATTATAGATTGTCATACTGAATTTTCTTATAAAATGGTTTATCATAATGGATTTGTCATAATTGTTGTAGTCATAAACATACTTTATTTTTTATTTTGTTGATGGTTTCCTGATTCGAGTCTCAAAATGTGATATTTGATTATACCTATTTTACATTAAGTTGACAAAGACACTAGTATAGGTTAGGGTGCGGCGGGGTGGCCCTTGGGCCTGAAGCCGCGAACATAAACAACAAAAAAACAAAAACTTAACAAATCTTACCTTTTCTCTGAGTACATCCGTACATTATGAGTTCTCTTTTCTCTGTACTTTATGAGTATTACTATTATTATTAAATTATATTATGATTATTTATGTTTATGACAATTTGTATTTATTTCAAAACAATTATGTTAAAAAAATTATGTGAAAAAAAATTATTTTAATTTTAATTTATGTTAATTATGATTATGTGAAAAAACATTATTTCAAACTATATTATAACAAATATTTTTATAAGAATCATTAGAGACCCGTTGACTGACTGACATAGTGATCTATCAACGCACAGCCCAAACCACTAGACGGATTGGGCTGATGAGATTTCCCGAATCACATACACCATGGTTCTCAATACCAGGCTATAAAGCTATTTAACAGGTTACCGTCAGAGCTGAAAACCATTCGTAGTCATCATTTATTCAAGGCTAAGTTGCGTGATCTATTATTGGAAAAGTGTTGCTACTCTATAGACGATTTTGATAGAAATGATTTTCATTGAATTTTAATTTACTTATGCATATTATTGATATTTCGAATTTGGATTGTAATGTATTATAATAATATTCGTTTGTTGTATTTATTGATAATTTATGTATAGTTTTTTAATGTTTCTGACACAATGTATATTGTTTAAGAATGAATAAATGAATAAAAGTAAAAGCAGAAATTTGGCATGCAGGTAGATGTTATGACGTAGGCATCCGTTAAGAAAGGATTAACGCGAGCGAAGCCGCGAGCAAAAGCTCTAAGGCTAAATATTACTATCCTCAAAATTAACAAGATTTGTTAAAGGGTTAACATAGGGTTAGACGTGGAACTATGCTTCGACTAACACGTAGAGTTATAGTAACCATGTCAAGTTGGTTCTTCGCTAGTAGTATTTGTTTATTTACATACTAAGAACAAAAACTAAAAACACTACTGTTGAAACACAATTGATACACAATTATATCATTTAGTAAAATCAACACCCAGGTTTAATAAAAATAGTGTATTCAGAGGCCGACATTAAACTTCGATAGCAACCAAAGACAATAATAGTAAGTAAACTTATCGGTGCCCTTTAGTGATCACTATCAATCAATGTCATCGATATACGGATTTTAGTTCGATTGATGAGCTAAAGAATGTGTGCCTAACCTCTGATAACAAAAATGAGGTCTACGACAAGATGTAGCTACTGATAGTCAAAAATAAATTATAATCGTAAAAACGGTTCATCACCTTCATATTGGACACATTAGAGCTTCACTAATTAACAATATTAGCTGCAAAGATTCTATTGATTTACGCTGATATTTAATTAAGTGGAAATGAAGACCCTTCCAAAACCCTTGCAGAGTCTGGTCGATATTTCAATGGCTATCACTCACAGGGCAGATAGGCAAATAGACAATCGACGGCTAACGAACCCCAATTAGCTGGGATCCTGTGGTTTATTGGACGAATAGCCTAGTTAGTCGGGCAGCCTTTTACTGGTAGCTTTGGAACTGATTTTTGTTGAAGGGATCTAATCCATACTAATATTATAAATGCGAAAGTTTGGATGTGAGTTTGTGAGTTTGTGAGTTTGTGAATTTGTGAGTTTGTGAGGATGTTTGTTACTCAATCACGCAAAATCTACTGGACGGATTTCGATGAAATTTGGTACAGAAGTAGATAATAACCTGGAATAGCACATAGGCTACTTTTTATCCCGGGAAAAAGCACTGTTCTCGTGGGAAATTCACGCGGTCGAAGCCGCGGGCAAAAGCTAGTACTAAATAAAAATTAATGACATGGAATATTTGATTTTAAGTTTAGAAGCGGTCATGGAGTCAAGATATAGTCAGATGCAGAGACACATATACAATACACAAGTACAGTCACATGCATAGGGTCTAAACCGCACAGTTCTGGTGGAAACGGCTTAGCGGAGCGAGGCTAGGTAAATGAAGCAATTCTATTGATTCTTCAAAAACACATCTCTCGCTACGCATCCTCGCACATCTCTGGTGGAAACACAGCCTAATAGTGACTTATGAGTTCGAAGATCAATGGTAATATATAGAGCATCACTTGATTCCGGTGATGGAAAACATGGAGATAAATACCCTTTTAATGTTGTTTATGAAGGAAACGCACATTTAAATGAACATACAAATGGATTACAATTCCACTCCATGGACTTATCGGGATGGCTTGATAACAAGCCGGGTGCGGGAATCAGAGCCGCTCCCAGGGGATCCAATCAAACGTCTGGATTCCAGCTAACTAATGTTTTCGGAGCGCAAACTACTCTGCACTTCCCAAGTTTGTACGAACTTCGTTAGCTGACTCCTGATTTCTGGTACTTCATGTTGTTTTATATATATTTCGATTATCTATTTGTATTAATCCTAATAAGATTTCTTAGTTATTAAAAGCGTGAAAATTTGTGATAATGGATGTTGGTTTGGATGTTTTTATTTATTTTTATTTATTTATTAATTTTTGTACACAACAAATACATACAAAGGAAACATAAAACATAGGAAAACTAAGTACAAAGGTTCTACTTATTTCTATAGAAATTTCTTCCAGTAGACCCGCGAAAGAAAAAAGGGAAAAAAAGCAAAATAGCTAATAGAGATAAGTAACAGATAAAAATAACACATATAATATAAGAAGACTGAATTTATTTATTTATTTTATTTATTTATTTATGAATTCAACAGCGTTACAGATTGGTACTTAAATAGTAGATTATACAATTAGAAAGGCCAATTATAGAATTCTAAGTATTTACCTATGCTGAAAAAAACTTTATGTAGGTACTATTGAAACAGTACTAAAATTTTAAGATGCCGAAATAAACAAAAACTTATACAGAGCAAGCGGCAAACAAGAAACATTTACAGATTTTTTCAGTACCTAATTTAAAGATTAGAAAGAAGGGTGCCAAAAAATAAACAAAAATTTATACACAGCAAAGCAAGCAGCAAAACAAGAAACTTACTTACAGATTTTTTCTTAATTGCATGTATAACAGTAATCATACGATACATAAAAACATCTAATTGTTAGAGGTAAATGTTACAACCCAATATCAATGACTCACGTTGATAATTATCATGGAAGTAAATATATATATATATATAAAAAAAGTAGGTATATAAGAATAATATTCAACTACAGTGTTTTCTCGCATTCACTCGCTATCCGTTGTAAGTATTCTGAAGATTTCAGACTTAAACTTTGATTTTGTTAATAAAAATATATCCAATTCCGAGAAGGTTTTATTATAAGTGTCAACAATTCTTGTCAGTACAGAGTTCTGTGCGTAGTTAGTGGTGTGAAAGGGTACGTGAAACAAGTTATGATGTCGCAGCCTTCGACGAGATGGCACCAAAAATCCTATCTGATGGAGCAAATCAGGGCAATCGAGGCGACCCCGAACGATGTCAAATAGCATCATCATGTCTGAGACAATTCGTCTGCTGCTAAGAGTAACCATTTTGTGATATTTGCATCCCTCTTCATAAGTCATAAGATTGTTACGGGATTTATAATTAAGATAACGGACAAACTTATCCTGGATACGCTCAATTTGATTAGAGTAAGTAATATATTGAGGAAACCATACACTGCTAGCATATTCAAGAGTGCTGCGAACATAAGCATTAAATAGTACCTTGATACTAGTTACATTAGAAAAAGGTTTACTGAGACGTTTGATAAAGCCTAAATTTTTATACGCCTTGTCTGTAATGATATTGACATGTGGCTCCATCAACATTTTCTTGTCAAAATGTACTCCCAGATCACGCACCACATCAACACGTGTTAAATTTGTACCGCCGATATTATATATATAAGTTATAGGCTGCCTAGTGCGAGAAAAGGTAATAACCTGACATTTATCTGCATTAACCTTAATTCTATTGCGTAAATAATAGTCTGAAAGTGAGATAAGATCTTCCTGGATTTTATTACAATCATCAACATGGCTTACCTCCAGGAAAATTTTTGTATCATCAGCATACATCAAGAAATTAGAATGCTTGAAGCAAGTGTGGATATCAGATAAGTAAACATTGTACAGTAATGGGCCGAGATGCGAACTCCTGCGGAACTCCGGAAGGTATACTTACATAGTCAGACCTAAATCCACCCAAAACAACTGCTTGAGAGCGATTTCTGAGATAAGATTCTACCCATCTAAGCAAGTCACCACACATTCCTAGACTTTCAAGCTTTTGCAAAAGGATGACGTGATCAACACGATCAAATGCCTTTTCATAATCTGTGTAGATCACGTCAACCTGTTTGCGTTTTTCCATCGTATTAAGAATATAATTAGTAAAAATTGCTAGATTAGTCGTTGTCGAACGACCACGTAAAAAACCATGTTGTTCTTTCGAGATCCTCTTGGAAACAATAGAATAGATTTGTTCATATGCCATTTTTTCCAACATTTTACTAAACACAGAAAGTATGGATATGCCTCTGTAATTTTCAACACGCAATTTTGAACCTTTCTTATGTATTGGCACAATATTGGCTACCTTCCAAACACTAGGAAATACACCCTCACGAAAAGACCTATTAAATATAATTGTTAATGGTAAAGCAAGCACCGAGGCGCATTTAACGATGAAAAAGGGGGGTACGCCGTCATTACCAGCACCTTTATTAATGTCTAAGTTTTTTAAAGCTTTAAATACATCCTCTACATCAAGAAATTGAAATTTACCAAAAGAAGAATTACCAGATTGAGAAGAGGACTGTATTAAATTATTATAAGTATCAGCAGGAGGAACAAAGACACTAGAAAAGAACTCATTGAATGCCGAACAGACTGCTTCACCCGAGTTGTATCTATCTCCTCTGAAAGTTACCTGTGCAGGATACGACGATGTACCTCTCTTAGACTTAACGTATCTCCAAAAAGCTCTAGGGTTGTTTTTTATTTGTGCCTGTATATTCAATAAATACATTTTATGACATTCAGCCTCAATTTTATGTTGTCTTGATCTCAATAGCGCAAATTCAGAATAATCCAATTGATTTTTTGAACTTTTTCCACCTGGTATGGGCTCGCGATTTTTCACGAATAATATTAATCAATGTTTTGCTATACCATGGTGGGTAAGATTGTGATTCATTACAAACAACCTTAGGTATAAATTTATTCATCGCAAAAAAAATATGATGATAAAGAGTTTCTGTAGCAGTGTCAATATCTCCCTCCATCAGTAAGGATTCCCACGGAACGGATTCCAGATATTTAATAATGCCATCGTAGTTACCTTTATTATATTTAAATTTAGTTCGTTTATTCACAGTTAGTGGTTTTATAGTTACATCCGTACAATCTATAACAAAGGTTGGATGATGACAGTCCTCAGGAACTAAAGGCACTCCAGTCCTTTTTGTATTCTAAACTAAAATTACTGAATATTAAATCAAGAGTGTTGTTACTTGTGTTACGTAGGAGATTATATTGATTAAAGCCAAATATTCCCAGGGTGCTAACTAAACGACTTGCAGCTTGTTGTTCCTCTACCGTGTCGCGCTTTAGAAAAATAGGACCCTCTGGATTCCATGAAATGCAAGGCAAGTTGAAATCTCCCAGTAAAAGAAAAAAGCCACCATCATTTGATACCTTTGATGTCACACAATCAATAAATAGATCGATGTCACGAGGCAGTGTCGATACATTCCCGGGAATATAAACACAAGCAACGTGTAGGTCAATATTGGTACCCAAACTACTTGCAGGGATAGTAACCCATATTACCTCCATGGAAGCCGATGAGTACACCCAGTCATCGCGGAGATGAGCTCCAAGCGAACGCTTGACACAAATCATAGCTCCTCCACCTCTTTTTTTACCCGAGGCGACGAGGTCCCGGTCATTACAAAACAATTCATAACGTTGATCACACACTTCTGCGTCCCGTATCCCATCATGCAGCCATGATTCCGTGATTGCGATAATATGAAAGTCAGAACAAAGAACATTTGAATAAAAAGTTTCAAGTTTTGTTCGCAATCCACGGACGTTCTGATAATAAATCAACAAAGAAACGAAGACAAAAAAATACCATACGCATGTGCATAATGATAGTAAGCAATATAATAAAAATATACGGTTATGAATTGCTTAGTCGGAAATATATGCAATACAAGGGCAATAACCAATCTTGGCATGGGTACGTAGTAAAATATATATTTTTCATAAGTTATTGATATAGAGATATGAAGGTATGAGTTACAAAATGTATAACTTACGTGAAAATAGGCTACAGTTATTTTATAATATACGTAGTCATTACTTACCAAACATTGTGTGTAAAAATCTACATTCAAGTATACTTCAAGGTCCATAGAAGTTAAGATATGTATAATTGTAGATACTTCACAGCTAGGTAAAGGAAACGTGTCAAACTTCCATTCATTAAGTATCTGTACACAAACAGATCTATGCACTATGTTTATTAAAATACAGAGGTAGTTTGCTCCGAGCGGGAGTCGTAGGTAGTGATCATGTGAAGATAACAGTGAGTGTCCATGCACATTTACTATAGTCACCCATCCAGCTAGAAAAATTTGCCACGTAAATATTAATTTGATACTCATACCTATGAGTGGAATCGAGCACATTATATAATAACGAGTTGATGTGTTATAATAATTATTGCAAAGTATATAGAGAGAGTATGTCAAATATAAAGTCAATGTATTAAATAAAATTTGTGCACGCAAAAAAATTTTTTGCTGAAATTTAAAAAAATAAAATAAGGCGTTTAAATGGTTTACTTTATTCAGTAACGATATATTTAGCCGAAGTAGAAAATCTGAAATGATGCAGTGCGAAAAAATTATGTTCAATTTAATGCTAATGGATGGGCGGCTTAAAATCAATTGAATGCAAGACCGTAGTGGTACAAATAATATCAATAACGAGCGAATGCGAGAAAACCCATTTATATTAAACTTATAGATAATTTTATGATAATGTATGTAAGTGAGTCTTTGTTATTGGTTTGTTATATATATGTTTTAAAGATTTGTAGATTGTACAAGTATGATAGATATAAAAAAAGGTACGACAAAAAATACATAACATGAAAAAAATTGTCGATAAAACGGCGTACTGCCTGAGGGCCACAGGTGAGTTAATCGAAAACACGTATAAAGTCAAAATAGCGAGTTCATCTCCGGTTAAGCCTGAGTAGGTCTTCCTCGGACAAAATGGGAAAGGGGGGACACTTCTCATTCCTACGCACGTAAATACAACAGTTCCTAACCCACACATACTGGAACATGTTACGAGACGCAAAGTCTTTGCACTGTTTAAGCAGAAACTTGTTATAAGGCGTGAGCTGTTCATTCGGTCTGGATTCTCCAGGCAATCCTATATCAGATGTATTGATACCTCGCTTCTTTCTTATCCCAGCGATGATATTATCCTTATGTATTCGTTGACTTAGTTTCACTACAACGAGCCGGGGACGACCAGAGTCTTTGCGACGGGATTGGACACGATTGACGTGTACGATGTCCTGTGGGGCGAGTGGGACTCCAGCAATTTCCGCGATTTTGAGAATAATACCTGACAGGCATTCATTTTTATTTTCAGGAAGACCAGAAATTTCTAAATTTGACATCCTGTCTCGTTGCTGGGACTTGTTAGCATCCAACTCCATGTCATGAATCTTTTTCTTTAAAAGATTTAATTCAGGAGAGATATCACAGTCAGTCTTTTGACTCGAAATAACTTCGACCTTTTTATATACATCGTCCATTCGACTTGAAAGAAATTCTGTGGTCTTTTGTAAATCGGCAATCCCTGCCTTTTGCTCGCCTTCCATGCTTTTCATTTTATCTTGAGTTGCCCTGTTCTCAGACTTTATACCCTCAATGTCATCCGAGATGAGTTTCAATTGTGTAGTGAAATTTTCCATCGTAGATTTTATTGTTTTCACTTCGTCTCTAGTTTCACTAACTTCTGTTCTAATAATTGATAGGTTATCATTTTGGGTTTTAGCAAAATTATTTAAAAATTTCATTATTTCTGTTTGGAGACTTTCGAAATCCTTCTTATATTCCTTCTCATCGCCGCGCTCCTTTCGTTTTCTTGTGTTTATGTTAATAAACAAATCATCTTCCTGGCTATGTAAGTTTGGCACTGAACCACCTCCAGTGCTACTCGCAAGTAACAGGGGCGATGTATTCTGGATATTCATACTTAACGCAGCGCGGTCCTAGCCACATAAACAGAGAAAAACAGGGTACCTATAGCCGTGGGATTGAGGCGCGGGTACTAGTCTCGCAAAGCTGACCCAAAGAATTGCTGGCTGGATGTCTACGGGTGGCGGGTAGCAGGCGGGGGACGAACAGCGCTCAAGCCGTGCGCGTTATGTAACGTTGAGGCAGGCAGGAAAAAATCAACTTGTTTATTCGTTCACTGTGGCCAAACGCTTAGATGAAACACAAAAAATAACACAGGATTACGTATAGTACACTCAAAAACTTCACTTTTATATAGGCATCAGTGGATTTAAACAGTTTAAACCAGCTTTTAAGAAAAGATAAATGCGGAGCACAAGCAAACGCAGCTCACTTGTTGACGCACGAACGAATGAAGAAAAATATACTACATATAATACATATAGACCGTATTATACATACAATGTATAACAAAAATATATATGAATATAAATAAATAAATTATACAAAATATATACTAGGATGAGAGGTAGTGTTCCTTCACTCTTTTCTTAAAGATAGAAATAGTTTTAGAGTCGCGTATATCAACAGGGAGGAGATTCCATAACCTGACTGCTTCAACAGAAAAGGAATGGGAGTATGAAGATGTGCTATGTAGGGGGAAATCTAGGAGGAGTTTAAGATGAGGTCTGCACGGCGCACCAGAAGGACGAAAGTAGGAAAAAGTAGGATGTTTGTATCACTTTCACGCTAAATCTACTGGAAGAATTTCGATCTTTGGTACACTGGCATGATGAAACCTGAAATAACATAAAGAGTACTTTTTATTTAAATAATTCTCATGTGATTAAAGCCATGGGGTGCAGATAGCTTCAGATATGTTTAAAACTATAAATGCTTATGTGGGATTAACATATGAATATAACATAGTTGTATTGATAGGTAACTTTATACTGATTTACCTAAAACTCATGGCTCTATCTACCCCGTAAGGGACGTACACGTGATAGTGTATCTGTATTATTTTAAAACTGAACGAGATCTTTAAAGAAAACTTAAAAAATATAATAACAAAATTGATTCTCAGCCAGGCAAATATGTAACAAAGTGAACCACAGAATTCTTAAACGAAAACCAAACGCTTTTTAGCTAAAATAAATCAAATCGCACAGTGTTACCATCAAGTAGCCCAAAATGCTGCAGACAATGCCATTAAGAAAATTACGTTTTAGGTTCTCTGTACGTACTTTGAAGGGTTTTTCGGACGATTACATGGTTGGCTGATTTGGTTTAACCGTCTGTGCCCTATTTGACTTTTTAGTCTTGATTACCCAAAAAGGGTTAGACAACAACACAACTGATAAAATTTTAGTACTAGTCGAACAAGATCTTTTATATTTTTTCGATTTATTGATGAAATATTTTTTTTTCAATACCTACATATTAAAATTTGACTCATTTTCCCACCATTGATCTGCAATTTCAATCACATATGGATGACGATACAAAATTACTTTCGCATTTTTAAAATAGAATAGTAGACATACAACAGAACAAAACAGATCTGACGCTAAAGATAGAAGATGACTACAAAAACTCTATTAAGACTCTGCAATCACACTGACTTTAGACTCGTTTACTTCTACTTAGAAAAAGGTCATAAAATTTGTTTGTAATATATTGGGTAAAACTAAACGCAGGCGCTTCCTGTTATCGCCGCCAGGCGTTTTTGGGGTTCTCACATTGCTAGCGTGAATGGCGTCCGCCATTGCATTGTCCAGGGCGATATCGGTTTGATTTTAATACGCGGAGCGGTCTCGCGTCTTTTGCTTGTTGTTTAGTTTGAGTGATAATTGTGAATTTCCTGTTTGTCAAATAACTATTGAATTTGTGTTTGTGAAAAACTCTGTTATTGTGACTTTTTCTTGTGAGAGGTGAAACGTGGCTGGCTGTTCACATCTGGCTGTTCCCGAGGGAAACTACGGGAAGAAATCTATTTAGTTGTTATGGGGAATTGAGATCTCAAGGGTTAGGTAGGGTGATTAGGAATTCCCCCTTCCCGAAGACACTCAAGTTTGGATCCGAAGAGAAAGAAGATTTAATTTGGTAAGTGTTCAATTGTATTTAATTTATAGGTTAGGTTATCATATAGGGCCCTGTAGCTCCCTTCATAAGCTACGGTGGTAGCAGACTGCGTATAGCTTAAGTTAGATTCTAGTCGGACAAGCGTGGTGTCGCGTGGAGATTTTTCCCGGTACTTAATTTTACCGGTAGATTTTTTCCCGGTAAAGTTCCGGTACAGAATTCTTCCCGCCGCTTCGTTTGTCCGGATTCTTTCTGCCACATTTTCTGGCAGCAGAGCGTAGTTGCTCTGCACATTTTCTGGTAGCAGAGCGTAGTTTATCTACCCTCTATTTGTTCGTTTGTAAAAAATAATTAATTGTTTGTAAAAATTATTAGATTTTTCTTAGTTTGTTTGTATAAGAATATTTGTAACCTTTTTTGTATTTGTTTGCGGTTTGTACCGTGCGTTCCGGGTTTGTGCCATTCTCATACCTACCGCGGTTCTTCGTGTAGTTGCTTGATTTTGTTGTTTTTTATTTACCTTTTGTTATTTTTTGTTTGTGACTTGACGCGATGGCGAAGGCCTCCAATGCTAGGGCGACACTCGCCAACGAATTGAGATGGTTTGTGACGGCCGGAGGACTCCTGTCCCGGAAGGACAGGGAGGGCGCCATACTGCTAAGAGCGGATCACCTCCACTCACGATTGATTAGCGCGGAAGCGGCCATGGCGGCGCTTACCGAAGCCGATCTTACCCCGGAGGCCTACGCAGGTCACATGGCGGACATGGACCAGATCCTGAGTCTGCACGATGATATCGCGGAGGCGGTGACCGCAATAAGGGAGAGACAGGCTGGCGGACCAGCCCCTCGCACACCTGTTAGACAGGAAGGACCAGCGGTTACTGGTCGGCTCCCCACCCTTCAGCTGTCCCACTTTGGGGGTAGGATGGAGGAGTGGGTAGCATATAAAAATATGTTTGAGTCCCTGGTCGTAGCACGACAGGATTTGTCGAAGGCCCAGAAGATGGCCTACCTCCTCTCCACTCTTGAGGATGAAGCGCGGTCGCTCATCCAGCACCTCCGGGTGGAGGACGACCAGTACGATACGGCTTGGGAGTTATTGAACTCCCGCTACCAAAACTTACGTTTGTTAGCGGATGCGCACGCCGCACAGTTGATGGCCCTGCCCAAGGTGGCCAACAGGGCACAGTTGCGCCTGCAGTTGCTCACGCCCGTTACAGTGGCCTGTAACGCGCTCCGCACACTGGGGCTGCCGGTGGACCAATGGTCTTTTTTGTTGGTGCACATTGTATTGGGCAAATTGCCCAATGACATCCGCTCGCGGTTTGAGCGCGAAAATGCGGAGCGGGATAGCACCACCCTACCAACATTCACTGACTTGGTGAAGTTTTTGGAGTTTGAGGCACGGGCTGCTGAGAATACCATGACGGACTCAGCGCCATCCAGAGCGCCTGAACGTAGGCCCTTGGAACCCTCATGGCGAGGGAAGCCCCCACAGGGACGGCAACCGCCACCGCGTGGAGCTGGTGTGCGGGTTGCACACACGGCAGCAGTCGCGGGGGACGCGGACTGCCTGCAATGTGGCCGGATGGGCCACAGCCTGCTGCAATGCAGGGACTGGCAGAGACTGCCAGTACAAGATCGGCGCCGCATGGCAAAGCGGCATGAACTTTGCTTTTATTGTTTGGGCAGTCACTATGCACGTGACTGTCCCAGTGCCATACCATGCAGTGCATGCCGTGGGCGGCACCACGCGATGCTTTGCATGAACCGCAACGGGGATGGCACCCGGATGTTGAGGCAGGGGTCCCCTATGGGCGGGGGCGCTCCTGCGCGAAGCCCTCCACCATCGGACGGAGGACGCGGCTTCGCTCGTCGCACCCCCCCTCGGGAGGGGGGTCGCGTACCGGCGCGGGTCTTGGCGGACCGGGACCACGCGCCCCAAGGTCATGGCCAGTATGTGGCTGGCCAGGCCCGGATGGGGCCCCCATGGGCGGGGGCCCTAGATCGGACGTGAGAGTGGGGACACCCTCCACGCGGGTTACCAATACCCAACACATGCAGCCGCAGCGGTTTTCTCCGCCGCTGCACGAGTACCCACGGCTGGAGTACCACCCGCCGTACCATATGTATGGCCGGGCCGCGGGTTATGCCCCCTCAGATGGGGATGTGCACTCGCCCGCCATATTATCCGGGTCAGTGGCGCGCCCCTGGTTTGGAGAGAGTGGGGAGCCCGTAACTAGCTTGCTCCCTTGCTGGGACAGAGCCGCGGACGGTTCTGCTCCCTACCGCGGTGGTCCGCGTATGGGGTCGTAGGGGGAAGCCATTAATTTGAGAGCTCTGTTGGACTCAGGGGCTCAAAGCAGTTTGGTTACCACTCGAGTGGCACACCAGTTAGGTTTAGTCGTGGAAGACTCGCCTGTGCCACTTCTTGGAGTTGGTGGCATACAAGTGAAGTGTCTGACGGGCCAGACACTTGTCACCTTTTCTTCGCTGAAGTCCTCCACAATGAGGATCACGACTTCGGCTATGGTAATGGATACCATTGCGGGTTGGCACCCCTCGACAGACATACCGCCGGGTGTGTTGTCTTTGGTTTCGGGTCTGGATTTGGCCGACCCCTTTGTCTTTCATCCCGGCCCAGTGGACTTGCTCCTGGGCTCGGACGTATTGGGTTGGATTTTGTTGGGTACACAGAAGGCTCTGGGTTCGTCTTCACTGATGGCAGTGTCTACGATTTTTGGTTTTGCCCTGATGGGCCCTGTGTTTGATAATGGCACCGCGGAGGAGCCACCGGTTGTCGCATCTGCGTCCTTGGCCAAGACCATGCAAAGGTTTTGGGAGGTGGAGGAGCCACCTATGAGTTCCAGGATGGATCCGGAACACGCTGAGTGCGAAGCCCTTTTTCGATCAACCACGGAGAGGTTGCCCTCCGGTCGGTTTGTAACTAGGTTACCCTTTGTTGCCTCTCGTCCTAGCCTAGGGCAAAGTAGGGCGCTTGCGGAGAAACGACTGCTGTCCATGGAGCGACGCATGCAGCGTGACCACGTACTTCGCGATAAATATATTGAATTTATGCGCGAGTACGAGGATTTGGGTCACATGTCTCCGGCTCGAGTTGATTGGAGCTCAACTGAGCATTATTTTTTGCCCCACCACGCGGTGGTGAAGGCCTCAACGGGCAAGTTGCGGACTGTCTTTGATGGGTCCGCACCCACTTCGAACGGGGTTTCGTTGAATCTGTGTTTGCATTCGGGTCCCAAATTGCATAGGGACATAATTGACATCATCTTGAACTTTAGAAGACATCAAGTGGTTTTTGGTGCGGACATCCGGATGATGTTCCGCCAGACAGTCATACATCCTGAGGACAGGCGATTCCAGTTGATACTCTGGCGTGAGCGCCCTGAGGATCCTGTGACGGTGTATGAACTCAACACAAACACGTATGGTTTGAAATCTAGTCCCTATATCGCCATCAGATCATTGCTTGAATTGGCAGAGCGGGAACGGATCCGCTTTCCCCGTGGGGCTTCCGTGCTGTCACGTGACTTGTATGTTGATGACGTGTGCACCGGAGCCCAAAGTATTGAGGAGGCCCTCCTACTGCGGGATGAATTGATTGAAATATTGAAGACAGGTGGCTACGAGCTACGTAAGTGGTTGTCCAATGAGCCTAGAGTTCTAGAAGGGATCCCGGAGGATCACCAACAGAACCCTCACCTGTTTGAGGATGTGGATGATCCCAACAGGATAGCGGTGCTGGGCATGCAGTACCAGCCGCTAACCGATATTTTCACATTCCAAGTGGACTTGGAAATACCAAAAGTCTGGACTAAGAGAACGGTGTTGTCCGTAATAGCCCGTATGTTTGATCCAAGCGGTTGGATCAGTCCAGTGATATTCTCTGCGAAGTGTCTTCTTCAGAGACTTTGGACTTTGGGCGTCTCGTGGGACGAGCCGCTGTTTGGCTCTCCATTGGATGATTGGCTCGAGTTGTTTTCATCGATTAAGGAAGTCAATCGGATTGCCTTGCCTCGTCGAATATTGCCACCCGGGAAATATCGAGCCAGCCTGCATGGCTTTTGTGACGCGTCGGAGCGAGGCTATGCCGCGTCAGTCTATATGCGGACAGTTGACGCCGATGGCCGGGTCAATGTCTCGCTTTTGTTAGGGAAGAGCAAGGTCGCCCCCATCAGGACTAGGCTGACTATCCCCAAGCTTGAGTTGAGTGGAGCTCACCTTCTCTCTAAATTGTTGCATCACGTTGCCAGTGAGCTGGCGGCCACGGTCGAGATACGGGACATCTTCGCCTGGTCGGATAGCCAGGTCGCGCTTGCATGGTTGCGCGCGGCCCCACATACCTTGGAGGTTTTTGTGGGAAATCGGGTTTCCCAAATCCAGAATATCGGAATTGATATAACATGGAGACATGTGCCGGGAGAGCTTAACCCAGCGGACTGTGCTTCCCGAGGTTGTACGGCACCAGAATTGGTGTCACACCCGCTCTGGTGGGGTCCAGAGTGGCTGATGGGATCAGAAACATCTT
This sequence comes from Ephestia elutella, assembly GCA_018467065.1. NCBI lineage: Eukaryota > Metazoa > Arthropoda > Insecta > Lepidoptera > Pyralidae > Ephestia > Ephestia elutella. The sequence continues at coordinate 4,896,702 of CM031569.1, forward strand.
GGCCTGTCTGTCAGACAGATGTTACTTCTTTGAGTTTGACTGGGCTCCGTGTACATGCTGTAGTCGCTGAGACGACGTCGGAGCCGGATTGGCTACTTGCTCGGTATAGCAGTTTGGATAAGCTTCTGGGTGTTACCAGTTGGATTAAGCGTTTCATACATAATTGTAGAAACCCACAGGCAAAGCGGTTGGAGCCGATTGCAGGTGCAGAAGAGCGCCGGAGCGCATTGTTGCATTGGGTCCGTGTCGTGCAGACCGGACGGTTTGAGTCAGAGCTTCGTATCTTGCGCGACGCACGCGCTAAGTTGAAGGGCGCGGTCGCTCGTTTGAACCCGTACATCGACTCGGATGGGCTTCTTCGGGTTGGAGGCAGGCTCCGGAAGGCGGATCTTCCATATGAGACTCGCCATCCTCTGTTGTTGCCCAAGGGCGGACCCTTGGTGCAGCTTTTGGTGTCTGATCGACACATTCGTAACGCCCATGCTGGGTGCAATGCTTTGTTGGCTATTTTGCAACGCGAGTTTTGGATTTTGTCTGCCCGAAGAGCAATCCGTAGCGTTCTGTTTCGATGTATTGCATGTTATAGGTTGAAGGCATCCACGATGCAACCACAGATGGGTGATTTGCCCGCTGATCGAATCCGACCTTCGAGACCGTTTGACGGCGTTGGAACCGATTTTGCCGGTCCCTTTTCGATCAAGGCTTCTCCCTTTCGTAATGCCCGTATTGTGAAGGGCTATTTGTGTGTATTTGTTTGTTTGGCCACCAAGGCTGTCCATTTGGAGGTGGTATCGGCTCTGACTACGGAGGCCTTCGTCGCCGCGTTGGATCGCTTTGTTTCGCGTCGAGGTCTACCTTCCCTTATTAGGTCTGATAATGGCACAAACTATAAGGGAACTGTAAATTATCTTAAGGATGTTTCTGTGTTTATTGATAAAAATTGTACTACTTTAAGTCAAATTGCTGCCCAAAGGGGAATAACCTGGAAGTTTAGTCCCCCAAGTTGCCCCCATTGGGGAGGGATTTTTGAAGCGGCTGTGAAATCCGCAAAGACCCACCTCCGCCGCATTATCGGAGAAACGGCTCTAACTTTTGAAGAGCTGGCCACAGTGTTTTGTAAAGTTGAGGCGGTCCTCAACTCTCGTCCTCTCTGTCCGCTATCTCCAGATCCAAATGACTTGGAAGCTCTCACCCCTGGTCATTTTTTGGTGGGAGGGCCGTTGAATGCCCTGCCCGAATACCCGTGGAAGGATGAACGCGTATATCGGTTGTCGCGTTTTCAAATGTTGCAGCAAATGGGCCAGGACTTTTGGCGTCGCTGGTCGCTTGAATATTTGCATTTGCTGCAGCAAAGAGTGAAGTGGACAGACAGGACTGAGCCTCCCAGGGAGGGTGATTTAGTATTGTTAAAAGAGGCAAATTTGCCCTCATTGCTTTGGCGACGAGCTCGCATATTACGTTTGATTCTTGGCGGAGATGGCACTCCGCGTGTGGCTGAGGTGTTGGTCGACGGTTCGATTTTAAGGAGAGGTGTGACCTCTCTCGCCCGCCTTCCCGTAGAGTAAGCTAGCGGTCTGCTTCTCAGACCGGGACGGGGGGATGTTTGTAATATATTGGGTAAAACTAAACGCAGGCGCTTCCTGTTATCGCCGCCAGGCGTTTTTGGGGTTCTCACATTGCTAGCGTGAATGGCGTCCGCCATTGCATTGTCCAGGGCGATATCGGTTTGATTTTAATACGCGGAGCGGTCTCGCGTCTTTTGCTTGTTGTTTAGTTTGAGTGATAATTGTGAATTTCCTGTTTGTCAAATAACTATTGAATTTGTGTTTGTGAAAAACTCTGTTATTGTGACTTTTTCTTGTGAGAGGTGAAACGTGGCTGGCTGTTCACATCTGGCTGTTCCCGAGGGAAACTACGGGAAGAAATCTATTTAGTTGTTATGGGGAATTGAGATCTCAAGGGTTAGGTAGGGTGATTAGGAATTCCCCCTTCCCGAAGACACTCAAGTTTGGATCCGAAGAGAAAGAAGATTTAATTTGGTAAGTGTTCAATTGTATTTAATTTATAGGTTAGGTTATCATATAGGGCCCTGTAGCTCCCTTCATAAGCTACGGTGGTAGCAGACTGCGTATAGCTTAAGTTAGATTCTAGTCGGACAAGCGTGGTGTCGCGTGGAGATTTTTTCCCGGTACTTAATTTTACCGGTAGATTTTTTCCCGGTAAAGTTCCGGTACAGAATTCTTCCCGCCGCTTCGTTTGTCCGGATTCTTTCTGCCACATTTTCTGGCAGCAGAGCGTAGTTGCTCTGCACAGCATTGAAAATAATTAAGTACATTTTTTAATCAAAATAAGCGGCTGTAATAAAAAAGAACGTATTACCGTCACTTCGTGTCAAAGAGGACATCACAAGCAGGCTCTGAAAGCGCAGCGTCGTTCCTATCTCTTTGAGGTATGATGGGCCGTTATAATTGCCAATAGCTGCGGGCTGAATCCTCCACGCTCGATAATGGAGGTGCGCAAGTCAGAAGATCTTGCGAGAAAACTGTCGCACTTATCTTAAATGGTGCAAGAAAAAAGACTGCAGTCAACCTGAATCCTGCTTTAGAAGATGTCGCGGGAAAACTGACGGACTTATCTTAAATGGTGCAAGAAAAAGACAGCAGTCAACCTGAATCCTGCTTTAGATGCTTTAGAAGATCTTGCGGGAAAAATGACGCACTTATCATCATCATAAATGGTGCAAGAACAAAGACTGCAGTCAACCTGAATCTTGCTTTAGGAGATTTAAAAATATCTGATATCAGTGTTGTCAATAATACACTCGAAAGGAGAACTAGATTCCGACAATCTAGACGTAAAAGCATTTAACAGTCTTAAAATTTTAAAGAATGTCAAGATTATTTGAGCTATGTTTAGTTAGCTCTTTGATAAACAAAAAAAAAATGTGGTTGTTTGGTAAGCAATCATCGCTACGTCAATGTTTTAAGAAAGCATGTGAAAAAAATAATGTTTTCATGATATAACGTAAAATTTAAAAAACAATTGATAGCTCTAAAGTTAGTCTATGAGATCGATTGGTTTTTGAAAACATTGACACCTGTGTTATCTATAACACACTCGATAAGAAAGTCTGTAGATTACACCACACTAGAAATTACTCACGCTCCCTCACAAGCCCGGTTTTAGGAGCGATCTATGCAAGTATTTTTAAAGTCTTTCTTATCTCTGTTTAGTCTGTGACTGTGACTAAGCATTCGGATTTAATTGTCCTCTTTCATCTTGTTTCTCTTTAGTTTACTGTTTCTTTTTCTTATCTCTTTTTTTGTTGGATTACTTTGCCAAAGTCATTATGAACTTCAAACTAGTTAATCACAGAAAGTAATTACATTAACTTTCGCACAAATATAAAACTTTAAATAAAAAAAAATAATTTATTGGTACGTTTCTTACAACTGTATATTTAAATATACAATATAGTATATTGGCAAGTCCGCTTGCTCCCTAATTAGCAACCATCGAGCTAGGAATTAACCTGTATTTCGATTGGTGGGAGGCATCATAGAAACTCACTTTACTTAGGATATTAAAAGTATTAAAGAAATTAATACTAGCGTTGCTTGCCAAATCATTTCTGGTTTCAAGCTCTACTCGCTTTTTGCTCATCTTCGGTGTTAGAACAAGTGCCTGAAAGATCAGTCCATCCAATGTGTTCATTTCATCAATATTCGCTTAGCAGTTTAATCTTGATTCATTAACAAACATAAAAATTTGTAGGTAAAGAAATTTGCCATTGAGTAAAGATAATGATGCCACGGATAGTGCTGTGTCAGTAGCGTCATATTGGGGGTCTAAAAAAGCCACACATAAATGAACCCTATTAGTATTTGTGTCAGGTACATTTTTTATATTTAGGCGATGAGAAATGAATCATTGTAGTACCTAGCCATTTTAGTCCCTCTGGTCTTCACAAATTTGATAGTTTCGCTCGAGTCGACTCGCTAAGAAGAAGACATGAAGAGACTTAAATCGAATAAGGTATCTTGCATTTCTTTAATGGTGATTAGATCCACTAGATTTACCTTGTCCCCTTATATAATATAGTATTTGGATAATTACTTTATGTAAATGTAACTTAATCCACGTACAATTTTAATACTCTCAAATTTAACTCCCTCACAATAATAATTTATGCACATGTGATGTAATTACAGTCGTTAAAGCTTACACGAGTCGTTTTAATATCATGTTTTAATGATTTACCACGTGCTACGAAACGTTTATACTAATTTAATTATACTTAGTTAATAATAATTTACACATAACGAAATATACGTATAAGTTTGAGGGTCGGCTGTTCGTATATGCAAATTGTAAATGTACCCTTTTTTTCCAAAACAATTACGGTTTATGGTACAAAAAGCACCAGTCTTTTATATTCATATCTTTCTATCAGTAGTAAACTAAATTTCATCAAAACAGAAGTATAGGAATTATTTGGTTGGCGGGATATTCCTAAAATGTTAATGTTGTTATGAAAGTGTTTTCATGTGACAAACATTTTTATTACATTCCTGTTATTGATAATGAAATTAATAGAAAAGTTAAGCACTTTTCTTATACTGTGGGTTCTACAGTCAATAGTATTTAAGATGTCCATATTTTCTACGTCCATGTTCATGTCATTTCTGGGCAAGTAGAAATTGGTTCCAATTTCGCACTTTGTCATATATTATTGGCCCTTCGTTCAGATTCACACATCATGAATAGCAAAGAGGTAAAGTTAACGTTGTTAGGTATTTGTATACTTATCTTGATTAAGTTGGTATGCTTTTTGAGCCACGGGTCCATGATGACAGTATTAATATTTTTAATAGGAAAATAAAGTTATTTGCACTGCCATCACGCCTGTTTGTTTTCAAAATTTTCAAAAATAATGTCAAGCCTGTGAAGATAAAATTCTATGTCTTCTCATACAGAAAATAAATGACAGAAAGCTTATTTTTTCTCCAATTAGTGTTTTATTGTTGAATTGCTGAGTCTGCAACATTCGAAACCTATATGTCGAATTGACTCAAGTTTTCGATAGTCATATCGTCGTGTTGGAATGGATTTTATGAGCTCATAAAAGTGCTGAATTGACTTTTTTATTCATAGGAGGAGTTATGGTGTCGCTATCAGCTCCGATGTTTTGATATTAAATTATGTAATTACTAGCTTTTGCCCGCGGCTTCGCCCGCGTGAATTTCCCACGGGAACAGTGCTTTTTCCCGGGATAAAAAGTAGCCTATGTGCTATTCCAGGTCATTATCTACCTCTGTACCAAAGGGCAATGCCGATTTAGTATGGGCGAGTGGCGTCATTATGTTTTTGAGCGTCCACTTACCAAACCTTGTTTTTATGGAAGATATTGATGTGCTGAACAAAACAAAGTATGACAACTATACCTCTACACGCAGTACAAACTGAGATATAAGGGTCTGAAATATGAGAATTCTAGTACTGTGAACTGTGACTGAACATGACGGGAGCTTTGTTTCCGTCTTTTCTTTTTATTATTTTCTGTTACCAAAATCTTAGCGGACCTAATAATTGACCCTCAGATATCGAACTCATAACAATGATGGGACATGGGACCTACATGCCCCTGCGAGCACCCTGCCTGCCCCGCACGCGTCTTGCAAGGATTCGAGAGAGGAATAGAGAGCTATCTCTGTCTCATGAGGGGCGGCGGGGGTTCGTTGCAGATTGTTCGTGAATCTAAGCTAGCGTTGCAGGACTATCGATAGTTGACCTTGAGAAATAGTCATACTATTAATAAGCCTATCGATAGCCAATAGTTTGCAATACTATTTATAATAACCAAAACTATCGACACTATCGACAGTATTGCTTTTCGATACTATTGATGATTTCTAATCAATACTATCGATAGTATCACTACAGTCTATCAGTACTATCGATAGTAGCGATACAATTGAATTACACTATCTCTCTCAGCCGAAAGACGTCCACTGCTGGACAAAGGCCTCCCCCAAGGATTTCCACAACGACCGCAACGGTCCTGCGCTGCCCGCATCCATGCGCATCCCGCGACCTTCACCAGGTCGTCCGTCCACCGAGTGGGAGGCCTGCCAACACTACGTTTTTCGGTTCGTGGTCACCACTCGACAACTTTTCTGCCCCAACGGCTACGAGCTATGTGCCCCGCCCACTGCCACTTAAGTTTCGCGATTCTGCGGGCTATGTCGGTTACTTTAGTTCTCCTACGAATCTCCTCATTTCTGATTCGATCACGCAGGGAAACTCCGAGCATAGCGCGCTCTATCGCCCTTTTGGTGACCTTGAGCCTTCTTATGAGGCCCATAGTAAGCGACCACGTCTCTGTTCCGTATGTCATTACTGGCAACACACACTGGTCAAAGACCTTAGTCTTGAGACACTGCGTTATTTTGGACGAGAAGATATCGCGAAGCTTCCCGAACGCTGCCCAGCCGAGTTGGATTCGACGGTTGACCTCTTTCTCAAAGTTGGACTTACCTAAATGAACTGTTTGTCCCAGGTATACATAATTGTCAACAACTTCGAGTGTAGAGTCTCCAACTTTCAGAGGAGTGGGTGCGACACGGATATTAAACATAATTTTCGTATTGTTCATGTTCATTTTTAGACCCACTTGTTGAGAGTCTCTACAGAGGCCATCGAGCATTGTGCCTAGGTCTTCCAAGGTCTCAGCCATGACTACGAATCGAATCATCGACTACGTCAGCGAATCAAAGGTGAGTGATGTACTCGCCGTTGATATTGATACCGAGTCCGCTCTAGTCCAGAAGCTTGAAAACATCTTCCAGGGCGGCGGTGAACAGTTTCGGAGATATCACGTCTCCCTGTCTCACCTCTCGCTGCAACTGGATAGGTTTCGAGCCTTGATCCTGGAGACGGACCGACATGGTGGCGTTTTCGTACAAACACTTCAGCGCGCTTCGATATATCGATAGTCAATTTGGCACCGTTGGAGAGACTGTAGCACGGCCCAGGTCTCGATCGAATCGAAGGCTTTCTCGTAGTCCACAAACGCCAAGCATAATGGCTGATTATACTCCTCAGTCTTCTGTATAATCTGCCGCAGCGTATGTAAGTGGTCTACGGTACTAAAGCCTTTTCGGAAACCGGCTTGTTCGGGAGGCTGGAAGTCGTCAAACCTGCGAGCGAGACGATTTGTAATGACTCTCGAAAACAGTTTGTAGACATGGCTCAGAAGTGAGATAGGCCTATAATTCTTCAATAAGGTTTTGTCGCCTTTTTTAAGAAAAGTACCACAACACTTCTGTGCCATGCCGTAAGCGTTTGTCCCTCGAGTATGACGGAGTCAAATAGCTTCTGAAGAGCTTTTAATACCGGCGTTCCACCTGCTTTCAGAAGCTCAGCCGTGATTCCATTATCACCCGGTGCCTTATTGTCTTTTAACTGTTTGAGGGCCATTCTAATCTCGTATAGGCTGACGTCCGGGATATCTTCGGTGTAGTGTCGGGTCAATCTGGCTCTTGGATCTTTGGCCTGATTACTGACAGGTGCGCGTACGCTGGTGTATAATTGTCCTTAGAACTTCTCAACCTCTTCCTACAGCTCCGGCTTCGACGAAATGATTCTGCCATCCTCAGTCTTCAGCTTGGTCAGTTGACTTTGACCAACAGACAGATCCCTTGCAAACACTTTTGAGCCCTTATTGCGATTAATCGCCTCTTCAATACGGTCAGTATTGAATTGGCGCAAATCGCGAGTTAGGGACTTGGAGATCTGTCTGTTTAGTAGTAGTAGAATTACAACACTATTGATTTTTTGCAAGCTATCGATAGTGCTATAGTATCGATTGTTTATTGAATTATATATGTCAATAGTATCGATACTATCGATTTGAAAATATCAATAGTATCGAAAACCGATTGCAATCGATAGGCCTATCGATAGTGTGACTATTTTACAAGATCACAATACTATCGATAGCCAACACTATTGCTGCAACAGTAGCTTAGATTCTAAGCTACTGCTCACTCACTGCTCATCCTGTGTATTGTGTACGTGCGTTACTGTGTTCGGATTGCTACCAGTATTTTAAACTGCAAATAGGCTCACGAAAGAAAAAAAAAGAAAAAGAAAGAAAGGAAAAAAACAAGAATATTTATAAAAAAAATATAAAGATTTTTTTTAGCGCGAAACAAGATTTTGATAGGCATTATTTATGAAATAAACGGAATTCATGTTTGCATTTATAGCTAACAAAACTGGCCTTAAACTCGTCTCACATCACATTTTTCTCATACCTCAAGCAAAGCTCGCAATAGTTAAACAATCATCCTTAGTTCTTCCGATTCCCCTTTGACCTTACCAATTCCATTCTACCTAGTTGGAATTCCTATTCCTAGGGTCCCTAGTCAAAAGGTCCTGAAAATTCAAGTCCTCCGGGGTCCCTTGGGTCCTCTGAGATTTCCTTGGGCCTCCAGGTCCCTTTGGTAACGGAAAATAATAAGAAAGAAAAGACGGAAACAAAGCCCCCTCATGCTCAGTCACAGTTCACAGTACTAGAATTCTGATATTTCAGACCCTTATATCTCAGTTTGTACTGCGTGTAGAGGTATAGTTGTCATACTTTGTTTTGTTCAGCACATCAATATCTTCCATAAAAACAAGGTTTGGTAAGTGGACGCTCATTTTTAAAATGACGCCAATTTCCGGCATTGCCCTTTCATCGAAATCCGTCCAGTAGATTTTGCGTGATTGAGTAACAAACATCCTCACAAACTCACAAACTCACAAACTCACAAACTCACAAATTCACAAACTCACATCCAAACTATCGCATTTATAATATTAGTATGGATGTACTTATGTATGTTTAAGTATATCATTTTTATTTGGATATAAAAAAAGTAACTTTGCCTTCTCTAATGGCTTAAAATTCATTTATTTCAGGTTTCTTAGACCCATATAAAATACAATTTGTCACAATTATTCCAATATTCATATTATTATTAATAAATTAATTTAAAATTATTATTAATTAATTTAATATGATATAATAAATATTTTCATATATTAAAACTGTCTCTCCGGTCGGCTGCAGGGGATAATCACAGTAGTGCCAAACCTTTTTAAAATTAAATCTAAGAAATAATCTTATGGTATTTTTTCCAGCTACTTTATCCTTTTAATTATATATTCTTAATAATTTACATGATTTAATAAAGTCATTAATATCAATCAGTGTCTCAATTTGACGACTACTATGTCCTAATTATATATGTTAAACAAGTGTATTTCTAGTAGAAATTAGCAGAAATTGTAGTCTGAATTCGCTAAGACTAGGTAAGTACTTCTTTTAGCTTAGTCTGACTGCGATCACGGTGACTGCAACGTACGCACGAAACGTCAACTAGAACAAATATACTAAAAGGTACGTGTCAACCAACCAACCACTAAATCCCGTTAATATTGTATAGTCATGTATATCTATGAAAAAATACATCAACATAGAGCGTGTAAAGGAAGTTGCCTAAATAGATGTCTACCAAAATGTGTGGCGTTGAGTTGAGATACTGTATAATATCTCACGGATTTGGTCCCGTGATAAATATGTATGTGTTGAGGTCTGGACGACACCTGGGACAATGTAATTGGTTTCAGTCTCGAATTGCATACATTTTATCTTTCTATTTGTTGATAAAAAGACAAGTGTTTTAAAGGTTAGTAGAGAAAAAATATATATTTGCAATATTTTGAATATTCACTAATATCTCATAATATCTCCTAATATCTCTAAGATATTAGGAGCACCCATAACCGGAGAGCATGTATGAAGAGAGTGATGAGTGTAGAGGAAGCAAGAGAGATCTGTAAAGATCGTAGCATGTGGAAATCGCTAGTCTCTGCCTACCCCCACGGGAAAAAGGCGTGATAATATGTATGTATGTATGAATATTCACGCAATGGCAAAAAGTATCTTCGATACATTTTCACTCTTTACTTTGGGGGGTTGACAGAAAATGGTATTTCTATTCTAGATTTTTATTCCGATTTCAGTGGCACACACGTGTAAAGGAAAGAGATCGTGTTTCGATTCAGCCCTTTACAAAATTCATCAGGAAATGGGAGCAACATTTTCTTTTTGTTTTAATTGAAAGACAAAAGGCAAGTTCCGTTGGGATCACGTGTTTATTGTTTCATTAGAAGCATTTTGTATTTTTGTCGTAATATCTGACCTTTTGCCTTATTCTACATTTTCGACGTTTTTATGCGTAACTGCGCTTTCATAAATTTTGTGTCAACATATCAAAATCATATAATAAATCTGTAATAAGATTTTAAAGAAAAAAAACGATTAGGGGTCTTCATGGGGCCAATAGAAGCCAAAACCATTTTTTGTCAAAGACAATTATTTTTTATTCATATAGGCTTATTAATAGCACTTATAAATGGTCACATTCTTGTTTTTTAGTTAGTTGACGTCATAAAATTACTTAAAGCTAAGTTTACCACCGCCTCCAAAGCGCAAGTGGAGAAGAGGCGGCGCAACAAACTCCACTGCTGCATTTTCTCCAAAGACGTCACTTTACAACATGTGTCTTACCATTAAATTACTGTATATGTGGACGAATATACTTTGAATATTTATATGAAATGTCAAATTTATAAATAAATTTATAAAATTATGAAGAATTTTTGAAAATGAAGAAAAATGAAAAAAGTTAGATTCTTTTTCTGTCTTTCTGTTTGTACGCGCATCACGCAAAAACTACTGGGCCAAATTTGATGCAGTTTTCACTGTTATATTATAGAAGGTCTAACTTAAAATCTGGCGTAAGTTTGATCTTGATACGCCGCTTAGGACCTGAGATATGCTCGGACGAAGTCGCGGGCACAGGCTAGTCCTTTATATAAGCAAAAAGTGACAACTAATGCAAAAAATGTGTTTAAAAATTTACATTTTTCATGTAAATTTTAATTTACTTCATCGAAGCTAGTTGTCGCTATTTTAGTGCTTTTAGATAATAATATCTCTTCTCTAATTTAATTAAATTTATTTTAACAATTAGAAAATTTTAATGGAGTAATTTATACTATATTTATACTATTATAATAAGCGGAAGTAAGTATAATACCATGAAATAACTACAGATCGAAAAAAATTTAAATGGATTTTATTCCTAATTGTTGTTTTGTATCGCATACATCACTAAAGTGGCTAGTACAGCCATCTATCTTTTGATAGGTCATGTTTATTTTGAATATAAGCACAGTCGTTATGGTCACGAAAAGTTGTTTTACTTTAGGTTATGCGCTCCAGCAAAATTATTAGTTTTTTCGGCAATATCTTGGATATTCTTTCTAGAAATAGATTTGCAGTTTGAGAAAAACTATAATTGAACGCTGTGACTGTGAAAATGTCGACGAACTATATTGTCAATGTGCCGAAATTGAAAGGGCGTGAGAATTACAGTGAGTGGGCTTTCGCCGCTGAGAATTTCCTAGTGTTGGAAGGTATGTCTGATTGCATCAAATCGAAGAGAGTACCAGCTGAAATAGGAGCAGCAGGAGACGCGAAAACCAGAGCTAAACTGATTTTGACAATTGATGCGTCGTTGTATGTACATATCAGAGATGTACAGACCACTTATGAATTGTGGAAGAAATTGAAGGATTTATTTGATGACTCAGGTTTTACGAGGAGGATCAGTTTGCTGAGGAGTTTGATTTCCATCAGACTTGAAAGCTGTGTGTCAATGACTTCGTACGTGACGCAGATCATCGAAACGAGTCAGAAATTAAATGGTACGGGATTTAAGATCAATGATGATTGGGTTGCATCGCTTTTGTTAGCAGGGCTAACGGAAAAATTTGCGCCGATGATAATGGCAATTGAGCATTGCGGCATTCCAATGACAGCGGACGCCATCAAAACCAAGTTATTGGACATGGAGGAAACCAATGGCGATACTAGCGCTGCTGGTGGTGCATTTGGCAGTTTCAACAAAAGCCGGAATGTTGGCAGTAGCGGAACCAAAGATTTTTCCAGAGAAAACGTCCAGATGACAAAGTCAAAACAAAAATTGTCAAATGTTTTCGATGTAAACAAACAGGACATTATCGCAATCAATGTACATTTTTCAGTGAAAATTCATCGGATTCACAAAAGGAGCGTACACAAAGTAGTAATGCGTTCAGCACCGTGTTCCTGAATGGTGAATTTTGTAAAAGCGATTGGTATATTGATTCGGGAGCAAGTGTTCATCTCACCGCAAACGAAAATTGGATGACAAATGTGGCTCGGAATCAAAGTATCAAGGAGATCGTTGTAGCAAACAAAGAAAGAGTACCAGTTTCATGTACAGGAGATGTACGGATTTTGACAAAGACACCTACCTGTAAATATGATATTATGGTTGAAGGTGTGTTGTGTGTGCCGAAGTTGACTACAAATCTGTTATCTGTGAGTCAACTTATAAAGAAAGGAAACAAAGTCAACTTTAGAGAGAACGGCTGTGATATTTATAACAAAAAAGGAGTTTTGGTGGCAACAGCTACACTAGTTAATGGGGTATATAGACTAAATATATCTGTACACCTGTCTGCCGCAGCGGTGATATCTAGTGAGGTGTGGCACCGACGCCTAGGACATGTCAATAGTTCGTACCTGAATAAAATGCAGGATGCTGTGAAAAAGGTTTTGACATGGAACAGAAGGCAGAGATAGGTAAATCGTCCTGTGTTACTTGCTGTGAAGGCAAACAAGAGCCGCTTTCCTTTTCCTAAAAGATGGTAACATGAAGTACAGAGTTATTGCAAATTGTTCATACAGATCTTTGTGGCCCGATGGAAAACATGTCAATAGGTGGTTCAAAAATATTTCATGTTGTCTATAGATGATTTCAGTCGCATGACATATATTTATTTTCTGAATACTAAAGATGAGGCGCTAAAATGCTTTCAACAATATAAGACAGAGGTTGAGAATCAACTGAATCGGAAAATAAAAATTTTGCGAAGTGACAACGGAAGAGAATTTTGCAACAAAGAATTTGATAAGTTTTTGATGAAACATGGGATTGTACATCATAAAAGTAATCCTTATACACCAGAGCAAAA